>JAQQAC010015366.1:4586806-4874057 GCA_029783875.1 Phataginus tricuspis
CACAGACAGGTTTGAGGAGCCTCCACTGCAAGCAGGTATAAATAATGAAACGCTGCAGCTACTTACAGAACCGCTAACCGAAGGGTGCTTGTGGACTCTCTTGGATTGCTCCCACCTGCCGGCGAAGCCAAGCCTCCGGCCTGGCCGTCTGGGGTTTGGGCCATGGCTGGGCAGGTGGCCCCAGAGGCAGCCAAACGTCCTAGCTTCTGCTTGGCCCCCAGGGCACCCTCCTCAGGGGGGACTGGAGGCTCCCTCTGGGGGCTGTCCTGGCCACAGGAGAGCCAGTCCCTAGGCTGTGGTACAGACAATCCCACTTAGGAAAAGAGAAACCACTCTGGGTATTTGGAACAGAGAGAATTTGTTGTTTACCCAGTTGATTAGAGAGCAGAGAAGCCAAAAGGCTAAAATGAGGCAACTCAGAGATTAGCAATGCAGGGAGCTGCGCCCACCCCCAGGACTGGCCAGACCAAGGGAGGAAGTGGCTTTACTGGAGACCAGAATCCGGGGCCTTTGGTGGCAGGAGGTGCCATGGCCCTGGCTGGTAGCCCGGGCGGGGACTTTGCGGCAGGTGCCAGGCCATGGAGGGGGAGGGGCCACGCTGGAGCTCCACCCAGAGAGAAGGGGCGGGCCCTGGCTTCTCCCTCCATCCTGTCCCCCATCTTTTAAAAAACTTATAATAAATACACATTACATAAAAGTTACGATCTTAACCATTTTTTAATGGTAAAAAATTTTTTTTTTAATTTTGCTATCATTAATGTACAACTACATAAACAACATTATGGTTATTAGACTCCCCCTATTATCAAGTACCCCCTACATACTCCATTACAGTCACTGTCCATCAGCATAGTAAGATGCTGTAGAATCACTACTTGTCTTCTCTGTGCTATACTGCCTTCCTCGTATACCCCCCACTACATTATGTGTCCTAATCATAATGCCCCTTTTTCCCCCTTGTCCCTCCCTTCCCACCCATCCTCCCCAGTCCCTTTCCCTTTCCCTTTGGTAACTGTTAGTGCATTCTCGGGTTCTGTGAGTCTGCTGCTGCTTTGTGCCTTGAGTTTTTGCTTTCTTGTTATACTCCACAGATGAGTGAAATCATTTGGTACTTGTCTTTCTCCACCTGGCTTATTTCACTGAGCATAATACCCTCTAGCTCCATCCATGTTGTTGCAAATGGTAGGATTTGTTTTCTTCTTATGGCTGAATAATATTCCATTGTGTGTATGTACCACCTCCTCTTTATCCATTCATTTACTGATGGACACTTAGGTTGTTTCCATTTCTTGGCTATTGTAACTAGTACTGTGATAAACATAGGGGTGCATCTGTCTTTTTCAAACTGGGCTGCTGCATTCTTGAGGTAAATTCCTAGGAGTGGGATTCCTGGGTCAAATGGTATTTCTATTTTGAGTTTTTTGAGGAACCTCCATACTACTTTCCACAATGGTTGAACTAATTTGCATTCCCACCAGCAGTGTAGGAGGGTTCCCCTCTCTCCACATCCTCACCAACATTTGTTGTTGTTTGTCTTTTGGATGGCGGCCATCCTAACTGGTGTGAGGTGATATCTCATTGTGGTTTTAATCTGCATTTCTCTGATGATTAGCGATGTGGAACATCTTTTCATGTGTCTGTTGGCCATCTGAATTTCTTCTTTGGAGAAGTGTCTGTTCAGCTCCTCTGCCCATTTTTTAATTGGATTATTTGCTTTTTGTTTGTTGTGGCATGTGAGTTCTTTATATAATTTGGATGTCAACCCTTATTGGATATGTCATTATGAATATATTTTCCCATACTGTAGGATGTCTTTTTGTTCTATTGATGGTGTCCTTTGCTGTACAGAAGCTTTTTAGTTTGATATAGTCCCACTTGTTCATTTTTGCTTTTGTTTTCCTTGCCCAGGGAGGTATGTTGATGAAGAAGTTGCTCATGTTTATGTCCAAGAGATTTTTGCCTATAATTTTTTCTAAGAGTTTTATGGTTTCATGACTTACATTCAGGTCTTTGATCTATTTTGAGTTTACTTTTATGTATGGGGTTAGACAATAATTCATTTTTATTCTCTTAAATGTAGCTGTCCAGTTTTGCAAACACCAGCTGTTGAAGAGGCTGTCATTTCCCCATTGTATATCCATGGCTCTTTTATCATATATTAATTGACCATATATGCTTGGGTTTATATCTGGGCTCTCTAGTCTGTTCCATTGGCCTATGGGTCTGTTCTTGTGCCAGTACCAAATTGTCTTGATTACTGTGGCTTTGAAGTAGAGCTTGAAGTCAGGGAGCGTAATTCCTCTCACTTTATTCTTCCTTCTCAGGATTGCATTGGCTATTCAGGGTCTTTTGTGGTTCCATATGAATTTTAGAACAATTTGCATTAGTTCGTTGAAGAATGCTGTTGGTATTTTGATAGGGATTGCACTGAATCTGTACACCACTTTAGGCAGGATGACCATTTTGGCAATATTAGTTCTTCCTACCCAAGAGCATGGGATGAATTTCCATTTATTAGTGTCCTCTTTAATTTCTCTTAAGATTGTCTGATAGTTTTCAGGGTATGGTCTTTTACTTCCTTGGTTAGGTTTATTCCTAGGTATTTTATTCTTTTGATGCAATTGTGAACAGGATTGTTTTCCTGATTTCTCTTTCTGCTAGTTCATCGTTAGTGTATAGGAATGCAACATATTTCTGTTTTTAATTTTGTATCCTGCAGCTTTGCTGAATTCAGGTATTAGATCTAGTAGTTTTGGAGTGGATTCTTTAGGATTTTTTGTATACAATATCATGTCATCTGCAAACAGGGATAGTCTGACTTCTTCCTTACCAATCTGGATGCCTTTTATTTCTTTGTCTGATTGCCGTGGCTAGGACCTCCAGAACTATGTTGAATAAAAGTGGGGAGAGTGGGCATCCCTGTCTTGTTCCCAATCTTAGGTGAAAAGCTTTCAGCTTCTCACTGTTAAGAATAATGTTGGCTGTGGGTTTGTCATATATGGCCTTTATTATGTTGAGGTACTTGCCCTCTATACCCATTTTGTTGAGAGTTTTTATCATGAATGGATGTTGAATTTTGTCGAATGCTTTTCAGCATCTATGGAGATGATCATGTGGTTTTTGTCCTTTTTGTTGATGTGGTGGATGATGTTGATGGAATTGTGAATGTTGTACCATCCTTGCATCCCTGGAATAAATCCCACTTGATCATGATGGATGATCTTTTTGATGTATTTTTTTAATTCGGTTTGCTAATATTTTGTTGAGTATTTTTGCATCTATGTTCATCAGGGATATTGGTCTGCAATTTTCTTTTTTTGTGGTGTCTTTGCCTGGTTTTGGTATTAGAGTGATATTGGCCTCGTAGAATGAGTTTGGGAGTATTCCCTCCTCTTTTACTTTTTGGAAAACTTTAAGGATGGGTATTAGGTCTTCACTAAATATTTGATAAAATTCAGCAGTGTAACCATCTGTTCCAGGGGTTTTGTTCTGAGTTAGTTTTTTTATTACCAATTCAATTTCTTTGCTGATAATTGGTCTATTCAGATTTTCTATTTCTTCCTGGGTCAGCCTTGGAAGGTTGTCCATTTCTTCTAGGTTATCCAGTTTGTTAGCATATAATTTTTCATAGTATTCTCTCATAATTCTTCGTATTTCCGTGGTGTCCATAGTGATTTTTCCTTTCTCATTTCTGATTCTGTTTATGTGTGTAGACTCTCTTTTTCTTGATAAGTCTGGCTAGGAGTTTATCTATTTTGTTTATTTTCTTGAAGAATCAGCTCTTGCTTTCATTGATTCTTTCTATTGTTTTATTCTTCTCGATTTTATTTATTTATGCTCTTATTTTTATTATGTCACTCTTTCTACTGACTTTGGGTCTCATTCGTTCTTCCTTTCCTAGTTTCGTTAAATGTGATTTAGACTGTTCATTTGGGATTGTTATTCTTCCCTGAGGTAGGTCTGTATTGCAATATACTTCTTAGAATGACTTTCGCTGCATCCCACAGATTTTGTGGTGTTGAATTATTGTTGTCATTTGTCTCCATATATTGCTTGATCTCTGTTTTTATTTGGTCATTGATCCATTGATTATTTAGGAGCATGTTATTAAGCCTCCATGTGTTTGTGGGCTTTTTTGTTTTCTTTGTGTAATTTATTTCTAGTTTTATACCTTTGTGATCTGAGAAGCTGGTTGGTACAATTTCAATCTTTTTGAATTTACTGAGGTTCTTTTTGTGGCCTAGTATATGATCTATTCTTGAAAATGTTCTGTGTGCACTTGAGAAGAATGTGTATCCTGTTGCTTTTGGGTGTAGAGTTCTGTAGATGTCTGTTAGGTCCATCTGTTCTAATACGTTGTTCAATGCCTCTGTCTCTTTACTTATTTTCTGTCTGCTTAATCTGCCCTTTGGAGTGAGTGGAGTGTTGAAGTCTCCTAAAATGAATGATTGCATTCTATTTCCCCCTTTAGTTCTGTTAGTATTTGTTTCACATAGGTAGGTGATCCTGTGTTGGGTGCATAGATATTTATAATAGTTATATCCTATTGTTGGACTGACCCCTTTATCATTATGTACTGTCCTTCTTTGTGTCTTGTGACTTTCTTTGTTTTGAAGTCTATTTTGTCTGATAAAAAGTACTGCAACTCCTGCTTTCTTCTCCCTATTAGTTGCATGAAATATCTTTTCCCATCCCTTCAATTTTAGTCTGTGTTTGTCTTTGGGTTTGAAGTGAGTCTCTTGTAGGCAGCATATAGATGGGTCTTGTATTTTTTATCCATTCAGTGACTATATGTCTTTTGATTGGTGCATTGAGACCATTTACATTTAGGGTGATTATCGATAGGTATGTACTGAATTGCCACTGCAGGCTTTAGATTTGTGGTTACCAAAGGTTCAAGCATAATTCCATTACTATCTAGCAGTCTAATTTAACTCACTTCATATGCTATTAGAAACACAACCTAAAGGTTCTTTTTTTTTTTCCTACTTTTTCTTCCTCCTCCATTCTTTATATGTTAGGTATCATATTCTGTACTTTTTGTCTATCCCTTGATTGACTTTGGGGGTAGTTGATTTGATTTTGCATCTGCTTAGTAATTAATTGTTCTACTCTGCTGTGGTTTTATTTCCCCTGGTGACATCTATTTAGCCTTAGGAATACTTCCATCCATAGCAGTCCCTCCAAAATGCACTGTAAAGGTGGTTTGTGGGAGATAAATTCTCTCGGCTTTTGCTTATCTGGAAATTGTTTAATCCCTCCTTCAAATTTAAATGATAACCTTGCCGGGTATAGTATTCTTGGTTTGAGGCCTTTCTGCTTCATTGCATTAAATATATCATGCCACTCCCTTCTGGTCTGTAAGGTTTCTGTTGAGAAATCTGATGATAGCCTGATGGATTTTCCTTTGTATGTGATCTTTTTTCTCTCTCTGGCTGCTTTTAAAAGTCTGCCTTTATCCTTGATCTTTGCCATTTTAATTATTATATGTCTTGATTTTGTCTTCCTTGGGTCCCTTGTTTTGGGAGATCTGCGCACCTCCATGTCTTGAGGGACTATCTCCTTCCCCAGATTGGGGAAGTTTTCAGCAATTAACTCCTCAGTGACACTATTCCTTCCCCTTTTCTCCCTCTTCTTCTCCTGGTACCCCTATAATGCGGATATTGTTCTGTTTGGATTGGTCACACGGTTCTCTCAATGTTCTTTCATTCTTAGAGATCCTTTTTTCTCTCTGTGCCTCAGCTTCTTTGTATTCCTCTTCTCTAATTTCTATCCCATTTACCGTCTCTTCTACTACATCTAATCTGCTTTTAAATCGCTCCATTGTATGTTTCATTTCAGATATGGAATTTCTTAATCAATGAATCTCCATCTTAAATTCATCCCTGAGTTCTTGAATATTTTTCTGTACCTCTTTGAGCAGGTTTATGATTTTTATTTTAAACTCTCTTTCAGGAAGATTGGTGAGTTCAGGTTCATTTGGCCCTTTTTCTGGGGTTTGCAATATTTTGGTCTGAACCAGGTTCCTTTGACATTTCATAGGTGCCCGCTAGTGCCCAGAAGCTCTAGTCTTTGCAGCTGCTCAGCCCCTAGAATGAGGTTGGGGGTCGTAGGGAGTGGTGCTGGTACCTGGAGGCAGGAAATAGCTGTTTCCTGATTCCTGGCTGCAGTGCCTGTCTCCAGTATCAGAGCCAGTGGGCTATGCACACAGGTGTAACCCTCTATGCTTTGCGTCTCTAGCTGTTGTAGGCAGGGCCTCCCTCTGGCTGACCTGATGCCAGGGCAGTTATTGCCGGTTTGTGAGCAGGTGCTGGCAGGCCAGGAGGAAGGTGCAGCAGGCTGCGTGTTACACTGGGGGGCCTCGGAGCTGAGTAGGCAGCCAAGGGGATGGGGGACCTGAAGCTCCTCAAAGTTCCCAACCCGCTGGGCAGAGTGCACCCAGACAACCTTGTCTAGCTCTCCCTTCTCCTGCACAGCAAGCTCCATGCAAACCCTGCCCCTTCAGCAGCCCTCTCACTACTAGGAAGCTGTCAGATCGCCTGCCTTTCCTTTGTCCCAGAGTGGCCGGATGTGGATCCCCATCTTCCACAAATGCCCGGAATCTCAGTCTTTCAAGCACTCTGCCTGTCCTAGCTGCCCAACCCCAGCAACCTCCAGAGCACCACATAATGTAGGTCTGTGGTCCAAATCAGCCCTCCAGGTCTCGGTGTTCAGCAGTCCCAGGCTTCCACTCCCTCCCCCCTCTGTTTCTCTTCCTCCTGCAGGTGAGCTGGGGTGGGGGAAGGGCTCGGGTTCCGCCGTATCAAGCCTTTCGTACATTACCCTGTTTCATGAGGTCTGCTCTGTTTGTGAGGTCTGCATGCAGTCTGGTGCAGCCTTCTTTCCTGTTGCTGTTTTAGGGCTAGTTGTATTAACTATATTTTCACACTATATGTGTTTTGGGAAGAATTCTCTGTCTCACCTCTCACAGCGCCATCTCGAATCCTCCTGTGATTTATTTTCTAATAGACCGATCTTAACCATTTTTAAGTGTACAGTTCAATAGTGTTAAAGTGTATGTACATTGTTGTGCACCACCACCACCACCTCTCTCTAGAACGTCATCTTCCCCAACTGAAACTCTGTCTCCTTTAAACTGTCTTGCTAATGGGTTTCAGCCCCAGACAAGTTCACTATGGATTCACTGAGATCAAAGAAATGACAGCGGAATGTTCTTGGGGTGAAAGGGTTTATACCCAACTTTATTCCCACAGTGGCAGGTCAATCACTAGAATCCCATCCATGCAGAGCGAGTCTGCATGCAGCAAGCTGGTCTCTGCCTCTGTGCCTCTCTACACCTGCAGCCGTCTCAGTCCTCTGGGCCTCTCTGCCCACACAGCCGTCCTTGGCACCGCCACCACTCCAGCCTCTGCTCTGCTCCCCTGTAGCCTTGCAGCCATGACATCGTGTCACCCAGAGCACTAGGCAGGGCTCTTTATATAGAGTCAATAATGATGTATTGCCCACATGTGTGTAGCAAGCTATCCAACCAGGGCTAGGTGAAAATCCTGGCCATAGGAACCTTCACTTTATCCACAAAACACTGTCTTCCATCCCGTCCCCCCAGATCCTGGCCAGCTTGTGCTGGGATTTCAGTCACTTACCCCTGGAAGTCACAACAGACGCAAGTGCTTTGGGCCTGAGGCCTGGCCTTCGCGCACCTTCTTGACTCAGTGCTCCTGGGCCAGGAGCTCCGTAGGTCTTGTCTCCAAGACAAGTGGTCCCTCTGAATACCCCCTGGCACAGAGACAAGGAGATCAGAAATTGGTGGGATACCACCTGGGGGATTTCAAGTCAGGAGTTGCACTTTTTCTGATCCCTAGGCTTGACATCTTGTCCAAAGCCCTGTGATGTGTGGTAGAGCTTGGACTAAGGCAGGATGTCGGGCCCCTTGGCTGATTTGCCTGAATCTGGGCCTCTGGTGAAGGGGTCTCCTTGTTAGGCCAGGATGACAAAGCTGTTCCTGTTTCTGAAAGAGCCACATAGCCGGAAGAGCCGAGCTCGGTGAGTAAGTGGAGTGCTGGGGCTCAGAGGTCGCAGTGGCCCCACCCTTGCTAGGCAGGCCCCTTTCCTCCCTAGGTGCCCACGAGGGTCCCTACAGGGCACATTGTGCTTTGTGCTTCAAGGACAAAGCCGGAATAAAGCCCTAGCAGCCCCGTGCCTCGTCAGCTCTGTGTCATTCCCTGTCGTCCCCGGGCACTTTGCACATTCAAAAGCTATTTTAGAAGTAGCATTTGATTCTCTTTAATGCACTTCCAGGCAGCACAGATGTGCATCAATGAAAGAATGTTCCCTGAACCAAAGTACTTCTGTGGACCTCATGATCCTCTCCCTCAGCACTCACTCCCAGGCCAAGAACCGTGCATGAATCATGCAGTAGTTCCTGGGATTGCTGGTCACAGAGGTAGCGGCTCTTGCAAAGGGAGGGGTAGGCATTGTCCACTGTACGACGCAAAGAGTCAGGGACTCCAGCCAAGAGTGGAAGCAGGGAGGGGGAGGAAGCAGCCTCCGTAAGGGGGAGATAGATATTGGCTGGTGGAGGTGAAACTAGCAGTGTCCAGAGCCCTGCCACCAGTTCGCCGGCCAATGGGGCCCTGGCCACGGCCCATCCCCGACACGTCAGTACAGGACGGATTTTATCCTGAATGAACGGAGCGTTTCCACCTGAAGAACTCCCATATGGAGCCCGGCTGACGTGGGGGTGGGGTGGGGAGGGAACCATGAGATACAAAACAAAGCACAGCTGTTGGGGGGATCTCTCCATCGGCGAGGAGATGACAAACAGCCAGACGGATGAGAGATGCAGAGACCCAGAGCAACTCCCAGGTCCAAATGACTGTGCAAAGCTCGTTAAAACACGCAGAGACATAAATTAAGCACTGCAATTGCCCGTCCCTAAAAATGTGTCAGTCAGACAGACAGATGACTGAGGGAAGATGTCTGATGTTTCTGCCGTTTGCAAAAATACATTATTTTGATTTTGAGGGGGAGGCACAAAAATTCGTGATTTAACTTTTAACGCGATTTTCCAAGTATTTTTTCAAGCTTCAAAATGGAAAGGAACACAAAGACGTGCTATTAAAAGACGAAAGTCTCTCCCTTCAATGAAATGAAGGAAAAATATGGCTACACCAGCCAAGAGAGCATTCCCATCAGTGGTGGTCTCTGTGTGGTGGCCACAGGGTGTTTACACTGAAGGCTCAGATGCTGCAAACTTCCCCGCTCCTTCTCTGGCTCATCACTTCAGCCCATCTCCTGGGTTGCATCCCTGTGAGTCTGGAAGCCATGGAGCTGCCTGCCTTAGAGGGATATGCCCACCAGCCTCAGCATCGCACAGGAATGAGGACTCAAGGTAAACCAGCAGGAGTAGATCCAGGGTTTGTGAATCTGAAGCTCAAGACAATTTGAGGGATTCCCTTTGGGTCAAGGAATATATAAATACAACAAAAACTGAGGTATGAAAGCAAGTATTTGTTTAGAATGAGAAAGGAAACTATTCCAAAGTACTGGAGCCCTGGGCATGCAGATCCCTTTCTTCTACAATCTCTTTAAGCAATTTACTAGACATGTTTGCTGATTCCACACTGGCTTCTCTCCCCATCCAGAACATTCTATGACTCCCAGCACCTTCCAACTCTTGCAGGGGTCCAAGCAAATGATGGGTCCTGACATTGGGGTTTCCTTAGCTTTACTGAAAATCTGCCTCTGGAAATGAGGCTGCCCAGAGAAGTTACATCTCTGTCCTGGCTGGGATTTGCCTCTGGTGGGATCCGGGGTCTGTGAGTGAGTGAGAGGCTGGAAGATTTGGAAAGACCCAGAACTCCTGTGCCCAGGATCTGGGGCAGTTGTCTGGAGGCAGCCTGGCATGGGCTTATAATTTCAGTTGATGGAAATCTGGCCAACTGAATCAAACCCTGCTCGGAGATGGGTCACATAGAGAGAAGGGGGCTGGTAAGCCAGCGCCTGGAGACAGTTGTGGGCAGAGCCATCCAGCTGGGGCTGGGCAGGAAGCCCCTTGGATAAGGCACCAGGGTTGTCTTGCCGGGGCTCATCCCTGGTGTGGGAGGGGGAGCCCCAGGCTGCCTGCCTGCTGGATAAGCAAGCGCAGTCAGTCTGCAAGAAGGACTGTCTACCCAAAGTGGCTGCCCAGTGGTCATCGGCTCCCCTTGGAGGCCGCCTGAGGGAGGGAGGACGCTGTCTGTCAACCTGCACACCTGGCGGCTGTCGCTCACACGGCAAATCACTAACTTGGCGAAGTGGTTTTTCTTGATCAGTTTCTTTGAATGTGGTTCATGCCAGCTTACCCTCAAGAGAGATGGAGCCACTTCACTGTGCCCACGGAGCCAACGTCTGGTGCACAGCCAGCTCAGTAAACATCACTGGAATGAATGAAAAGGAGATTTCTGAGCACGCTGGGGAGAGCAGAACCCAGACAGTACCAAATTCCCAAGGAAAATGGTCACCCTGTGAAGGCCAGTGTAGGGGAGCCGCTGGCCTGTTCTCTCGGGTGTATCACAGTGAGCTGTGGGCTTTGAGCACAAACTGCCACAGAAACGTGGCGTCCCTCTGTGATGGGCTGAATTGTGTCTCCCCAGAATTCACATGTTAGAGTCCTAAGCCCCAAGACTTCACAATGTGACTGTATTTGGAGACAGGGTCTTTACAGAGGTGATTAAAACGAGGTGGGCAGCCAGCTGGGAATGTTGCCTGCAAAGATGTGGAGCTGAGGGTCCTATAAAAGCCCAGCAGAGCTCTCCGTCTAGCATGGTCCAGCCTGCCTAACTTCCAGAGCTTTCTGTGCTCCCCAAGGCACCAGGCTTGCTCAGGAAGGCCCTGCCATCTCTGCCCTATGACTCCTCATACAACTCCTGGAGTCCCCCACTGAGTGTTTGGAGAATGCACACAGGGTTTTGAATTCTCTACTGATGTGAAGCCAAAGCTCCCAGCTTTGTGAAGAAACCACTGGGGCCACAGCTGATTCCATCCCATCCACACTTTGTGCGTTCTGTGAGTCAGGATCACACAGATGTCAATGCGACTTATTCAGAAGCACCAGCCCAGCCTAGCCCAGCCCCTCACAGAAGGCCACACATTGGTCTCCATGCATGCTTCCAGTGGACCAAGTTCTCCATTGGCTGTGACCGTTACTCTGCTGTCTACCACTTTCTGAGAGGATTCTGAGCTTCTGCACAGAAGATACCATTGAAGGAAATGTGTAAATGCAGAAGTCTTGTGAATGAACCCAGCCAAGGAGAAACAGCAGGGAACTCTACGCATAGGGGGAGAGGACCATTTCTTAACCATGTCCCATTTAATATGGGCTTAATATATGGACATCTGAATTGAAAAAAAATTTGAGATGAGGTCATTAGCATGGGCCATAACCCAGTATGACTGGAGTCCTTATATGGCCAGACACACACAGAAGGAAGACCACGTAAGGACGCAGGGAGAAGGTGGCCGTCTGCACGCTGAGGAGAGGGGCTTCAGAAGGATCCCGCCCTGCCAACACCTTGATCTCGGTCTTCCAGCCTCCAGAACCGTGAGAGAGTAAATGTCATTTAAGCCGCCTGGGCTGCCGTAATTGTTAGGCAGATGGAGCAAACTGACACCTCCCGACCTACCTGCTGGCCCTGTGGGGTCCTGGTGATGAGGATGCCATGCCCTCCCCTCCACCCCTTTGCCCTTGAACTCCATCATTTGCCTTCTCCACTCTACAACCAGAGTGGGCTCTACCAAGCCCAAAATGACCACCTTCCCTCTTGGCTCAAGGGCCTCCATGCCTCCCCATGGCCAAAGACGATCCCCAAGCTCCTGAATGAGTGCCCCCCCACCCCCCGCTTCCTACCTGGCTGCAAGTTGCCTGCCTGACACCGTGCACTCGGGCGCGTGGCTTGGTGTACTAGTTCGATAGGGCTGCCGTAACAGAGGGCCCCTCAGACCGGGCGGCTTGAGCAGCAGACACTGGTGGCCTCATTTCTCACAGTCTGGAGGCCAGAAATCCAAGATTAAGGTGGGGACGAG
Organism: Phataginus tricuspis; assembly: GCA_029783875.1. NCBI lineage: Eukaryota > Metazoa > Chordata > Mammalia > Pholidota > Manidae > Phataginus > Phataginus tricuspis. The sequence goes on from JAQQAC010015366.1 coordinate 4,598,870, forward strand.
ATTGGTGCCTTCTGAGGCTGGGAGGGAGGGTCTGTTCCTGGCCTCTCTCCTGGCTCGTGGATGGCCGTCTTCTCTGCCCCGACACGGTGTTCTCCTGGCGTGAGTATCATCGTGTCCTCATTTTCCCAGAACAGAGGCACAGGTCATGTTGGATTAGGACACACACCAATAACCTCATCGACTAATTACCTCGGCAAGGACCCTGTTTCCAAATACGGTCATATTCTGAGGTACTGGGGGTTGGGACCTCAAAATATGAAATTTGGGGAGCACACTTGGTCCCTAACACTTGGATATGCTGCTGCCTCCATCTGGCGTGTTCTTCCCCTTGTTTCTTTCTCTAGATAGCTGTCAGTCACCCTGGAAGACGCAGGTGCGGCTGGGCATGCCCCAGCTGCCCTCAGGGTGGCCCCCTCCCGCCCTGCCTGGACCTACCCCATCCTCTCTCTAGTCTCCAGCAGTGGAACCAAGCCCGCCACCCGCCCTGGTGCACCCACATGGCCATCCTGGGCGCCCCGCCGCGTCCTCTGGTCCCACCCCTCTGGGGCTGCGTCTCACCCCCAGTGCCCCACTTGACTGTCCGCGTCCATGTGGGAGTTGGGTCGCTGCCCCCCACCCTCCAGCTACCTCAGGTCCCTTTGCCTCTGCACCTGTTTGCTCAAAAACTTAAGGAGACTGAATATTACTTTTCAGAACTTTTGGGGTATTTGGGCCATCCTTCCAGGGAGTGTGTGCGGCTGAAGCTGCAGTGAGTGATTCCTGCGGGGTCGCAGGCTAAGCCGGCTCCCGGAGGCGCACTTCTGCCGGGCTGCACTTGCCAGACACTGTTCACAGGCTCTAGGAGGCTGCGGCACAGAGAGAGTGTGCGTCCCAGCTGCCAGGGGGGAGCAGAACAACAGTAAGGCTGCCTCTGGGTGATGTACTGTGTTCATTCCCATCTTCTGATTTGATCCTTACTAAAGAACAAGAGGCAAAAACCCCACACTGGCACCTTTTCTATCCCCATTTTAAAGATAGAAATTGAAGCCTAGGGAGTCAAGTTGGAACTAGGTCCAGGTTGCTGGAAAAAGGAGAGGAAATAGGAAAGGGGGAGGAGGCCTTGAGGTTAAACAGGGGTTGGGGTCCTGGACTGGAACCACAGCAAGTGGGGGACACAGAGGGAAGGGTGGCTGAGACCAGTGCAGCTCAGACATCTGGCCTATGCTTGGCACCTTGGCTGTGCCCAGGAGCAGCTGCAGGCCTGGGTGGGGGGCTCCACCACGCCCCCATCTGCTGAGAGGAGTTTTGGGTGGCCTGCAGACTGCTGGCTGAGCTGACCAAGGCAGAGAGGACCTTCTACACTCTCCATATTTCCTTTATTTGAAATGTCATGTTCACCAAGATATGGAAGCAACCTAAGCGTCCATCAGTAGATGAATGGATTAAGAAGATGTGGTACATATACACAGTGGAATATTATTCAGCCATAAGAGGAAAACAAGCCCTACCATTTGCAACAACATGGGTGGAGCTAGAGGGTATTATGCTCAGTGAAATAAGCCAGGCAGAGAAAGACAAGTACCAAATGATTTCCCTCATTTGTGGAGTATAACAATGAAGCAAAACTGAAGGAACAAAATAGTAGCAGACTTACATACTCCAAGAAGGGACTAGTGGTGACCAAAAGGGAGGGGTGGGTGGGAGGGAGGGAGAAGGGGACTGAGGGGTATTATGATGGGCACACATGGTGTGGGGGGGTCACAGGGAAAACAGTGTAGCACCGAGAAGACAAGTAGTGACTCTGGCATATGACTACGCTGATGGACAGTAGCTATAATGGGGTATGGGGGGCACTTGATAATATGGGTGAATGTAGTAACCACAGTGTTTTTCATGTGAAACCTTCAAAGAGTGTATATCAGTGATACCTTAATAATAATAATAATAAAAGAAATGTCATGTTCAATACCCCATCAGAGCTGCCAGCTGACCCGAGAGCCAGTGACGTCTCCAGGAAATCCTAAATTAGATGAAGGATGCGTTTCTCCCATTTGGTTGACAAGCTTTATATGTGACCACTCCTCTGACAACAGCCGGTATATAAAAAGGCTCAGTTACAGTTTCTTGGAAATAATAAAATAACTTGGAGGCACTTGCATGCCAAGGAGACTAAGACGAATGCCTGGCTATAAAGCAGGACTCGCTTCATATTTCATAAAGCTGTGGTGCAGCTGCCTGGCAGGTGGGGAGTGAAGGAAAAGTGGGATTATTTTGAGGACGTTTTATGATGCACCCTGAAGTGTCCAGTTCATTGTAGGATCGATGTTTAGACTTGAGTGAAGGGAAAGCGCATGACAGGTTTCCCCTTTCAAACATCCTTTTGGGAGATAACGGTTTTAGGATGAAATGAGTATACCTAATAATTATCAGCTACCATGTATAGGGAGGAAATCCATGGTCAGTCTGTAGCATATGCGATGTGCTGGGCTATCTGGAGGCAAGGGATCACTAACTCCTTGTAGAAAGGGGGAAACCGAGGCTCTGACAGGCACAGTGACTTGTCTAAGGCCTCAGAATAAACAAGGCACAGAACTGGGAATTGGACCTAAGGCCTGGCTAACTTTCAAGTCTGTGTCCTGTGGGATCATTTAATATAATTCCTTTAAAATGGATTTATTCTCTTCAACTGTACTTTAACAATATATAATAGGGAAGGTCTCTTTAAGAAGACTTGGAAATAAAAGCTTCTGTTACAAAAATAAGATCAAATTTAAAAAGCCACTCATTAGAATATAATAGGATATATTCGTTAAAATGATTTGCTCAACATTAGTTTTCTCTGTACTTGTTAATTTTAATTTTCTCTCAATATTTGACAAGACAGATCTGAAATTTAATTCATTTAATTTATTATGGTAACATCTCAGTGTTTAATATATTTCAACACCTTTCTAAAGCAGTGTCTCACTTTTGTGTCTTTTCTCCCCCCCTTTTCTTTTCTATCTAAAATTAGAAGTTAGATTAAAAGATGTGGAAATGCAGGGCTAATGCAGAGGGGGAGCACCCCTCAGAATGTTTTATTCTAGTTCCTTGAGTTGATTCCCCCCCCAGTTTTATTGAGTTTAATTGAAGCATGATAAACTGTACATATTTAAAGTGTGCAATTTGATCCGTTTATATTTATATATAGAACCATCACTACACTCAAGATAAAAATTTCCACCCCTGCACCTTCCCTTACGCCCCTTTGGAATTCATCCCTCCCTCTCCCATCCCTAGGCAACGGTGGATTGGTCTTTTGATTAGTTTGCATTTTCTAGAATTTTACATAAATAAAGTCATACTGTACATATACTTTTTTTTTTTTGCCTTCTTTCTTTCACTCAGCATAATGATTTGAGACTCATTCGCGTTGTTGTGTATCAGTAATTTGCTGAGTAGCATTCCATTGTATGGATATACCACAGTTTCTTTATCCACTCACCCACTGGTGGACATTTCTATTGTTTCCAGTTTTTGGCTGCTGCGAATCAAGCTGCTATGGACAGGTGTTTGAGTTTCTGTGCGGCCACATGATTTCCTTTCTCTTGGGAAAACACCTGAAAGTAAAAAAAAGGTGTTCTATGGTAGGTGTATGTTTAACTTCTTAAAGAAATCGTCAGAATGTTCTCTAAGGTGGGTGGGCCATTGTGCCTTCCCTCCACAGTGAATGAGATCTACGTCGATCCACATCGCTGTCAGCTCCTGAGTTGATTTTAATGCGTAGTTTTGGCTTTTGCCAAAGAATAAATTATTGGCTTATTGCATGAATGTCTATCTCTAAGTCCCACCGATGTCACCTTGTAAGTATCTCTCCTTGCTCTCTGTTGCTCCATCATCAGCTCTCTCCTCCTAGTCAGTCTTTTCACATCTACTTTCTCTCCTTCAGCCTGGGCTCCGTGCCCCAACCAGAGGGTCTCTTCAAGACACAAATCTGATGGTGCCTCTGCCTGGCTTAAGACCAAGTCATGGCTTGCCAGTTGTGGGAATACAGCCAGCCTCACCCCATACCCCAGTTTCTAGTATCCAGTCTTCCTCCTGTTTTTTTAGTGGTTGGATTGGGGCAGAAAACATGCTTTGTTTAGTTCCTACATGATGTACCCACACAGTTCTATCATTAAAAAAAAAAAAATTTGGAATGAATTGTCAACATTAGAACCATAAACATTTATAAAAATATTAATGGGCTCGCATTTTCCACCACGGTGGAAGTAGCTGGAGCTGGGGACTGTCCCTCTCGGGCAGGGCGGCCACCTGCCCATGGCTGACCACACCACGCACACCCCCACCAGCCCTCTATTTTCTTGTACCTGCTCATCTCCACTCACTTTTGCTAAATTTACACCTGTTCCTCTTTCAAATTTAACATGAAACGGGGAAGCCTCTGAATCTCCCACCCTCTGGCCTCCAGCACAGGAACCTACTATGTGCAAGGGGAGAAGGTCTCCCTACTAAGTATAAGCCACGGGCCATGCCTCCTCTCCTTCGCACACTTGACCTTGTGAGTTACTCTGCTGAATGCTCAAGACTCTAGGATGTGAACACAAAGCCATCTCACGTTCCTGGGAGGCAGGAATTAAGGGGATTAAGGCCGTTACAGCAGCCCCACAAAGATGAAGAAAGTGAACATCAGCTTTTTATGCACAAAATAGGATTTTCAAGTCTGCAGCAAGATTTAAAGATTAGGAAACTGGATTTGGTCAAGAGAAGTAAGGATTATTGAAGTTATTTCAGCTCCCCCTTTAGTAGATACAGAAGGAGGCCTGGTGGACTGAGTCAGAGGACTCTGTCCCTCTGCGTCAAGGGGCTTATGCAGGAGGAGGACATGGGGACAGGGATGCTGAACCTCTGCTGCAAATACTTCTCCCTAAGCTGGAGGTACACATGGGTGATGTGTTACCTCGGGGCTGCTCTTTCACTTCCTTTTTAGGATTTTGGGGCAGGAGGAGGTGGCCTCCCAGGCTGCCCTGCCCCACCTGCTGGGAAGGGGAGAGCCCTGGATCCAGCTCTCCAGGAGCCCTTGTTTCCCTGTGATGTGGACAGGACCGGGAGCACCGATGCTCCTGGGAGGGGATGAGGAGGGTGGGCTTCTGGCTTAACCTGGGGCTGGGACCTAAGGGCAGGGATAGGCGGGCGCCTATCCAAGGACTGCAGGGCTGACCTCCTGTGCCCTGGTGGGGGATGGGGTGCAGCACCCCTCCCAGAGGCAAGAAAGGTCAGACTCAGCTGCAGCTCTGACCGAGCCCCAGGAGAACAGACTCTGACAGCCGGCACCCAGTGACAGGCCTGAACAAGGGGCGGGTCTGCACACCAGTGCTGGGGGCAGGGCCAGCTTCGCGGGCGCACCAGCTGCACAGTCCACAGGGCCTGTGCTCAGATGGGCCCCTGCTTGGTTTAATGCTCCGCTGTCACCATGTTGAGATTCTTAGGAATTTTTGAACAAAAGGCCTCACATTTTCCTTTGGCACTGAGCCCTGGGAATTTTGTAGCTGGTTCTGATCAAGAGACACCAGCCACATGTTCCCCCAAGGACAAGACACCAAGGCCCATTCCTCCCAGCGCCACCATGTCATAGGACCACTCACCGTGCACACAGGCCTGGACACCATCTTGAAGGGGCTGGGGGTCTGTTGGTCACCCCAGGACAGAGGAACCCTGGGCGGACTAAAGAGACTATTTAGATTATGGAAGGACACGGTGTATACTGGATTGGACTAAATTTTGTTTTCTTTTCTCTACTCCCTCTCTTTGGGCTACACATGGGGTAGGGGCCTGGGAGGAAAATCAGGTTATTTTATAGATATTATTTATAGAGGAATAAAGACGTTCCACTTTGCACATCTGCATGCAGTGTGAACCTGTGTGCGCCTGCTACAAATGAATGATGTATCTCTGTTTCTCCTCCAGTTAGCAAGATTAAGGATGAAGCAATTGATAGCCTGAAAGAGGACTAAAAGTAGCAGTGGTTAAAAAATAAGGAAAAAAGAATTGAAAAGAAAAAGTAAAGGTGCTTCTGGGTTGGTGTTCTGGTGACCCGGCAGCTCCCTGGGGTGGGGAGAGAGTGAATAAAACAGCTGGAGGCCTAGAGCCACATCCTCCCAGCAAGTTGAAAGACAGGATGAGGGTGATGGAAATTTTATTGTTTTGGGGATGGGGCATCTGATCTGGAAAGAAAGCCCGGAGCAACTTCCTCCAGGGAGGGGAGTAGAGAACCAAGGGACGGAGAACGGTCTGGCCAATCTAGGAAGGACAGACCATTAGCCCAAACAGCTCTGTTTGCTGGAAAGGCTTCTTAGTGTAAAGCGTCAGAGAGGCTGGTGCCAGTGAGAGGAAGTTAAAGATATTAATGGGAGGGAGGAACAGACTTTTTCCTGACAAGAGGACTGGAAACCAAGGTTTAGCAAAGGAGAGGTGGATCCCAGGAGAATCAGTCCGAGAGAGGGTGCCCATCGGTCCCAGACTTATTTCTTTAGATCTTGCTCCGTGTTGTATTTTCTTTCTGCAAGTAACAAAGAGTGATTTTTAAGGAAGGATAGCAATTTTCACAGAGCAAGTTACGGGCTCCAAGGGACCACTGGGGGTCATCGGGTCCTCCCCTTGCCTCTGGACACAACCAAACCCTCACAATCCCAGACAGAAATCTGGGCTGCCTCCATAGTCTCCCTTGAAGCTCATTCCAGTGCTCTGGGAAGCACCCTGCATGGCAGACCTAAATCCTTGCTGCTGTCATGTTTCTTTTTATTTGATGCTCAAAGGAGAGATAGTAAAGTAAGTCCCCCACCTCAGGCTGACCGCCCTGTGCGGAGGGGACTCTCAAGCCCCAGGTAACCAGCGAAGGGGCAGCAATGTTCCCGAGCACCCGGGGACGGAGGAAGGACAGTGCTCCTGTTGAGAGTGCGGGCGTTGGACGGCCAGGCGGCGCCTTCCTCGGGAGATACACAGCGAGATCAGGCGTCCTGTGGGGCCCCGTCTATCACACAGGCCGCTGTGGGGTGGAGAGGGTCTGCCTGCTTCCTCCTGACTTTCTCCTGCACTGCCAAGGTCGGAATCTCTTCTTAGCGACTTGACTTACCTTCCCTGGGCTCCAGGCTGATCAGCGGTAAAACGGGAGATAGGTGGACTGCCTCACAGGGTTGTCGGAGCGTGAAGTGAGTTCATGCATGGAGAACACCTAGGCAAGACCTCGGGGAGCGCTAGCCATGACCGTTTTTCAGGAGCGTCGGCCCGCCTGAGGACCTGCCTCTCCAAGGTCACCACATGTGGCTATTACTTTTAACTTAATGTTTAATTTAAAATGAAATAAGATAAAAAATGCAGCCACATTTCAAATGCTCAGCAGCCACTGGGGCCGGTGACGGCCACCTTGGACGGCACAGGTAGAGAGCATCTCCATCGCTGCAGGATGTTCTGTCGGACGGTGCAGCCTTAGACCACAGCCTCGGATCCGCAGCAGGGGTCCCTCTGGGCCCCGAGTAGGAGGCCTGCCCTGGGGGCTACTGCAGAGGGTCTGAGAACACGCGGCCCCTCCCCAGCCTCCCGGCAGCCTCCTGCCTACCTGAGGGGATCCAGGATGTTGGCTTCATCCTCCACCCTTCCCAGGCATTCCACAGATGCGGCAGTCTTGGGGTCACTTAAGAGCCAGGCACAGGTCTGATACCTTCCCTGGCCCTGGGCAGACGGCAGGGGTGGCACCTGGAGCCTCCTTCTCCAGGCAGCAGGAGCAGCAGTTCCGTTCAGCGTGATCGGTGATACATGGAGGTTCTGATTATCTCTGAAGGGCTCTTTTATAAGATCTCCAATAAAGTTCTAAAATGATCATGCCTGTTTAGGGAAAGATAATGCTAGAGCGGGACCAGGAGTTTGTCAGAAGGAATTCCAGCTGGGTGAGCATTTAAGGAAGGAGATGAAGTCAGCGCTTGGTGACCATGAATTAGATGGCTGGATATGTCGCTGTAATAATGATGAATAATAAATGACGGGAAGCTGCTGTAACTCACAGAGCGCGAGAGGAGACGAACCAGGAAAATTTATGGCCTTGTAGTGCTGGGGGCAGAAGAATGTCTCAGATATGCCTCAGTCTTTTGAAGAAAAGCTTCTTGAAGAGATGCTCTTTGGAAAAAATGTCTCTTGCCTAAAGAATGTCTACGTTTGCATACATCTCCAGTTGTAACAAACAGTCTCTCCAACCAGCCCCACCCTTCTCCAGTCCTACCTGCACCCACAAGCTCCTGCCAGCCAGGATGAGGGCAGCCGTGTGGACAGGCCACAGTCCTGCCCTTTCATGGGGCATCCTTCCAACCCCTTCCCTGTAAATGGGGAGCAGGCCCCACGATCAAGGACTTGACAGACTATTGCCAGGTGAGAAGGGCTAGCTACTGTCTGGGAAAGGGGGTCTAAAGAGTTTCTCAGGTGCGGGGAGCCTGCTATTTTTATTAGGGCCCTGGGTTATCAACATCCAGTCAGAGCAACCACCGGAAAAGACACGAGTCAGAAGTAAAACAGGCCTCAGGTCTGTGGATGGATGTTGATCTTTAATCATTTATTCATGGATCCATGGTCTTCAGGGAGGCATCGGCCCAGCCAGCCTGGGTGCGAAGGTGCTAAAGGGGGCATCGCCCTGCCAGACCCTTCCCGCCAGCCTACAAATGTGGTGAGCACTCGCATGTTACGTGACCTCCTCCCAGCTTGGCCCTGTTCCTGGGCTCAGTCAGCTCGGTGCCCGCTGCGCCCAACCCTCCCCTGCGTGCCGTCTGCTCCCCCTTCTCACATCGCTCACAACGAAGTCACCTCTGGGCCCTGGGCTGCCAGATGCAATGGGTGCTTCTGCTCAGCCCACTGTGCTCCAGGTAGCATCCGACATGCTCAGCCCTTGTCTCCCTTCTGAACAGTCCTTCTTTCTTGGCTTCTGCGACCTTACCTTCCCCTGGGGCTGTGAGCCATACCTGGGTCTTAAAATTATGAAGGTGACTGAGTGACAACACAGAATAATGCCATTAAAGGAAAAGCCTATCACTACTCACAGTTCTGGTGACAAGGGCACCTATCCACGCAGGGCCCCGCGGGGAAGCACCAGAATCAGGAGGCAGACGCAGAAGAGCTGGGCTGGGTGGGTTCAGAGCCACAGCCTGTGTTGTGCTTCCTGAGGGCAGCACAGGGGAAAGGCACAGGACTGGCTAGTCTGAATCAGTTGGAGGGCTCTGAGCTACAGGGTAGTCTCTGGCTGTCTGGTCTGGGCGCTGGATGATTCAGGGCCCGTGAAATATTTTCTTGGTGGGTGAGAGTCAGATAAAGGAGGCAGTTGTGGGTGTGGGCTTGAGATTGTCTACAAAATGATTTTCGATGTCGGTGAAAGCTGGACCGCAGGGGGGATGCAGTTTGTTAGTTTGGCCCCGTGGCTAATGCCACATAGACAAATACAGGACCAGTAAACACTCAGAGCAGTTCGCTCCAGCCCCTGGCCTCTCTTCAGCAGCCTTGCCAACTAAGTCTCCAAGTGTGGGCGTGCTCCACGGCTGGAGCCTCTAGCCATGCTCTTCCTGGGACGGGGCTCTTACTGCCAAGGGTTCACACGTTTCCATGAGGCCCAGGACTCCCTCTCCTGGCCCCTGCTCCACCCTCACATTGCCCTGCTGCATCCCTGCCACCTGCAGGGGGCGCCGGTGGGCCTGGGCCTGATCCTGGCTCAGCCACTGCTGTGGTCTTGGCAGGTCCTCCTCCCTGTGGGCCCTGGTTTCCTCATTTCTCCTTGGCTCATTCCTGAGTTCCAAGCCCAGATGCCAATGAACTCTTAGACAGCTCCATTCAAACTCAACGTGTAGATCCCCAGGGGAGTGTGTCTGTAGAGAAGTGCGGCATGGGGTAGACTCTGGAACTACACGGACCAGGTTCCAATCCTGGCCCTGGAACTTCTCTAGCTGGGTCGTTCTGGAATGACCGTGAGCTCTCTGTGCCTCGGTGTCCTCATCGGCAAAATGGGCTTGGTTATAACATCTACTGCATGGAGCTGTTGTGATGATTTGATCAGTTAATATACATGTAGGACTTGGAACAGTTGCTTTATGTAAGACCTGGCACTTGGCAGGGGCCCATAAGTGTTACTGCCATGATCCTGACAGTAGTGATTATTGTGATTATTATTTTCCCTTGTGCTTCCTGTCCTAGGCCATTTACTTCTTTGAATGATATTGTCTAGAGGTGTGCTAGAGCTGGCTGGCAAGAGCCATTTGTTAAACATTCAGGAATTTTACAAGCTGGCTGATGGCCTTTAATAGGCCGTGGTGGCAGTATTTACACCTCAGAAATTGGCAGATGCTACAGAGCAGGGCTCCCCTGCATCAGGGGGCTGGTTGTTAAACACTTAGCAGCACAGCGCTGCCACCCATCCACCCTGCCGCCTAAGCGGGAATAAGAAGGGGGAGGAAAGGTTGGGCCATTTCTTGCCCCACTACCTCTGTGCCTTGTCTTGGTTCCAGCATTCTCCTCCTGACTGTGGTGCCAGCCCACGGCTCTCCGTTCCCTCCCATCCTTGCCCCTATTGCTGGCCCCTGGGTGCCTCACCATCCAGAGCCCTGCTCAGCACCTCATTAAACTCTCAGCTGGCCTCTTGGAGCACACACTGTGTTTCTTTCCAGTTCCAGAGTGACTAGGCTGCCAGCTGCAGATTTTGCTAGAGCCCCAGATCCTCTGGGATGTGCCATCTCTGGGCATTCTGGCCTGATATCCAGCTGCCAGCATCTGCACCTCCCAGGCTGAAGCTGTTTTTAGCTAGGGCATTATTGCCTCCTGGGAGTGACATCCAGGGGTAAAAGCCAGAGCTTCCCCCACCCTCTCAGGTGGGTACACTAGAGCACGTGTGCACAGAGTTCTCCAGTAGGCTGACCTCCATTGCCCACTGGCTTGACAACACACCCCTTATTAGCCACCTTTCCTCCTGTATTAGTTCCACTGGGTTGCTGTGACAAAATACCACAGATTGGGTGGCTTAAGCGATAGAAATGAATTTTCTCACAGCTCTGGAGTCTGGAAGTCCAAGACCAGGGTGTCTGCAGGGTCTGCTTCTGGTGAGCACTCTTACCTGGCTTGCAGACGGCCACCTTCTTGCTGTGTCCTCACACGGCCTCTTCTCTGGGGAGGAGGGGTGGGCAGGAGAGGGAGAAAGGGAAGGAGAGAGGACTCTAGTGTCTCTTCCTCTTATAACAACATCTATCTGATTAGGGCCCAACCCTTGTGACCTCGTTTAACTTTAACTACCTCTCCAAAGGCCCTGTCTCCAAATAACAGCTACAGTGGGAGTTAGGACTGCAACAAAAGAATTTGGGGGGGATGCAATTTTGTCCACAACACCTGCCCTGCCTCGTGATGCTTCCTGGGATCCTGGGGAAGTGATTTGCCTAGAATTCTGCAATGGGTCTGCTCTTTAATCAAAGACGGCACACGTGTCCTATACCGCCACTCGCAGGAAGGGTGACAGGCCAGTGTGATGGGTCCTCGCTCCCGCCAAGGGCACGCAGTTCAGGAGTGGTGTGTCCTCCTCATTTCCAGCCTGGGGCCTTGCTGCATTTCTGGCCTCCTTGGCGCTGCCCAGGGAATTCCGTCAGTTCCAGCTGGCCTGCTGCCCTGGGGGTGGGAAGCTGCCCAGGGGGCCAGTCCTGGGACTCTGCTCTCACATCTGTGTCCAGATGCAGCCCGTGGGGAGGGCAGAGGTCTGTGGCGTGGTAGGGACAAAGCCTGCCCTGGTGGCCTCTCTCAGGTCCCGGCCTGGCCCAGCCTTGTCTGGACAAGAAAGGAGGTGTCCTTCCCCCTCAGAGTCCAGGATCCTGGAGGGCAAGGCTTCCCAGAGCAGGCTGAGCCGCTCATCATTACTGAGGCAGCCCTAGTGCCCTCTTGAGCAGCTCCATCCAGATGGATACCGATCGGTCTCAGAGCAGCAGGGATGCAGCGCCTCGGCAATGGTGGACCAAGGGAGTGAAATGTTCCTACCTGACCCCAAAGGGCCTAGATATTTGCATTCTGGAGCCTTAACTGACCTGTTTCATTTCGGATCGCTCCTCGAGGAAGACTCCTTCTCGCTTTCCTGGCTGGTGGCTCGGGAGGGAGGCAGATTTCAGGAAGTGCCTACAGCGTCTCCCGCCACCCCAAGCACCCCGGGCCTGCCGCGCACACACCACCACCTTGAGTCTGGATGTTGAAGTCTAAGGGGCAATGTTAGCCTGTTGTTTGTATCCAGCATGAGATGGGATGAGGAGCTAGGGGGCTAGTGACATGTGTCCATCTGCCAACCACTGGCCCTGTGTGGCTGTTTATATTAAAATTAAATAAAAGCTAAAATTCAGTTCTTCGGTCTCATCAGCCACATTCAGGCCTTCAAGAGCCTCAGGTAACTAGTGGCTCCCATAGTGGGCAGCACAGATACGGAGCACTTACATCATTGTAGAAAGTCCTCCTGGCCAGCGCTGGTCTGGTGCATCCAGCCCTGGTCGGCCCTTATGGGTGGGCGCCGCTCAGCATTCGTGGACTGAGCGTCCTCTGGATGCTTGTTACAAACGCGCCTTCCTGGAGTGAGCAGCCCGTAGCCTGACTTTCAGTGCCCGTGGCCTCCTTCTCTACCCCAGCTCTCCCCTTTCAACTCTGCTTCTGGCCCAGTGGCTGGTCCTTCCTGAGCTCCCAGATGGGTGCCCCAAGGATGGGTTTACTAGCCGCCCTCAACACTGCCCGGGTGAGGGGTGGGGCAGGGGACAGGGTGGGAGTTCCAGGTGCCACCCTCGCAGAGCCCGTGTGGTGTGGGGGTGGTACCACCTGGGACTGTACCTGCAGTAGGACACGTGTCCCTGGAGAAACAGCCAGAGGGTCCAGGGGCAATTGGTGTATCTGTCCTTCCCCTGAATTCATTTGTTGAAGTGCTGTACTTGGAGATAAGGTCTGAAAAATAGGTAGCTATCTGGCTCTCAACTCTAGACCTTCTGATTCCACAGGTCTGCAAAGACCTTGGAACACATACAGTTGACCCTTGAACAACGTGGGGGCTGGGGTGCCGATTCCCACACAGTATAAATCTGTGTAGAACTTTTGACTCCCCCAAAACTTTACTAATAGCTTACTGTTGACCAGAAGCCTTACTGATAATATAAACAGTTGATTAACATGTATTTTGCATGTTATGTGTATTACATACTACATTCTTACAACAAAATAAGCTAAAGAAAATATTTTTTTCAAACTGTTGCAAATCTCCAAAATATTTTCCAATATATTTTTTGGAAAAAAAAAAACCCTCATATAAGTGGACCCATGCAGTTAAGACCTGTATTGTCCAAGAGTGAACTGTATGTTGTAAAACTCCCAAGATGATTAAAAAATTTTTGAGTGAATTTGAAACTCACAGAGAAGCTTCAAAAATAGCACAGAGAGTTCCCATGTGCCCCTCACCCAGCTTACCCTATAACTGCCTCTCACACGGCCACAGCACGACGACGAAATGCATGGACTTAACCGGGCTATGATACTATCAGCCAGATTGCAGACCTGCCATGCATTCCATTTTCTGCCCTAGGACCCTGCCTAGAACGCATCGCACTTTGTTGTTATTCTCTTTATTCTCTTCCAATCTGATCTCCCACGTGACGCTGATAGGTTGGTTCAGGGGCATCGCCCTGGGACACACTGGTCCACGGATTCGTCCTAGGATATAGCAAGGTGCTGAAGAATCGGGACCCACGATGGGCAGGTGCTGAGGGAGGGGAAGGAGAAATAAAGATCCAGGAGTGGTGTTCAGGGAGCAGGCCTCAACGTGTGCGTGTGTGTGTGTGTGTTTGCATGCTCTGCACGCATGTGTGTCTGTGTGCGTGTTTATGTGTGTGCACTTGCGTGCATGTGTATCCGTGCAGGTGTGTGTGTGTGTTGTAGGCATCTCTGTGTGTGTCTGTCCATGTGCGCCCATGTATGTGTATGTGCCCACGTGTGTGTATGATCGGGGGGTGATGGGCAGCAAGATCGGTGGGGGTAGAGGCCCGTACGGGAAGCCCCCAGAGAAAACCCAAAGTTCTCCACTACCCAATAAATATTTAATATAGTAACAAAAGGCGAATGTTAGAGATTTTTAAAGACGAGGTGAAACTAAAGTACTATACATCATGGGAAGCAGGGGAGGCCCGAAAGGATGCGTGAGGTGCATTGAAACAGCTTAAATCCTGATGATTCAGGGCAACTGTTGAGCATACAGGACATACTAATTAACTTGAAGTTTCTTGGGTTAAGTACCCATGTTAAAAATGTAAGAGCAACCAGTAAAATACGAGAAGTAGAATGTGTAAGTCCCGAAACAGTGGAAGGGAAGGGAGTAAGGAACGCTAGCCAGCATTTACCACGAGCCCACCATGTGCCGGCGCTCTGAGTTCTGCCTGCAGTCCTCTGGGCTAGGACTATCTTTTATCTCCATCTCACAGACAGGAAAGCAGAGGCGCCGAGAAAGGGAGCCTGCTGTGCGTCACCAGGCAAGAGGGTGCTGGGTTACCACTGTGGGTCACCCCCAAGTGGGCGGTGTCAGGATGGGGGTCCACGCAGTCTGGCTCTGTGACCTCGAGTTCATCGTTACTATTTAGGAAAGAAGAATGAAGTCAAGGAAAAGTATGGAAAATGGAGACCCAACAAGGAAGATGTTCTCCAGAGCCGGTCTACATGCTGCAGAGGAGGAAGCTGGGCCTCCCAGGCTGTGCGGCCAAGGTCACGTCAGGAGGGAGGGTGGATGGGGTCGGGGCCTGGTATAGCCCGTTTTCCCACCCAGCCCTTCACCCTGAGAGACAGCAGCAAACAATTAAAAAAAGAGACTGTGGGTGGATGGTTATATATACCTTTTGGTATGTGATATAGTTTACAATTAAAGCAGTTTGTTTTTATGGCATTCGCCCCTCCCCCCCCACTTCATTCGACACAGAGACCAGGAGGGGACAGTTTGTAATTTTCACATGCTGGGCCCGGGATCCTCATCGGGGAGGTGACATTGGAGGAGGTGTGGGTACCACTTTGAAGGTCTAAATACTGTTTCAGGAAGAAGGAAAAGCCAGGGATGACCCCTTGATTTTGGATTTCTGGCCTCCAGAAAGGTGAGAGACTAAATTTCTGTTGTTTCCAGCCCCACCCCCCAAGTTTGTGGCCCTTTGTTACTGCAGCCACTGGAAAAAAACACAGTAGTGCTGTAGACACAGCCCAGCTAGTTCAAGAGAAGGTAGGAGAGAGGTGGGGTCTGGTGTTTTGGGGCAGGTGCTGTGCACGTGTGGCTGAGGTGGTGGGGGTCTAGGGAGGATCCCCCCTGCCCACTTCTATTCTCATGAAACAGAGTGGACATTTTCCATGTCTTCACATTTTATATCATTTTGGAATTTTTAATATAAACTGATGGATTATTGAAGACCATTCCATTATTCATCTGGTGAGACATTCTCACCTTTTGATAGCAATCATTATTTCCTACCAATCCCTTGAAATGCCCTGGGCTTCCTGGCCCCACCTGCCCACCTTCCTCTCCAGGAGCTGGGGAGGAGTGCCTGCCCTTGCAGACTCTGAGCACTGTGGGGACAGGTGCCCAGTGCCCGGGGCCTCGAAGAGCAATAGGTTCTTGGGGCAAAGGAGGCTTGTAGCTGTTGGGATTTCAAAAAGCCAGCATTATCTTGCAATGACCTCATGTTGTTGTTTAAAATTCCAGAATTTAATCATCATGCTCAGTATAAAAATAAGAGGAGTGGGTGGTGGGACAGGAAAATACTGATATAAACACAGGACCACAGGCCTCAGCTTGAGGTAGGAAGTACGTTTGTTCCCCTGGCTGGGTGGAGTGGATTCTGCCATTTAAGCAATTGCTTTGTGCAGCCAGGCACCTGAGCACCAGCCAGCACATGGCTCCACCCGTGTGGGTGCAGCCAGGACATGGGACCATCCTGCCGGAGGGTGCAGAGCCTGCTCTGCTGAGAGATGATGCAAAGCTCCCAAGAGGGCCTGATCCATTCATGTGGCCATGAATCCTGGCCAGAGTGACACTTGTCCTGATTCTTTTTAGCCTCTGTAAGGGTTTCTCCAAGGCAATTTCCACTACACACACATTTTGCTGGGAGTGTCAACTTATCACCCCCAAGAAAGCAGCGGCATCCTTGTAAGGGTTAATTTGCTCACCTGTCATTCATTAAAAGCATTACTGAACTTCTGCCCTGCTTAGTGTCCAAACAATTGCTTCTCAGATGGAGTGCCCACCCAAGGCCAGATTATCTAGGTGATTGCCTGGAGGGTTGAGAGTCCCCATGGATTAGAGGTCCTTGTACAGTGTAACAAATTTGGATGGGGTCAGCCCCGGACTGAAATAGCTTTCAATGTGGCTTCTTGTGAACACGGAGAACCATACATCAATTCTGCTCCACTCCCCCTACAGAGTCACTTCCTGGGGTGCAGACAGGCCTTCAAAACGTTTCCACTGCCGAGGAAAGAAGACCGGTGCTCCAAGACCCCTGCTTTGATCAGTGCTGCAAGCGTCTTACTCCTCAAAGCCAGACAGCGTCCACCCTTCTGACCTTACCCTTGCTCTATGTTTTGTATTGCTGGCAAGGCTGCCTGCCAACAAATGAATTATCAGGTTCCACGTCCTAACCTTCTCTGCTCTAATCTGCCACTCCTTTCCTGGCTTGTACCAGGAGGCATTCCTCATAAGACATTTACCTGCCTGTTAGGCAGGGAGGAAGCCGGCCCTGGCTCTGGGGTTTTCACCTTTATGCATAGGATGTGTTGTCTGGGACAAACCAACTGCTGGATCTTCCAGGGGATTACGAAGGAAACATCCCCATATGTTCCAAATCAAAAAATCTATCTGTCTGAATGAGGGGTTGCCAAGGGGAAATTCACCCAACAGCTGCTTTTTTATTATGATGAGAAGGGAAGTGGTCAGGCCGATCGTCTGCACAGCCCCAGAGATAGAGCCTGCAAAAAAGCTCCCATGTGTTCACTGTTATGGCTCAGTGGAGAAGCTCTGTCCTTTCCCGCCACCCCTCAAACTTCACCCGGATTTACCCTAGTGCTAAAGTCACGTGCTCCATGCCTATTTCTCTACCCCACTCAAAATTACAGTTAGTTCCAGTGGCGGGCCGACAGTACAGAAAAGGCAGAAAGAATGTGTTGTCTATCTTTCTACACTTCCTTGCCTTTCAGAACTTGGGTAATTAGGATGGGATTTCTATTCTCCCCAGTTTGCTAGGATCTGGGCCAGGTAGATGGTGACCATTTAAAGATCAGTGAGGCGGGGGGGGGGGTGTTTAGAGAGGTAGCTAGCATTTCTGAAGAATGTATAAAAACCACACGGTTTCCAGTCACTTTCAGCCAAACATTTGCCTTATTAATAGTAAATGAAAGTGCTTTTGGCTGTTAAGAAAACACTACTATAAAATGTGTAAAATAATGATCACACCCTCACAGTTTATAACATCTCCTGTATGGAAAACAGATGTTTTTATACTCGCTCTTTATCATATGGGAGTGTGATAGGTAATGAGAATAATAACATGAATTTACTGCATCTCCCTAATATTAGTATCATCTCAGAGTGCATCGTGCCACTTTTCTCTGTGGGGTTAATTTGGGCTTCTTTTAAATCTTTGCAGTATTCATCTGAGATAGCAGTTCAACAGTCTATTACCAAGGCCTGAAGGGGCACATTTGTGTTAGTTTGTCAGTTGGCGAGGACAGAAGGATCCGGTAGCAGATGCTCATTCTCAAGCATCATTCGGCTTCCTGGTAGAAAGGTGTGTGGCTGAAGCCCTTGCCTGAGCTGAGTATGAAGGCAATTGGTAGCTCTGCGAATGTCTGCCGTATACCGAGAATGCAAGCTCTGGAGGGCATGGGGGCGAGTAAACAGTGCTGCACATCTTCCTTAAGACAGGGATTTATGGGACTGAGAAAATGGGCTGCCTCTGCACGCGTAATTTCTCAAGGTTGGCAAAACGTGTAGATTATAAGAGATGGTTCCGATACAGTATTTTCTCTACCGGAAATGTCTATGAACCAGCAGATCTGCACATTTACAGTACAAATAGTAACTGATGCTCTTAATTATGACTCCCAGGCAACAGAAAATCCTGGCCAGCCTTTGTGTTCATCAAAGCCAGATTAAATTATGGTCACAGAGGCTTTAGTGCCAAATGCTTTTTATTGTTGTGTAATTCTTTGAGAAAGGGAGATCCGTGTAAGGCACAGATGTAGTGCTCCATTAACCAGGATATCTGAGACAGAAGGTCTCATCCACCAGCCGTGCTGGAAAGCAGAGTAAACTAAAATGTGCTCATAAAGGTACAAACAGCAGCTCAGCCGAGTGCGACTTCCATTATCTTGGTAAAGGTAGGAGGGGGAGGGGTCAGGCTGAAGCTGCCACGAGCCAGCCGTAGGATGGGGGCAGAACCCTGAACCACCCGCAGGGCCTCCCTGCGGTATGAGGACGGGCTGGTGGACAGTGGCCCCTGAAGAATGTGACAGGCAGAAATGTGTCTGGGCCACAAAGGACCTGGTATGTCCCAATCTTGTCAACCAATGAAAATGTCTGCCCAGTGTGGAGCTCTGGGGATCTGCTGCCCTGTGACAGGGGCATGTGGGCAGCATGCAAACAGGGGATTTTTCTGCCGGGTGAGGCTTGCTGGGGAAGTGGCTTGCCCAAAGTGATCAGCTGTGAAATGGCAGAGCATGATCTGAAACCCAGTTTCCTGCCTTCTGGAGTCAGGCTTGTCCCCACACTTTGCAGAATCCTCTCTGCCATTGGCTTCCGTGTTCAAGCAGCCAGGGTCCCCCTCTTATCTCTAACCACGGCAAGCTCACGTCTGCCTCAGGACCTTTGTACGGATGATTCTTGCCACCTGGTGTGCTCGTCTTCTTGACGTTGGCATGGTCGGTTCATGTAGTCATTCTCTTTGCAGTGTGGCTTGTCTTGTTGACCTTCTCTGGTAACAATGTCTAAGGTGGGCATCAGGTCACTTTCCATGATGTCATGTTGTTTTAATACCCTGTATGTGTGCTTCACACCCAGTATCTTCTTGGTCACCTGTTTACGGTCATGCCCTCTCCATGAGGGCAGGGCACTCATGGGCTCACCTCAGCTGCGTCTCCAAGCATAAAGCACATTGTAGGTACTCATTACTATTTGGTGAAAGGAATGAAGTTGTGGATTGTTTTGGGTGATTGTGCTTTGACCACAACCCAGATCCATCCGTTCGTCCATGTCCATCCCAATCCAGGACTGAGAGGCCTGAAGCTAGGCCCTCCGCTGACCCCTGGCCCTCAGTCCTGCCAGTGGATGGATGATGTGGAGGAGAAGAGCTTCGGGGAACAGGAGAACACCACAGCGCAGGCGCTGCTGGGCATGCAGGGGAACATCCTCCTCTGGCAGAAGTCATCAGCAATGAGGCAAAACTTACGCAGCCCCCCTCACTCCCCCAGACTGCTAAACAAGGGTTTTTCCTGGACTTGAGTCATAGGTGATAAAGTTAAAAAAAAAAAAAAAGGCAAAAGCAAAAACAAAAAATCTACCCAAGATTTCTATAGGAAACACGCGAACCGAGAGTGAAGGAGCTGTGGCAAAGACATCCCCACAGAGGGTCCTGGAAATCTCCTGTGCAGGTGTGGTATAGTAGAAGGCATGGAAGCCCAGGGTAAGAATTTAGACAGATTGAACCCAGGTAGAGTTGCCCAGAGCCCAGGTCTGCCCTGCTCACATGTGTGAGCTCAGAGAAGTGCTCTCTGTGGCTGGCCAGCATAATGACTGATGACTGCCTCTCCAGCCTCTCCCCAGGGATACAGTAAAGGCTGTATACGCCAGCAGGTTCAGGTGGGCTTTGTACATGGCACAAAAGTCAAGCTACTTTTACTGGTCACAAACCTTGCCCTCAAACTAATAATGAAGACCCAATTCCTCATAGCAACATTGTTTTAAACTGACAAACATTTGTGATTCCACACTGGTCTCTGGAGCTCAGAGGCTCATGTATCTTAGACCAATAAGCAATCATGGTTCTTCCTGGATAATTGCAATAACTGCAGTAGACATGGTGGCAATATTCACAGTTTGCATTTACAAAGAACATTTCATGGGCTGGACCATATTGCATGCACTGCTGTATCCAACTGACACCAACCCCATGGGGTATGCACGTTGCCCGTTTCACCAGTGATGAAATGGAAGTGCAAAGAAGTTAACTTGCTTGTCTACCGAAGCTCACCCAGCTGGTAGGCGGGTCTGACACCCAAGCCTCCCTTTGAGCCACTAAGACCTGTGGTCTTCACTAGGGGAACTGAGGCCCAGAAGGGCCTGGCCACATGGGGGAAATGACAGGGCTGGGTGGCCACAGGTGGGGGCATCTTGTTTCCTGAGAGCGAAGATGGTGATTTGGTTCACGGAAACACTGGCACCAATGGCTGATGGTTGGAAAAGTCCCAGCAGGGCCTCCACCTTGTGCTAATGATTCTGAAAAAAAAAATGGGGCCTTAAAAGAGCTTAAACGTAAACCTCCCACATCCAGGAAGGAGAATGTTAAAGCTTTGATGTCCATCAAAATCACATGGTGGTGAAAAGTTCCTTTTCCCTCTTGCTGATTGGACAAATTGCATTAACTGCTTCTGGGTCCTCCTTGGCTAAACATGAAGGTCATTTCCAGGAACTTCTTAAGGTTGAACCAGGCTGCATTGTGCCCAATAAGCAGTGACCCAGTGGAACAGCCACACGAACTCTCAGAGAATCACAGGGGTGTCCACTCTGATGGAGGAGCCAGACAGAGCTGGTTCCGATTATCTGCAGCACCCTCAGCTATGGCCTTGGCCAGTTACCTAACCCCCTCTGGGCCTGTATTCCTCTTCTGCGTGATGGGAACAACGTATCTGTTTCAGGGCTTTCCTGAAGAATAGGAATAGTCTGTGTGATGTGCCTAACACTGAATTGGTTCTCAACAGAGTAGCTACTCCAGTGATTAGGACTATGGATTTTTGAAGAAGGTGGCTGGTGAAAAGATATTTTCATGGATGTCTGCCCCTACCATGCAGTACTTCCAAGAGCTGGGAACGCTGTCTCCCCTGACAGAGAAGCCCCTGACTGTATCCTCTGCTGGCACCCGTTTGCCAGGGATCCTGCCCTGTCCAGGGAAGTGTGACTGGTTATGCAAACCCAGGAATGCCCACCATGAGTAAGCCTCCACCATCCACCAGGCCACCCCTCTTGCACATCTAGGAGGTGGGGTGGTGGGGCATGAACAGGCTGGGGGGGATGGCTTCGTGGGCTTTGGGGTGCAGAGTGATCTGGGGGCCCTGTTTGGGCTGTGGAGCTGGAGCCCCTGCCCTGCACTGAGGAGCTCCGGAAGGTGGACCAATGATGGGGAATCTGGGGGAGTCCTGACAAGCGGCCTGTTGGGACTGTATCAGGATGAACAGCGTCTCTCAAAATTCATGTCCTTCCCCAAGCCTCGGAACGTGACCTTATTCAGAAATAGAATGATTTCAGATGTAATTAGTTCAGGTCACAGTAGAATAGGGGGCCCTTCATCCAATACAACTGGGGTGCTTATCAAAGGGGGAAGAGACACAGAGATGCACAGAGGGAAGACAGCCACGTGACAAAGGAGGAGAGACGGGAGTGGGCCATCGATTGCCAGCAACCACCGGAGGCTAGGGGAGAGGCAGGGGGCAGACTCTCCTGCTGGTCCCCCGGTGGGAACCAGCCCAGCACACACCTTGATTCTGGACCTCGGGGCCTCCAGAACAGTGAGAGACTAAATTTCTGTTCAGTCGCACAGCTTGGGGCTCTTTGTCACAGCGGCCACAGGAAACTCACACAGCGACTGTTAGAGTCCATACTGCTCAGCAGTAAAAAGGAAGGAACCCTTGACACAGGCAACAGCTTGGATGGTGAAAAAGTCAATCTCAAAGGGTCATATACTGTATGATTTCATGTATATAAAATTCTCAGAATGACAAACCTATAGAGACGGAAAACAAACTAGTGGTTGCCGAGGGCTAGAGTTGGTGGTAGCGGGGAGGGAGGCCGGGTCTGACTATAAAGGGGTGCCACGGAGGATCTCTCTGGGGGTGGAACTGCCTGTATATTCACTGTGGCATGGTTACACGAATCTCCACAGTGATAAATGGCACTGAACCACACACATACTGGCTCCGTGCCAATCTCCCAGTTTCCATGTTGGACTGGAACTGTGGGAGCTGTAACCACTGGGGAAAACTGGATCAGGGGTGGGGTGGGGTACAGGGCCCTCTCTGTACCATCATTACAACTTCCTGTGAATCTGATTGTTTCAGAAAAAAAGGTTAAAAAAGACAAAGACATAAACAGTTTCAGGAGAGAGCGTGAGTGAAATAAAATACAAAACCTAGAACTCAGAAAGGAAAGAATCGATACATGTGGCTACATAAAGCTTGAAAACCTCTGTCTGATAGAGTAGAACATAACTAAGTCAAGAGACAGGTGAAAATCTGGGAAAACATATTTGCAACAGCTGTGGTGGACAAACGTGACAGGCCCGTTTCCCTGCCCTACCAAGTTCACGGAAGCCAATCTGAAAACTAACACTGGAATTTGTTGTTCACTTATCAGATTAACGAAAATGAAAAACTGTGATGCCCTAGGGTTGGTAAGGATGGAGAATAGAAAACTTTCCTACCTACCCTGTTGGTGGGAGGGTAAATCAGTACCTTTTTTCTGGAAGACAATTAGGGAATAATTATGAAAACTGAAAATACTCCACTGCTATGAAGTCATCCCCAAAACAAACTCAAGTTTTTCAAGGTACATGGCTCAGGATATTTTTGCACCACTAAGTGAGTTATATTTGTAAAATGATGCCTGGCACGTAGCAACTGCTATGTAAGTGTTTATTAAAGAAGTCAATAGGAGAATTGCACGAAACAAAGCTGTCAAACAGACATGTGTACAAACGAACTCCTTTTTGTATTTAAAAAGAATGAAACTTATTGGCACTATGCACAGGTCTATGTATTTCTGCATGGGAGTGGGGAGGGAAGCTTGCACTTAGTTTTTTAGTTTTGCATCTATTGGAGTTTGAATTGTTCTTCAGTGAATATTCCCTCCCTTAACTTCTAGGGAATTCTCAGATCTGAGGGTGGTCTTGGGAACTCTTTGCTGTTGGTGTCTGAAGTGAGGTGCTCTTGAGGGCTGTTCCCCTAACTTTGCTTTCCTTCATTTATAAAACGTCAAATTCCTATAATAAATCCCTTATCTCATCCCCCGGGCCCCACGATGCCTCTATTTCCTGCCCAAGCTCTGAGGGAGGTAAATGGGCTGGTGACAGGTGTATTGGGCTTGAGTTTGGAGAAAGGGCAGAGCACAGACTGCTCATAATCATAATTGTTGGTTTTATTTTCTGTCTTGATGAGAATTTAGCAGTTTTTACCCGGTCACATAGCACATGCCTCATGACTTAGTGTAGCAATTCATCCAGCTGACTTTGTGTACTTCTGACAGTTTTATACGTTTTTGACATTTTCCAAACCCTTCTTCAGAAAAGTGTAGCATAGAGGGAGAGTGTCTACCCCTGCCCCACAATTATGATTAATCCATTGATCAGAGAGATCAATAGATTATGACTAATTCATCTTTGTGACTAATCTATTGATCAGCATAGAGGCTTTCCTTGCTTCCCTTGGTGGGGTTAAAGGAGGAAGGAGGTTGGGTAGGGGTAGCTGGAGCGAGATTGGCAGGGAGGACCCCGGAGAAGAGCCTCTGGGGAGGGGGCTGCAGTATCTGTTTCCTTCAGCAGCCACTGGAGTGGGTTTTGAACGGGGATGTGGAGCAGTGATTTCAGAAATGGCTCAGGGGCCATTGGCACAGTGACCTTGGGCCCCCCAGACAGGATGTGGCAGAGGTGGACCAGGGGGTGCTTGGGCCCTGGAAGGCCACGGCTTCAGGGACACGGATGTCAGGGTTCTGGGCTCACTGCTGGTGCTCACCTAGATGGCTCATTTTATGTCTCGACTAGGCCACAGCTGCTCGGATATGTGGTTAAAATTTATTCTGGGAGTGTCTGTGAGAGTTTCTGGGTGAGACTGGCATTTGAATCAGGGGACTGAGTAAAGCAGATGGCCCTCCCTGATTACCCAGTCAGCTGGAGGTCTAGATAGGACGGAAGGCTGAGTAGGAGGGGCTCCTTCTGCCTGTCTTCCAGGTCTTCTCCTGCCTTTGGACTTGAACTTGGGCTGGAACTTACACCACTGGCTCTTTTGGCAGAAAGCCTCACATCTGACACCTTAGTTCCTCCCTGTTCCTCCTTCTCGGGATGGTGGTGATGGTGGTGATAACGAGTACTTGGTTCAGTGTCTTTTCTTACACCTGCATGTCTCTGTCCCTCCCCTGCTGCAGTGAGTCATCTCCAGGGTGGGCATCGGTCTTGGTCTTCAGGGCACACGGGGCCCAGCTGCAAGGGCTTCATCTTCAGGGAGCTCCCACCTCACAGTGCAGGCTGGGCAGGGTAAGAAAAGCCACGGTTGCTGCTTTCTGGTCCCACATTCCTGAGGTCAGGATCCACTTATGACTGGGTGACTGTAACTGAAAGCCAAAGCCTGTTCCGGAAAGGCGAGTCACAGAGACGCCTCTTGCACCTCTGTTCTCACCTAGCTAATCCTTAGCTAATTATATAAGATGCTCTGCCTGTAGCTGCACACTGGGGCCTGGTGATTTGCTCAGCACGGAGACTTTGTAGCACTTGCTCACAAATGTATTTGTGGCAGAAGTTCTTCCTTTAGGCTGAAAAATTATTTTCCTCTAGAATATAAATAGAACACAGAATTTTGACTTGTGAATTTGTAATCCTTTTTGTGCCTCTTAGTGGTACTGATGTATTCTTTAGCCCATGAGATAGAAAGTTCTAGAACACATCTCAGAAGCACCTCTGGGCTCCATCTGCATTCACTGAGATGTCATCTGTGGACACACACAATGTGAGCTCTCAGGGCTGCTGTATCAGCACTTCAAAAAAAAATAAGTATAAAGTGGATATATTTTTGAAAATAAGTAGAAGGCTGTCTTACCAGGTCTCTTTTTTTTAAATAAGTAAAAGTGGATACTCTGCATTCTAAATGTTTTTTTTTCTGCTCCCCTCTGCACCCCGCCCCCTTCCTCTCTCTTCTCTATCCAAATCCATGTATAAGTGCATTTGCCTTAGCTGAGCTGAGGACGGTGGGGCCGGGGAGCTCATGTCGGTTGAACAGATGTTTACCAACGGTGCTCTGAAAATGGAAAACCGGTAAGTTTCTCCATTGTGATTGGTGCCCACACACCCTAAGTCTGGCGAAAATGTCCCAGTTTTACGAAAAAATTTACAAAAGTGATTTGTAATCATATAGGCGCTCAATTAGAAATCAGAGCGAATGGAAGATTAAAAGTTGCAATTTCCCGATCCACCCCGCCCCCATCCTACTCGCTCCAGGACAACCTCTCTGAATAGTTTCTACCTGAGTCATTCTGGCCAGACAGAGGCTGGAAGGCCAGACACTATGCCTCTTCCTCTCTTCTCCTCTTGTCGACCTTAGGGAGTAACTACTGACCCTGTTATGCTCCAAGAGGATTTAACTGACACCCACCACTCTCTTCTCTGCTTCCCCTCCTTCCCTGATGGGTGATGATACTTCCTTTTCGTTCTTATGTTGGTCCCTGAATGGGTCTTTCAGCACCAGCGGGGATATGCCAACAGCTGGGCTTCCTTTGAGGCTGGGTGGAAGGCTGGCCGCAGACTCCCCGAGTTCCGGCTGGAGGCAGGCAATTCTAGGGCGCAGATGCCCTCCCTCCTGATGGCCCAGTGGTCTGCCTGGGCTGGAAGGACAGACGGCCTGAGCTGGGAGTGCGGGGGCCAGGAAGGGGAGCTGGTGGAGGGGAAGGGGCAGGGGTTTCATGACCACCCCACCCCGTTTTCCTCTCACTCCCGTCCTCACCAGGCCTGTAGCGCCCCCAAAACCCGGATTCTGTGTCATGGCTTCCTCCCCATCTCACGTGGCTCCATCCACTTTCTTGTCTTCAGAAGCCCGCTGAAGTTTCTTGTTCGCTGATAACGTCGGCACACTCCTGTATTTCTGCCCTTTACTCAATCTGTCTCTTCAACGGGAAAAGCATATCAGCCTTTTAACAGGTCTCCAGTCGACAAACAGAGGCCTGGGCTTGGCAGCCCGCAAGACCTGGGCAGCACCTTCCGAGGGCCAGCTGCCCGGGTCCTAAACCTCCTCACAGCATTCCAACAATTGCTCAACCCAGGGCAATTTGGGGAGAATGAAGTTGTCATCTTTAAAATGGTGGAAATGAACCGGCTGTGGGGTCAAACCAACCTGCACATCTCCTTCCCCCGTGACGATGGTCTCTGTGCCCGCAGCAGAAATATTCTGATGGCCTGGTCATTCGGGGCAACCAGTTCTTGGGAAGCTGGGTGTGCATTCTGAATGGTTTCAAAGTTCTCTGTGAACTCTTTCCATCTGGAGCCTCAAGAAACCCCCACTAGGTTGCGTTATTCCATTTTCAAAGCAGACTGATGGTGTGGAGGGCGTCTGGACTCACCCACAGTCTGCAGACTGACCCCAGGTATTGGAGGTGGGTTTCTAGGCATATGGAGCTTCTGAGCCACCCCCACCCCTGCGCACACCACACTGATTCATGGCTTTCCTGGTCATATCACTCATTCTCTACTGTCACTCTTCGTGGACTAAACCTATTACCCCAAAATGCTTCCAGGCCTGAGAAGCCCTTGTGATTAAATAACTTGCAGCAAGCCTGAGAGCCCCACATGGGCTGGGGGCGCTCTTCTCCGTGAGCTGGTTTCTGGCTAATGTACAGACCAAACTCGGCAGAATGAAGTGTCACTGGCTCCAGTTTACTTTTACTTTTCTCCAAAGAGCTTTAATTAAGATTAATAAAATTTTTAAAGGTCAAAGTGTAAGCCAGGACCCAGAATGGAGGTAACAAAACCAAGGTGGATACAGGCTGAAAAATGCTAGCCAGGAAAATCCACTGAGCAAAAGCGCCTCCGGAGGAAACCAGGACATGCACTGTGTGTGATGGGTGGGGCTCTGAACGGAGATGGGTGGAGCCTAGCTGGGGCCAGGAAGGGGATGGGTGGGGCCAAATTGGAGTGGGTGGAGCTCTGGATCTGCCAGCTGTGGTTGGAAGAGGGGTACTGGAGGGCAGAGGGCATGTGAGAGGAGGTGTGGTTGAGGGGGACGTGGCCTTTGTGCTTGAAACCAGCTCTTGCTCATTAAGATAAAGGAGTTCCCTGCCCTCAGTTTCCTCACCAGTGGCAGTCAGCTTTTGTGCAGATGGTTCACTCTGCAGTGCCTGGCATCCAGGTGGCTCTAGGGCTGAGCTCTCCTCCTTCCTTCCTCTGGCTCTCCCACACGCTTCCCTGCAGAGGGCTGGGCAGTGCACAGGAACCTGCATGTGCTTGATGAGGACTGAAAGGCACCTGGATGTGTCCTTCCCTTGGGAAAATTCAATGGATCAGGAACCAGGAACCGGGAGACCCAAGTTCCAGCTTCAGTGCCAGTGACCTGCCGCATGACCCTTTGCTTTCCAGACAGTTGTCCCACCTACAAAGGGTTTTGGACTAGAGAAGGGTTTCCAGCTTCCTTGAGTCCAAGGAAACCTGGACTTACAAGAACACTTCTACAAAGCCACTCAATCCTGGGTTCTTGCCTCTGGCTCCAACATGAGGTCACATTTGTGAGTCCCCTGTGGGTGCTGCTGGTGGGCATCCCCCTGCCCTTCAGCTCCCGTTGGTCCTCATATATCACCTCATGGCTCATGGGCCTCTGCGGTGGGGGCTGCTGGCCACAGTCCCTGTGCCCTGAGGGAATGCCACATGTGCAGGCCAAGGGTGTGTCCAGATCTAAGTGAGGGGAGCATGGGGCTTTGCCGGAGCAGGGAGCTGCTCTGGGCTGTGCCTGCTGAGGGCTGGATGGAGCACGGCTGCCTCGCCTCCTGTTCATCCTCCCCACTCTCCTGGTCGCCTCACCTCCCCCAAGGGTAGGACCACAGTACACACACAAGGATGCTGCTGTGAGTGTGAGGGCCTGTGTGCGTGCGTGTGCGTGGGCCCGTATGAGCACGGGAGCACCCGGCCCTGAATGCACCACAAGCAGCAAATAAAATGGAGCTGCTCTGGCTGCAGGGAGGGGGCCAAGGCTTCCCTGTGGGTTCCCCTACCCCCCACCCAGCAGCTTCCAGGTGCCCTTTGAGCCACTGTTAGATCTCTGGACTAGGGGACTAATAAGCTCTATAAACTTAGAACTCAGATATGTTGTGAGAGAAAACCTGGCTATGAAACCCCATCAGGGCATGGACGTTGCCAGGCCCTCCTTTCCAGGCACCGCTTTTGGGTGGAGGGAGATTTGGGGTACAGGCAGTTAGACAGTAGGGACATGGGATAGCAAGGGTGCAGGGAGGCATCAAGAGGTGGGTGCTGATGTCACATTCATGACAGCTGGAAGGGGGACAGGCCTCTCAAAAGGACAGGAGCAGGGCCAGCCACCACAGGACACCTTCAGGGGTCTGCACAGACACTCCAAGGAGGGTGGAGATGCCCTGGGTAGACAGTGATGGAAGACGGACAGTAAATAGTGCTGGCCGCTGACTGACACAGAGCGCTTACTGGGTGTAGGCACTGTGCTCAGCACGCTGCACACATATCAGCTCTGGTTGCCTTCACGGGGGGAGGCTGGGTGGGTTTTTCTGCATGTTCAGGGAGTTACTGACATCACATGAAGGCAATAAGCCCCCCTACACACTAAAGAAAAAATAGGGGTGAATGCCTCAATTTTCTCAAAATTTCCACTGTGGTTCCCTTTAAGTGCAGTCATGCTCCCCCCAATCCCTGCCTCTTATCCATGGGGTGATACATCCCAAGACCCTCAGTGGATGCCTGAAACCGTTTTTTCCTATACATACACACCTATGATAGAGTTCAATTTATAAACTAGGCGCAAGAGACTAACAACAAAAACTAATAATAAAATACAACAATTGTAACACTATACTGTGATAAAAGTTACATGAACGTGGTCTCTCTTCTCTCAAAACATCTTGCTGTACTGGACTCACCCTTCCTCTTGGGATGATGCGAGACGATAAAAAGCCCACGTGATGAGATGAAGTGAGGCGAATGACGTGAACAGTGCGACGCAGCGTCAGGCGACTGTGACCTGATGGTAGGTGGGGAGGATCATCTGCTTCTGGACTGTGTTTGACCTTGGGTCTGAAACTGCAGAAAATGAAACGGCGGATAAGGCAGGACTACTGTAACAAACGTCCAAGGTACGTGGTAAATGATTCCACTTAGCAAAATCAGTTGATCCACACTTTTCCAGGGACACAAATATTAGATAATGCAAGGGACAAAGGGAAATGGATATTTTATCTCCTTGCATAATTTGCCCCCATAGTCTTCTTTTACTTCCCCAGGTGGAAGCAGAGTTGTAGAAATTGTTTTTGTATTTCAGAATGCCTGAAGTTACAAATGGCAAAAGCTTAAACAGGGGTCCTGTGAGCAAACCAACCACGAAAATCATTTCACGGGTGAACAAGGAGGCAGCTGTGTGGCTGGCAGGGGACCACTCCTATCACGTTGCCCTTTGAATATTATACCATCTCATCTCCTTCCTGTCCTTGTCCTAATTGGGGCATTCACAGACAACGGATCATTTATTGGGATTCTAATTTGTGTGTCCATTTCACCTATTTTTCCCCCTTCTTTATGTTCTGTCTTGGGTTGAGTTGTGTCCCCCCAAATTCATATGTCAAAGTCCTAACTTTCAGTACCTCAGAATGCCACTATTTGGAAACAGGGTCTTTGCAGATGATTACGTTGAAATGAGGTCATTAGGGTGAGCCTTAATCCTCTATGACTTGTGACCCTATAAAAAGGGGAAATTTGGACACAGAGACATTTACAGAAGGAAGATGGTGTGAAGACACAGAGAGAAGACGGCCTAACGAGCCAAGGAGAGAGAAGAAACCAACCCTTCGGAAATCCTGATGTGGAGTTTCTAGACTTCAGAACTAGGCTACACATCCTGTGGGACTTGGTGACAGCAGCCCTAGGAAATCAGTACAAGTTCTAAGCAGCAAACTAGATTTTTTGCATTTCCTTGCTTTGAGAATTTTACAAAAGGCAGTTCGGGAAGCTGCACTATTGCTCTTTGTAAAAGTGTGCTGTCATAAAAGAGAAGGTGCTGGGTGTTCCAACAAGAGAGGGAAGGGCTTGTAGCTCCTTCCTGTGTCCTCCCAGAAGGGCCTCTGAGCTGTTGGGCTGCAGACCCCCAGGCACATGCAGGACCAGATAACCTCTGGGCAGGAAGATGCCAGTGGCTGCTGGTGGAGGTCACAGAGCTGCCATGTGGACTTCCTTATTTGGGTCTGGCTGCAGTCATCATGGTACCTGAAAGTAGGGCTTTTGAAATGAGGCTGTTTATAGTTCCTGTCAACTTCCCCCCAGCCTCCTGAATCACCTTAAAGTCTTGGGAAAGGGTGAACCTCCCTTGGCGGTTGGAAGGAAACCAGGTTTTCATCTGTGCCTGGATTGTTCAGGGGGAGCATTTGCCCCAAGTGGCCAGCAGGGGGGGCAACATCACACACCAAAGGCAGGAGCCTGACCCAAGGAGGGTAAGTACAGGGGGCTCTGCATAGAGCTGGGAGAGGTCCAGGCCAGACTCACCTCCCCTGAACCCCCACAGCTCTCTGGCTCCCTGAGAAAATGAGGTCGAAAGATACTTTCTCCCAATCCCCTTGGGTCTTTTATTTGGGGCAGGCACCCAGCAAGGCCTGTCTGGGAAGGAACAGAGGAAGGGGTGTGCAGGGCCACTTCATCCATATTGAGGACCATTTTTGCAAAGCACGCATTTTGGGCCTCTCATGGGGAAAATACTATCACCCAGAGGGCACCTGGCTTTTCAGTGCTCCCGGTCAGGGCCCTGCAAGTCCCTCCTCCTGCCCTCAACGGACAGCATATGAACGGAGAGCAATGAACCGTTACCAGCCACATTAGGATGTTTTTCTTTCTTCTCCTTTATCTGGATGGGATTACAGCCACTGCTTCCAGCCCTGCCCACATCTCGTGCCTGGTGCCTCAGACCCGTGAGGCTAATTGGGTCAGAGCCTTATTGGGTTGCAAGCTGCCCGGACGTTGTCTCGGACAAGGGCATGCCACTCTGAGATGAAATTCTGCCACGGCAACCGGCCTGTGCTTCCTGGTAAAATATGAGCTGCTGTCAACATTGGTGCCCTCTGATCCGATAGGATCTGATCATCAGGGCCCTGCTGCTGGGCCCGGGGGGACAAGGACAAGGAAGGAACACGAGGCCTGACAGGCCTTTGCTTCAGTGCTAAAGCAAGCACAGCACACTCCTCTGGGATGGTCCCCTGTGCTTGCCCGCTGGCCTGCTTTAATGTGCTCACCTCGCTCTTTTTCTCTTTTCTTCCTCCGTTAGGAAATGTCAGCTTTGGCTGGGGGGAGCTGGGGTGGGGCCTGGGCTCCCTTTCCCTCACATGACAATCACTTGCAAACCCTCCCCTACTGGCCAGGCCGCCTTGGCCCTGAGCCTGGCTCTCCTGGTACTATGTTCGTGGACTCTGGTTTCAGTGGCTGCCCAGGGCATGCTTTCTTGTGTCAGAAGAACACTGTGTGAATTCACGGAGGCAGGTGGGTGCCTGGCCCAGTTACGGGTGCTTGACATTAGTGAACCAAAAAGTCAGACGTGCCTCATTCATGGGCTTACATTCCAGCAGGAGAGGAATGTAAAACGCAGAATATATAAGGAGATTTTGCAGCAGGCTAGAGGTGCAGCCAGGTTGTGGGGAGGCGGCAGCCGCTGGGTAGGGATTGCAATATTGAATAAGGCTGTTAGTGGAGGCCTCAATGAGAAGGTGGCATTTGAGCAAAGACTTGAGGGACATGAGAAAAGTAGCCAAGTGGAGGTCTGGGGGCAGAGCCAGTGCAAAGGCCCTGAGGCAGCAGTGTGCCTGGTGTGTTCAAGCACAGTGATGGGAACTGAGTGAAACCACCGATGGAGTTTGGGTTTCACTCTGAATGAGATAGGGAGGCACTGCAGGGGTTTGATAAAGGGAATGACATTTTCTGCTATAGGGAGGTGAGGACAGAGTAGGCTCACCAGGTAGCAGGCAGCCTCAGTAATCCAAGTGTGAGATGGCCATGGCCTGGACCAGGGTGGCTGCAGTGGAGTGGTGAGAAGTGACTGGTTAGCAGATGCATTTTAAAAAATACTCTAGACAGATCAGATGTGGGGTGGAAAGGAGAGAGAAGAGTCAAGGATGACTCAAGGCTTTGGCCCAGAATGATGGAGCCCGGAAGGATGGGGCTGCTGTTGACAGGATAAGGAAGACCATGTTTGGATGGAAGGTCAAGGGTTTAGTTTTAGGAAGACTGAGTTTAGAGGTTTGTTAGATAATTGCATGGAGATATCCAGTCGGCAGCTGGATATGAGTCCGGAGTTTGGGAGGAAGACCCAGGCTATGGATATACAGTTGGGAGCACCAGTCTCTAAATGGAATTTAGAGCCATGAGACAGCCAGGATAAGGGAGTGAGGGCATATGACGAAGAGAGGAGGACTGAGGCCTGAGCCCTGGGGCCCTCCAACGTCAGGAAGTTAAAAAGGAGCCAGCAGGGAAGGCAGAGAAGCCCCCAATTGGGGGGGAGACAGGGAGTAACATGGGGGTCACTCTTGACTTTGATGGGCTGAGTTGTGTCCCCCAAATTCATATGGTGAAGCCCTAAACCCCAAAACACTCAGAATGTGACTGTATTTGGAGACAGGGCCTTCAAAGACATTTTAAAGGGGCTTTAAAATGAGGTCGTGAAAGTGGGCTCCAAACCATTATGACTGGTGGCCTTATAGAAAGAGGAGATTGGGACACAGAGGGACGACCATGTGAGGACAAGGAGAGGACAGCCATCCATGAGCCAAGGAGAGAGGCCTCAGGAGAAACCAACCCTGCCGACACCTTGATCTTGGACTTAAATAGATGTCTGTTATCTAAGCTGCCTGGTCTGCGGCGCTGTGCTGCAGTGACTGGAGCCCACTAATTCCACCTTTAGAGGAGTGGTGGGCAGACTCTGGTCGGATGGGCTTAAGTGAGCTTGGGAGGAGGGGAGCAGGGTTGGGAGAATATGGATAATTCTGCAATTTTCCTACAAAGAAGAGCAAAGACAGGAAGAGGCAGCCTCCAGAGGAAGTGGGATCAAAGGATTTTTTTTTCTCTTTTTAAAAAACAAAAACTTTTTTCCTTTTTTTTTAGTTGGATAACATAACAGCTTGTTTTCATGCTGCTGGGAATGATCCAGTAGCCGTCACAAAAGTGACGATGATGCAGGAGAGAGGGGCTGGTCGCTGGGGTGAGGACCAGGGGTGGCGGGAAAGGAGGGGTTTGGTGCCCAGAGGAAGGCCCAGCTCAGAGAGGGCCTGGACAGTCCAGCTGCAGACGAGGTGGGCCGACCGAGTTAACGGACGCCTGTCAGGCAAGAAAGAGGACTGAGCAGCCTCTCTAGCACGCCCTCGGGTTATCTCTGCCATTCTTTGTCTCCGTGCTCTTTTACAACTCTGTAAATTGTAGAAAACTGGTAATGATGCATGAAATTCTTGTCCATTGAAATGCAAATGGCATGCAATTTATTCCCACCTCTGGACAGACCAGTTTTGCATCTGTTTGCAAATTCAAATTATTTTCGCATTCTTTATTGTGATTTTTCAATCCTCCTTTTAAACTATTGATAACCTCTTTCTGGTTCCCTCATTAATTAATGAGTTAAATTAGATCTTTGACACGTGTTCAGGTTATTTTGTATGACAGTCATTATTTTACCTTTTTGTAAAGGTTTTTCACAAGATGTTGACAGGTGGTAGGTGTCTTTGCATATTCTCTGCTGGGTTAAACTGCCCCACGAAGCTGGCGCTCTGAGCAGAAGCAGACCCCTCTCTGAAACCCTTACCTGGGAAGTGCTAGGTGACAGAAGGGAGACACGGGCCACCTCAAGGGACTCTGTAGTTGTGCCCTTGAACTGTCAGGCCTTACCAAGAGTGACAGCCCCCTAGGTCTGTGCGGGTTGTGGGGAGCTCCGGTTGTACTCTGGCTAAAGGCCTGCCCAGCAACACTGTCATTTTTTACACGGAAATCCCCGCTGAAGCCTGCTCCTCCTTTGTCCCCATCAGCCCAGAAATGCTGCATTTGGTTTATTTATTCACAACATGACTGCAACCAGAGGAAGGTGGGGCAATCCAGTGGGCTAGTGGGGCCACAGGGGACTACCGCCACCCACAGACAGGTCTGGCCTTGTGAGGAGAAATGGCAGGGGCTGAGGCAGCTCCCCCAGCCCACTTCCTCTCCGGGGCTCCCTTCTGGGAGGAGGTGATGTACTGAGCAGAAGTCCTGTTTGCCACGGGCAGGAATCTGACCCCGTCGCACTGGCTCCTTCCAAAGGCTGGAGCCATGCTGAGTTGGACTCTGGACCACGTCTCTCCCCTCTTGGTAGACAGCCCACGGCCAACTCTCCTCGTGGGAAGTTCATGAATTGCAATGTCAAGGCTCTGGGTGGAAGTCCAAGCTCCTCCCTCTCCAGGTGGATGGTTTTGGTAAAGCGTCTCGAAGGATGGCTTTGACTTCATGTCTCGAAGCTTCTATTTTCTTTTCTGAAAAATGGGAATAGAAGAAGCCTGCCTCTCTGGGTTGCTCTGTGGATTAGAACTCTTAAAGACAAAGCCTTGGGTACTGCGCTCGGCACAGGGCAGTGTCCAGTAATGCAGATTCTTGCCCACAGAGGCCAAACTGCCTCCTGACCCAGGGCCTGCTCCTCACTCTCTGATGGGCCCCTTCTCCAGGAAAGGTCCCCAGGGGGGGAGGCATCCTAACCCCTGGCTCTACGGTGCAGTGTCAGCAGAGAAGTGGGAGCTGACCTTCCCCTGGGAGACTGGGGCCAAACTCTGCCCCCACCTCCCTCTGGGGATCCAGGTGTGACCCTTCCGTCACTTACAAAAATGCTTCAGTGTTCTAGGATGTGATTATATTTATTTGGCCTTGTACAGGTTCCTCAGAAAAATCACCCCTGCTTCTCGGTAGATATACATATTTGTGGCCTCCTCCTCAAAAACTCTACTCAATCTTTCAGGCTTGGATTAAGGGCTGCCTGCTCTAGGCAGGCTTACCAGATTGCTCATAGATGGAATAGACTGCTCTCTCCTCTTACGCTCAAATCCCCTTTACATCCTGGCTGCATTTAGATATGTTCATATTGCTTCCTCTATTAGGCTTATTCAATCACTTATTCATTAATTCATCTACTCAGCCACGGTTTTCTGAGCACTTACCACCCACAAGCCCTGTCCTAGGCCTGGCACTCAGGTGTAAACACATCAAGTCCCTGCCTTAGGGGCCTGTATCCTTGGGCAGGTTTACATTCTCAGCGCTATGCACAATGCCTGCATGCCAGCTAACAGTTGTTGGGCAAATAAGCAGATGCCATGAGCCCATTTGCCCAGCCCTCCTGCACTTAGCATGCCCTGTTAGACTATGACTCCTTTGCAAAAGCACTTTAATCAGCCTTCTTCAGCCCACTGCACATTCCTCCTCCCTTGATGAGAGAGCTGTGGCTGCGTGGCATTTCAGAAGCTGTTAGCAGACTGGTGGCATCTTCCTGAGGCTCTGGTCTGGGCCTGGGCTGCCTGGTTCCCACGCTGGCCCCCACCCTGGTTTCCGGCTCCCATTTCTTGAGCCAGCAGAATGCTTCAGAAGTAGGGTGTGCTGGATGGGAGGGGGAGGGAGGCTGCAGACACAGGTGCCTATGGAGGTGAGCAGCCACACGGGTCACAGGGCAGGGGCACACGGTCCTGTCCCCACTTTTGTGGATGGCTCCCGATGCAGAAGGGGTGCTAGTTTCTGGTGCCTGGCATCTATCCCTTCACCCTCCTTGACTGGGCTTGGGGCGTCCCTCAGAGGCCCACTTTGCTTTCTTGGTGGGATGGCAGATCTGGCTGGGCCTGCCCACCCTGGGGAAGCTGCAGGTATCTCTTGAGGTGCTGCTTCCTGGCCCATAGCCATTAAGGGGCGTGCAGGGGCCCTGCTTGACCAGCCACGGGCTCTTTTGCGTCTGGAATGGATAGAGGCAGGCACGAGAAATCACCATCACACGTACTAATCCAGGCCGGGCTTGCCCCAGGCCAGGCTGTCAATCGGTTTCTGCTGCTCCAAGGCCCGGCCCCGCCCAGTTCCTCTTCTCAGACTTTCAGCCGTCCTGTGCATTTTCCCATCCTGGCTGGCCGTGTGTCCTGGCACCACTGGCTGGAGGCAGTGGTCTCTGGGTCAGCAGAGAGTGTCCATTCAGAGCATCTTGATATGGTCTGCTCAGGGGGCACACCCTGCTCTGTGTCGGCTGGTGACCGCAGCTAAGCCCCTGCTTATCCTTTGGGGGCCTTCACTGGCGATGGACACCGGAAGCCTTCCTGGGAAGCTACCTGCCACCCCGAAACCTCCATCCTCATTGTGAGGGCCACTGTGTGGTGCCTGCTGGTCACCATTTAGTGAGAATCCACTTTTCGGTTGGCCCTGCATAAGAGCAGGAGTTGAACGCGCATTTAACAGGGCACAGACTGAAGTTTGTGGCCAGGAGGGAGGCCATGGCTCGGTCACATGGCTGAGGTCACAAAGGAGATGGACCCTGGCCTGACCCTGGGCAGCAGTCTCTCTCTTCATTGCTGGGGACGACTTTAGGGTCATGGGCTCCCATGAGAGGGTAAGGCTACCAATTTGAGGAGGAGCGAGGGATGGGGCCCGGCAGGGAGCACCGTTCTGTCCCTCCCTTCTCCCAAGAGGCCAGGGGAGGCTGCTGGAGGATGTCCTGGACACAGAGGTCAGGGGAGGCTGCTGGAGGATGTCCTAGACACAGAGGTAAACCAGCCTCATGTCAGTCTCCTGGTGCTGCTGTAACAAAGCCCCGCAAACTGGGTGGCTGGACACAACAGAAATGTATTCTCACACAGTTCTGGGGGCCAGACCCAGAGACCCAGGCAGGGCCGTGTGCCCTCCACCGGCTCTGGGGTAGGGCCCTCCTGATTCTTCCAGCTCTGGGGGCTCCTGGAAGTCCTTGGTGTCCCTTGGGTCGTGGACACAGCACTTGCTCTCTTTCTCTCTTTACAGGGCCTTCTCTGTGTGTCACCACGTCCTCTTTTAAAGACACCCATCATGCTGGATTTAGGGGCCATCCTAATCCAATATGACCTAATCTTAATTACATCTGTAGAAATCATATTTCCAAATAAGGTCACATTCTGAGGTTCTGGGTGGACGTGAATTTGGGGGGACACCACTCAACCACCACAAAGCCCCTGGAATCACCCACATTTCCAGAGCTCTGCCCTGAGCGTGCAGGGGAGGGTAGAGGACCACCCTGGTTGGGCTCCTCGCATCACAACTACCCGCCGATGCTGCAGTCATGACTCTGCTTCAGCCCTGCCTGGGGACGGTGAGGCTCAGTGGCTTGCGACACCCCCGAGGCTCTGGGGTCAGGCTGTGGTGGAGCCAAGCGTCCTACTCAGACCTCTGGTTCCAGACGCAGGTCCCCTCATAGACGGATAGGCTCCTTCTGAGACTGTCTTTGGGCTGCACTATGTCCAAGCAAGCAAACCTGCAAGCCCAGGGGGCCCGGTGTGGCATTTTGTAAGCACAGTGCGACATTTGTGGGCAGCTCTGCAGCCTCTCGGGGCAGAGGCTCTGGTTTCTACTTATAACTTACTGTATCGTTGCAAATACAAGTTGTAAACACAAGTAAGCCCATATCACAAGTCCATTTTCATTTAAAAAAAATACAACTTTCAGTGTTGTGAATGCATTTTTCACTAAAAGAGGAATATGACCAAGAAGTTGGAAGGAGAAAAACAAAAGGCAAAACTCTTCACCAATCAGCTAGGACCCTAAACGCATGAGTAAAAATTACAATAGTCATTCAGATATTTTATTAATTAAACCCTCTGGATATGACTCAGCCTGTAGAGAAGTAAGTGAAACACTGGTTCTTTATCAGGCTCTTCTGAGTGTTGTCCTGCCTGAAAAAAATAGAGCTAGTGGGCCTTGTCTGTTAACGCTAATCACTGTGAGTGTGTCTGCCTTGCAGGGCCCAGAGGGGACCCAGTGCCTCTGCAGAGATCTTTTCTTATGGACACCGAGAGAGCTTCTGACAAAGGTTACTTGGGACGGACGGCCCGGGAACAGGGGCCTGGGAAGCACTGGCTAAGAGCCCAGTGGGGCTCTGCCCTGTGCTTCCCAGCTCTGCCTCTCTGGGCCTTGGTCTCCTCGGTACCACGGGAATAA
Source organism: Phataginus tricuspis (assembly GCA_029783875.1). Taxonomy (NCBI): domain Eukaryota; kingdom Metazoa; phylum Chordata; class Mammalia; order Pholidota; family Manidae; genus Phataginus; species Phataginus tricuspis. The sequence continues at coordinate 4,637,263 of JAQQAC010015366.1, forward strand.
TGTCAGCAGCCACCTCAGAGGCTGAGGTGAGGGTTAAATGCCTCCACCCACGGGGGCAGGGGGTGTCCATGAACACCAGCCACTATTAGCCACCCTTGTTTAAGGAGCTCAGACAAGTTCAAAATGACCAGCAGTAGCGGGTGGGCCTTTGCCCCTCTCAGAGTCATCCCTGCAAGGGACACCTTCTCCCCTGCAAACTCCCGGGAAGCGGGTTATCAAATGTGAGTGCAGAAGGCTCTTTTTGCTCTTGGCATTCAACCCTCAGAGCAGAGAAGCCACGATGACAAGTCCTACCTTTGTCTGCTCTTTAAAGTAAACAACCAGTTCACACCCCGAGAACTTACAGATTGGGAGGATATAAATACATCAACTTGTTTCAAGCCGTTGGAGAGAAAAATGACATTTTTAGTGCTGACAAGAGCTGAATCATGGTCTGGAGGTATGCAATTGGATCAACTCCTTTGAGTGGGTCAAGTGTAATTTTAGAGTAGAATTAGTTGGATTCACGACAGAACTGTTACACTTACAAAAATTTTTTTTTTCAGTTCTAAGCAAGGATCCTGGTTCCTTTTATTTCAACATTTTCTAAAAAGTTTAAGATGTGCTTTTGGAGAAGGCATTTGTGAGTCGTTTGGAGAAGAATCTTGAATCATTCCTTCCCGGTGAACATGTCTTTGTTCCAATATTGAGTCTCTTTGTTCCAAATGCCTAAGTCACGGTCATGTGTCTGGGTGACCCCTGAGAGACGGCTCTGAGCACTTCCCGTAACAGATTCAATATTCCCCTAGTTCCAGTAAGTTCTTTCCATTATCCCACCATTTCAGAAGGGAGTGGATTGGGAAAGTCCACGCAGGGCAGATGGACGTACAGGAAATGCTGGATGGGGGCACCCATGAAGTACTGGAAGGACTTGAAAGCCACATGCATCTTGTATCCTATTGTGAAGGAGGAATGGACTTCTCAAGTTCTTATCCTTGCTTTTTTCACCTGTCCGATGCGACCTGGCTGCCTCTCGGATGGAGGTCTTGGGGGTAAACTGAGGAGAAGGTGCTTGTAAACTGAGAAGGTGCTTTGGAAACGTTAAACTTGTGGCTCCACCTAAGGGGCAGCTGGGACACCTGCCTGCACTGGGACTTCTCCCCACCTCTCTGTTCTTCTCTTCTGCTTTCCCATAACAGAGATTGATTTCAGAGTCTGAGGTCACGTCTGTCGACAAAGCCTGCCATGAAAGAAAAACCAGCTGAATCTGGGCCAGGTGTTTTTTTCTTGGTTTGTTTTTGGAGGAAGAAAAGTTTGCAGTCAATATAACCAGAAGTTTGAATTAGTTCAACTTTATTTTTCAAAATAACCAATAGTAGGATTGAACCAGGCCCCTCCTCCTGCCGACTCTTCTAATCCCAGGGCTTTTGTTCTCCAGTCCTGGCCTCAGTTTCCCAGTCCAGCTCCTGGCCTTTGTAGGGGTGAATCCTCACCCCAAGATCATTTGCTCTTGAAGGAAGAAGGTGCATAAACCTAGAGGCAGCTGTATCTACATAACGGGTTAGCCAGGAACACATTATTTCTGGATGATTTTCAAAACATTCCATTCAGATTTATTTCAAGTGTGGATTTAGTTTCTTTCCTGCAGTGTTACCAGTTGGTATGGTTATATTTTGCCAAGGTAATTTGTTCTACTCTGGCCCAAGTGAGATGCAGGGAGGAAAGACGTGAAATCTTCAATTTGAGAAAGAAAAGAGCATAAATTCTGAAGAGTAGAGCAGGATGTGTGTGAGGGAGTCCCAGGGGAAGGCTGTGAAAGAATTCTATAAAGTTTTAATAGCTCAAGACCCAAGGTAGCAGAATTAAATGCAAGCTTGGGGACCAATTCTTTTCTTGATCATATAAAACTTGGGGAAATCTCTATCAACTCCAGCCGCTCCTTGGGCCTTTGGGCAGAATGTGGACACTTCAGAATTTCAAGGCACATGTGAATCCTTCACATCTAATCAAGAGAGATGGAGTCATTTGCTGGACGTGTGGAACACAATGATCAGCCTGTAGCTGCAGTACCTAGACAATATTAAATGCAATCACAGAGTAGAAAAGTTCAACTTCCCAGAGAGGTGCACAGACTCGTCATGATTGGGCCTCATCATGGTGTGCTTGTAACCTGGTGGCTTCTTTTTCTAAAGTGAAAAGGAGCCTGAGGCTATGGCCATGCTAGGATCACAACTAGGTAAAGGGGTGGGGGGCACATTCCTGTACCCAGGGAGGGGGCAGCCAGTGTTCTTCAATGACAGGGTGGTTTGGCAGGGGCCTGGATTCAGTTCCAACCCTCCACCACGAGACACCAGTCTCCTCGCTAACAACCAAACCCGTCTTTCCGGGACAGGCCCATTGGAAAGGTCCCAGTGGGCATCAGAGCTGGTTGATAATGGCAGCACCTGGCAGGGCCAGTTGCCAACCCTGGTCAGACATGGCCTAGGCCGGGCACTCAGCTTTGGGTCGGTTTTCTTGATGAAACAGCCCTGAGCACCTCAGCATCTGGATCAAACCTCTGCCACATCTGGGGAGGAGACCGCTCTTCCGGGACCTCCAGGATGAAGTGCAGGTATCTCAACCTGATGGCCAAGTCCTCCACCATCTGGAGGCACCTGCCCTGTGGCCTCACCCCTACAGCACCTCCCACCCAGCAGTGGACAAGCCCATCCTAGTTCATGCACCGCATCATCCTGCCTCACTGTCTCTGCATGTGCTGTTCTGTCTGCTCTGGTGCCATTTCTCGCCATCTTGTCCACATCGTACCCATTGCTCAAGGCACGCCTCCCATGCCGTCTCCGGGGCCCCCAGTCACTCCCCTCTCTGTCCTCACTAGGAACGCACGTCTCCTATTGCAATCTGTTTCAAACCATGCCTAGGTATGTGTCGGCCTCCAGTGCTCTGTTTAGGATTCTCCACACATAGTAGGTGCCAATTAATCTTAGTTAAGAGCATGGCCGTTCAGTCACACCTATTTATGTTCAAGCCCTAGTCCTGCCTCTTCATAGCTCTGGGAACTTGGGGAAGTGACTTCACCTCTCTGCACTTTAGTTTCCTAAAAATAATTTTTCTAGTGCTTACAATGTGCCAAATGCTTTACATACATTATCTTGTTTACACAATTCCTCCTTGTATGGTGGTGACAATCACAGTACCTCTTCAGCTGGGTTTCTGTGGAGTGGTCATGAGATAATGCTCAGAGCAGTCGTGGCCTTGGGTGATAACAGTCTGCTGGGCAGATAAGTCCTCTTATGAGAACAGGTGGTTCAGTAACTCACTGCGTACCATGTGTCTTTTCAGAGAATTATCAAACCTGAGGGTGCTGTAGTTTGTAGTCAGTCTGTCAGAAGTGTGGGTAGCCTGGGGACCTCCTAAATATGGCTGGTGTCTGAAATTAGGGCAGATCTGGGGATCCCTTAATGACTGGGGTCTAGAACCCCCGGTAGCACAGAATTCTGAGTGAGGCAGAACCGAATTGCAGCACACCCAGTTGGTTTCCCTTTTCTATCCCACGGGACAATGTTCCCACACACCTTCCTGAAAGGAATCAGGAGCTCCCAATCCTTCTCTCTGCCACTGGAGGCTGGGGTGGCCAGAGTGTTTTCTTTTGCATAGCGGACCCCCATGCTGGGCACAAGTGGGCTTCAGCGTGAACCCGGGGCCTGAAAAGACCAACTACCCACTCCTTCTTCTGAGGCCCTCAACTAGAGGTGCTCCAGAGCCATCACATCGCCCAGGAACCGAAGGCATAAATGGGCACAAAGACTGCAGTTCCACAAACAGGTGCCCAAACCACCTTCCTCACATGGCAGAGGGGCCCCGAGTGAGTACGTGTCCTGGTGTCTCCATCGGGACTTGGGGCGACTGTTTGGACAGAGGCTGAGGGGCCCTTTACACAGCCCCACCGTTAGGGTGGAGTGCTTGTCAGTAGAATCGCTATTTAACCCGGCGACTTGCCTCGGCAGCTGCTGAGATCTCGGATCTGACAGAGATTTGACGCTCAATCACCCCCGGTGCCAGTAAGGCCCTGCTCTTCTTATGGGGCTAAAGCCACATGCTGTCCAGACGTGGCTCAATCATGCTCTGTCTACATGGCATTTAAAACACCTCTGCCCATGTGGGGCAACCACATGGGCCAGGTTTCCTATTGGGGTGTGATTAAAAAAAAAAACAGCTACAAGACACAGGGAAAAGCCTCAGACCTAGTTCTGCCAGAACATTTAGTTCATTGCAAGAGAAAGCAAAATTCTTGATTCCTTTCATCCGTAGGGCCGAGTGGTGGGAAGTGGGAGGGAGAGAGTGAAACTGTACAAATGGGCTTAAAGGGCTGCGTGCACCTTCCCGGAGCGTTCCGTACTCCACAGGCTTGCACACACTCTGAAAGGCAAATGCATGGTTTCAGTGATGGATCCAAATCCCTCTGAACATCTTAGTCTCACTCTGTTTGCACTGCCGGCTGGAGGAAAGCCGACACCGCTCATGGCTGGCTCTGGCTTCCTGCTTCCTCTGCTCTCTGCTTATTTCCTTGGTGACACATTGCAACGTCTGTTTCTCTGATTGTTACCAGCGAATGGAAGCCCAGGGTAGGCAGGACCTGGTCTGTCTTTTCTCTGTCCCACCTCCAGACTCGGCATGTTGCCAGCATACAGCAGGAACTTAATAAGGGTTTGATAAGGGAACCGCCTAACTGGGCTCCCTGTCCACTTAGCCCACCACCTGAGTCGCTGCTCAGGTACTAGGTGATGGAAGGCCGTTTGTCTTGCAAATAGGTTTCAGCCCCGGGCAAATTCGCTATGGATTCAATGTGACCAAAGAAATTGACAGCAAAACTGTTATTGGGGTGAAAGGGTTATATCCAACTTTATTTCCAGGTGGCAGGTCAGTCACTAAAATCCCGTTCACTCAGAGCGAGTCTGTATGCAGCAAGCCGGTCTCTGCCTCTGGGCTCCTCTGTCTGCACAGCCGTCCTCTGGGCCTCTCTGCACAGTCGTCCTGCACAGCTGGTCCTCTGGGCCTCTCTGCAGAGTCATCCCACACAGCCGTCCTCCGGGCCTCTCTGCAGAGTCATCCCGCACAGCCGTCCTCTGGGCCTCTCTGCAGAGTCATCCCACACAGCCGTCCTCTGGGCCTCTCTGCACAGTTGTCCCACACAGCCATCCTCTGGGCCTCTCTGCACAGTTGTCCCGTACAGCCGTCCTCTGGGCCTCTCTGCCTGCACAGTTGTCCCGCACAGCCATCCTCTGGGCCTCTCTGCACAGTTGTCCCGTACAGCCGTCCTCTGGGCCTCTCTGCACAGTCATCCCACACAGCCATCCTCTGGGCCTCTCTGCAGAGTCATCCCGCACAGACATCCTCTGGGACTCTCTGCACAGTTGTCCCACACAGCCGTCCTCTGGGCCTCTGTCCTCGGCGCTGCCACCACTCCAGCCTCTGCTCTGCTCTCCTGCAGCCCTGCAGCCTTACCACTGTGTCACGCCCAGAGCACTGGGCAGAGCTCTTTATATAGAGTCAACAGCCATGTATTGCCCCCAGGTGTGCAGTGAGCTAGTCAACCAGGGCCAGGTGAGAATCCTGGCCACAGGAACTCTCATTTTATCCACACCGTTTATTTCTGGCCCCAGAACTAGCCTAGTCTGAGGAAGCCCCCACCCCTGGTAGATAGGACAATTCCCTCATCTTAGCTCAGCCAGGACCTCTCGCGCCCTCCTTGGTGTGGGTCTTCAAGGTGTCCTCAGTCCACACCACTCCCCGCCTCAAAGTCTTCCTTCTTCAAGCGTTTCCTTTTCAGCTCAGCCCCCATGGTGCCATGGACACAAAGGGGTATGTTAACTACTGAACAGAAATGTCAGCCACCACTTGTCCACCAAGCTGGGCCTTGCCAAGCAAGGCCTTCCCTTTTAAAGACTTACCATATATATAATGCACCACCGTAAGTTCTCTTCTCCTGAATGGAGCTGCAGCCAGTTGAAAAAAACCCTGTTTTTCATCTAGTGGTAGAAACAATCCAATAACAGGGAACTCAGCCATCTGCACATACAGATCCTCTTACCACAAATGGCTTAAGTGCCTTGACACGCCACTGTTCCCCTTCTAGATGGTCTCAGTGATGGAGCCAAATGAAATTCCAGGCAGCAGGGGACAGAGCTCTCTGTGGCTTCCTGGAAGCGTGGTCAGTGATGAGACTTGATATTAGCAGCAGCTGCAAATGGCCAGGAACCTGGTAATCGCTCATGAGAGGTGGTGCCCAGAGGCCAGGTGGGCAGATGCTCAGAGGAACTCACCTGCACGGAGCAGAGGCGAATGTGGGTGCAGGGGGGCGGGAGTGGAGGGCAAGAGGAAAGGCCCTGGACAGCCGCTCACAGGAGTGTTCTGAAGCTCACCTCGCCACCCTCTCCTTGAGTTTGCTTTTTTGGAGAGGGTGGTGGTGGGAGGGCAAATAAACTTTATATTATTGAAAAGCCCTGCCGTAATTACCTCCAGAAGATGGGGTTCAAATCCCCAAAGGCCTTACTAGGGGACCCTATTTCCTTACGCATACACCTGTGGGGACAAGAGCAGGTTCTCTCCTAGGGCGTCTGTGTCCAGGAACTGGCTACTTGTAGCCTGTGCGCAAGTGGCCACGTTTCCCTGGGCCTTGCTGATTGAAAGCACTGATTAACCCTTTATTGCAGCCATCTACCCTTACTTTGTACAAAATATCGCTTTTAAATAATTAATAAGAATAGTCATGAAAATTGCCAGTTATTAGTACTAGGCAATAGATCAGAAGGAGCAACATGGTCAGGAAGAGTCAAAGAAGGCGGATATGGAGGCGGGAGTGGTGCTCCTGAGATCAGGCCCTGTTAGCTGCAACTGTGGTCTTACTTGGGTTCTCAGTGGAAAACGACTTTGAAGGTTTTCTTGGAGTCCGAAGCCCGTGGAGGCCCTGACCATCAGCAGCGGCAGGTTTCAGAGCAGACATGACACACCAAGGCCCCCCAAGACGGTGGGGCCCCCCCAACTGAACTTTCCCATCAGTATAATGCCCCAGGCCCCATCCTTGGAAGTCTGGGGGTTTGATAAGTGGAGATGACAGAGAGTTGCTTTAGTTCCTAGAGTTCTGGAAACTTCCTTGAAATGTGCAAAGCTAACCTCTGACCCAGACTTGCCAATACAGGCCAGATTCCACTCCCTCCTTTTTTTTCAGAAACAGAGTCACCTTTCTTTAGACCATCATGAATATTTTAAACCAAAGTACCTAGTAGCCTCTCCCCAGCATCCTTCTTCCCCATAGCGCCCGACACTCAAGCTGCTTCCCGCTGCTCGGGATCCCCACTGTGGAATTGGGAGCTTTTTCTTTTCACTCAGTGGCCATCTAATCTGAGGGACTAGTTCTTTTTTTGGGGGGAGGGGGACTAGTTCTTATTAAGTTACTAAAGACCGACAGTGCCTTGGTGCGGTGCCTCCATGTCCCTAGAAATGCTGCATTTGTGCAGGATTCTAAGGATGAGAGTTGTAATGGGCACTACAGTAGGTGTTGGGGGAGATGTCTGGAATAGAAACGGAACAACAGTTCACAGTGGCTCATCTGTCACAGAGATCTGGCCACAGAAAGGAAGAATGTGTCCTTTACCAAGCCCCTGTGTCTCAATTTACTTTTTTCTCTTTTTCAGTTTGTTTTTTGCGTCTCTCTGCATGCAACCTGTGTCTCCGGAGGTAAGCAGCCCATTTCCTGCAAGCAGGAAGGGACCTATAGCCTTTCCAAGCCTTGGTGGGCTGATGCAAGGATTTGGGTATAAGAAGGGGTGCAGGTGAGGTTGATGGTTGCCCCTTTTATTGGTAAGGAAACTGAGGCTCAGGGTGGCACAGGGTGGATTGAATCTGTTAGGATTGTCAGAAAAAGAACTCATCTCCCACTAGCTCTATTACCAAAGGGGACTGACTGGCTCATGTGCCAGGAAGATTCAGAGGTAAGTGGATTTCAGGGTTGGTTTGATTCAGCAGCTCATGGTGTTAGCAAATAACTTGTTTTCCTTCCAGCTCTGACTTCCAGGATGGTGGCTTTTTTCTTAAGCAGCCTCCCTTGTGGTGGCAAAAAGGCCTCCAGAGTCCCAACCCTTACAACGGCTACCATATCTCCTCTTGAGGGTCTTCAAGAAAAGCAAGGCAACTTTCTCCCCAGAAGATTCCTACCAAATTTTCCTTGTGTGTCTTTTTGGAAATGGAATACATGTCCATTCCCGAGGCAATGTGAGCTGACTGGCTGAGCCCTGGGTCACCTGAAACAGTCACTGTGGCACGGGGCACAGGATCACCCTGATTGTCTGGATGGCCAGAACTCACCACCTGCACAGGTGGGCAGCTCGCTGAAGCCCAGTGTTCCAGGGGAGTCTGGTCCTATTATGTGCTTGGGAGGGGGATGCTGGTAGGCACACAACAGAGCCCCCAGGGATGCGGATGGCTCATTTTCCTTTTTCACAGGACTGAACACACAGTTTTGCATATTCAGTAAGGCAGAAGAGCCTCTGATTGGGTGTATGAGTGCATTTCTGGCCTCTCAGGGAGGGAAACAACCAGATGAAGAGACGCTTAGAGGACTTGGTGTCCTCAGTGGTTTCCAGGGGACATTTTTCACAATCTTGGCAAACCTGTGCATAGTCAAAAATGTAGCTGCATCAGGGCCTGTAACTGCCTAATTAATTCAGGCACTGGGGCCTTTTGTCAGGTGGGAGGAGGGAAAGGTGGGCACCCTGTCTGGTGCTCTTGGAGCTGGCAGCACCGGGCCCTGGGTGATCATGGCTGTGGGTCAACTCACCCAGGTGGGGAGACTCAGGCACCCAGAGTGCTGGACAAGGCACTCAACTTGGCACCCACCCATCCTCTTCTGGGCCAGAGGGCACATTAATTCCACTTTCATCAGGTGCAGACAAAGAGAAGGCTGTTAGTTAATTCTGAGCCCCAGGCTGTTCTGTGCACTGTCTTCCTTACTGCCTGGAACTGGTTCAAGCTCACCCAAGCCCTGGCTTTGGGAGCACCCACAGGCTCCTCTTGATTCTGGCATTTATTTATTTATCCAGAATCATTCTTTGGGTTGCAACTGGGTGCCAGGCCCTGAGCCGGGTGCTGGGCAAGAAGAGATAGGTGGTGGCCCCTACCCATGGGAGTGCAGGGGCAAGTGGGGAAGGGGAGATGCTTCAGAGGGTGAGTCAAGGTGTACCTGGGTGCAGAGGAGCTCGAGAGGCACTGACTGTCCTGGGAGGGGTGTGGGTGCTGAGGTATGAAAGTCCACGCATGCTTAAGGAACAGAGGTACAGCAGGCGGATATGGGGACTGGTTCAGTGGGTGGGCGGGGAGGTGGTAACAAATAAGGCTACAGAGGTAAACTGAGGCTGAGCAGTAACAGCTTCAGGAGAGATCTCTTGATGGGGTAGGAAATGGAGAGCCAGGCGCACAGGCAGAAGGGTTGTCAGGACCAAAAGCACTGGGCGGGCTGTGGCAGTGAGATGGAGCCGGTCAAAGAGGAGAGCAGTCCAGGCCACCGGTAGGGAACACTGTCAGAGAAGCGAGGATTCCCGGTCAGAGGTACGGGTGGCGAGAGTCAGGGCTGCGGTCAAGGCGTTTGTATCTGCCTTAGAAAATTAGGTGAGAGGACACGGGTGGGGGATGGGTTTGAGTCAGAGATGATGATGGTTCAGGGCAGAGGCGACAGTTCAGGTGGCAGTGACAGGGATGCAGGAGTTGGCACTCCACCAGTTTTTTTATTAAGATATCATTGATATACAATCTTACAAAGGTTGCACAGGAGCAACATTGTGGTTACTACATTCATCCATGTTATCAAGTCCCCCCCACCCCATTACAGTCACTGTCCGTCAGCATAGTAAGGTGCTATAGAGTCACTACTTGTCTTTGTGCTGTACTGCCTTCCCCGTGCCCCCTACACTATGTGTGCTGATCACAATACTCCTCAATCCCCTCCTCCCTCCCCACCACCCGTCCTCCCCCATCCCTCCCCTTTGGCAACCACTAGCTGCTCTCCACCATTATTATTTTGCACATTCTTTTCCGTGTTTGTTCCCATGGGAGGCCACTACGGCTCCCTGAGCACAGACAACCTGGGCTGAAGTCCGGCTCCCACGGTCGCCAGCTGTATGTCACCAAACTGAGCCTTGTTCCCTGGTCTGGGGTGTGGGGACATGAGCATTGGCCCCACAAGGTGGCATCATGCATTAATGGAGATAGTGCACTCAGCTCAGGCCTGGCATGGGACATGGGAATAGGGCACAGCAGTGGCTGTTGGTATGATGTGTGTCCACACTTAGGATGGCTGTGGCTCAGGCACATCACTTTCTAAACCATGCCGCCTCCCTAGCCTCTGGGATGCATATGGCCCTGGCAGCTGCCTCTGCAGAAACCATGGGAGAAGATGCTTCTGCTGTCCTCTGAGGGTGAGGCTGTGCTGGTGGGGACTCATTTTTCTCCGTGGATTTCTCCATGATACACACAGCTGGCTGCTGTGCAGCAAAACACACGGAGACCACAACATGGTCTCATGACTGGCCCGATCCCCATTTTGCTCTGGAGGCAGGGCCACTGGATGTGGGCTCAGGGGGTTTCACCTAATGTAACTAACTCACACAATAGAGGATTGTTCCAGAAGAAGGTCTGGAAGTACCAACTCCCTGAACCATCAGTGCTGTGGCCTGATCCTCAGGAATGACAAACACCACTCAGACATCCAGTTTTCCATTTCTTGAATGTCGTGTTCTAGCTTTAGACACTGAGATGCATATGCAGCACCCAGGAGAACAGCTGATCCATATCTACTTGGAATACTTTTTTTTTTGCTATTATTAATATAAAATTACATGAGCAACATTATGGTTACTAGACTCCCCCTATTATCAAGTCCCCACCACACATCCCATTACAGTGACTGTCCATCAGCATAGAAGGATGTTATAGAATCACTACTTGTCTTCTCTGTGTTATACTGCCTTCCCCATATCCGCCACCCCACCCCCACCCCGCTACATTACGTGTGCTAATTGTAATACCCCTTTTCCCCCTTATCCCTCCCTTCCCAATCATCTTCCCCAGTCCCCTTCCCTTTGGTAACTGTTAGTCCATTCTTGGGTTCTGTGAGGCTGCTGCTGTTTTGTTCCTTCAGTTTTTTCTTTGTTCTTAATACTCCACATATGAGTGAAATCATTTGGTACTTGTCTTTCTTTGCCTGGCTTATTTCACTGAGCATAATACTCTCTAGCTCCATCCATGTTGTTACAAATGGTAGAATTTGTTTTCTTCTTATGGCTGAATAATATTCCATTGTGTATATGTACCACATCTTCTTAATCCATTCATCTACTGATGGACACTTAGGTTGCTTCCATTCCTTGGCTATTGGAAATAGTGCTGTGATAAACATAGGGGTGCATATGTCTTTTTCAAACTGCTGCTGCATTCTTAGGGTAAATTCCTAGGAGTGGAATTCCTGGCTCAAATGGTATTTCTATTTTGAGTTTTTTGAGGAACCTCCATACTGCTTTCCACAACGGTTGTACTAATTTACATTCCCACCAACAGTGTAGGAGGGTTCCCCTTTCTCCACATCCTCACCAACATTTGTTGTTGTTTGTCTTTTGGATGGTGGCCATCCTAACTGGTGTGAGGTGATATCTCATTGTGGTTTTAATTTGCATTTCTCTAATGACTAGTGATGTGGAGCATCTTTTCAGGTGCCTGTTGGCCATCTGAATTTCTTCTTTGGAGAAGTGTCTGTTTAGCTCCTCTGCCCATTTTTTAATTGGCTTATTTGCTTTTTGTTTGTTGAGGTGTGTGAGCTCTTTATATAATTTGGATGTCAACCCCTTATTGGATATGTCATTTATAAAAATATTCTCCCATACTGTAGGATGTCTTTTTGTTCTACTGATGGTATCCTTTGCTGCACAGAAACTTTTTAGTTTGATATAGTCCCATTTGTTCATTTTTGCTTTTGTTTTCCTTGCCTGGGTAGATATGTTCATGAAGAAGTTGCTCATGTTTACGTCCAAGAGATTTTTGCCTATATTTTTCTCTAAGAGTTTTATGGTTTCATGAGTTACATTCAGGTCTTTGATCCATTTTGAGGTTACTTTTGTATATGGGGTTAGACAGTAATCCAGTTTCATTCTCTTACGTGTAGCTGTCCAGTTTTGCCAACACCAGCTGTTGAAGAGGCTGTCATTTCCCCATTGTATGTCCATGGATCCTTTATCGTATGTTAATTGACCATATATGCTTGGGTTTATATCTGGGCTCTCTATTCTGTTCCACTGGTCTATGGGTCTGTTCTTTGGCCAGTACCAAACTGTCTTGATTACTGAAGCTTTGTAGTAGAGCTTGAAGTCTGGGAGCATAATTCCCCCTGTTTTATTCTTCCTTCTCAGGATTGCTTTGGCTATTCGGAGTCTTTTGTGGTTCCATATGAATTTTAGAACTATTTGCACTAGTTCATTGAAGAGTGCTGTAGGTATTTTGATAGGTATTGCATTGAATCTGTAGATTGTTTTAGGTAGTATCACCGTTTTGACAATATTTATTCTTCCTAGCCAAGAGTATGGGATGAATTTCCATTTGTTAGTGTCCTCTTTAATTTCTCTTAGGAGTGTCTTGTAGTTTTCAGGGTATAGGTCTTTCACTTCCTTGGTTAGCTTTATTCCTAGGTATTTTATTCTTTTGGATGTGATTGTGAATGGAATTGTTTTCCTGATTTCTCTTTCTGCTAGTCCATCATTACTGTACAGGAATGCAACAGATTTCAGTGTATTAATTTTGTATCCCACAACTTTGCTGAATTCAGATATTAGATCTAATAGTTTTGGAGTGGATTCTTTAGGGTTTTTATGTACAACATCATGTCATCTGCAAACAGAGACAGTTTGACTTCTTCCTTGCCAATCTGGATGCCTTTTATTTCTTTGTGTTGTCTGATTGCCCTGGCTAGGACCTCCAAAACTATGTTGAATAAAAGTGGGGAGAGTGGGCATCCTTGTCTTGTTCCCGATCTTAAAGGAATAGCTTTCAGCTTCTCACTGTTAAGTTTGATGTTGGCTGTGGGTTTTGTCATATATGGCCTTTATCATGTTGAGGTACTTGTCCTCTATACCCATTTTGTTGAGAGTTTTTATCATGAATGAATGTTGAATTTTGTTGAATGCTTTTTCAGTATCTATGGAGATGATTATATGGTTTTTGTCCTTCTTTTTGTTGATATAGTGGATGATGTTGATGAATTTTCGAATGTTGTACCATCCTCGCATCCCTGGGATGAATCCCACTTGATCATGATGGAGATCTTTTTGATATATTTTTTAATTCGGTTTGCTAATATTTTGTTGAGTATTTTTGCATCTATGTTCATCAGGGATATTGGTCTGTAATTTTCTTTTTTTGTGGTGTCTTTGCCTGGTTTTGGTTATTAGAGTGATATTGGCCCCGTAGAATGAGTTTGGGAGTATTCCCTCCTCTTCTACTTTTTGGAAAACTTTAAGCAGGATGGGTACTAGGTCTTCACTAACTGATAAAATTCAGCAGTGAAACCATCTGTTCCAGGGGTTTTGTTCTGAGGTAGTTTTTTTATTACCAATTCAATTTCTTTGCTGGTAATTGGTCTATTCAGAGTTTCTTTCTTTCCTGGGTCAGCCTTGGAAGGTTGTATTTTTCTAGAAAGTTGTCCATTTCTTTTAGGTTATCCAGTTTGTTACCATATAATTTTTCATAGTATTTTCTCATAATTCTTTGTATTTCTGTGGGGTCCATAGTGATTTTTCATTGGAAGACTTTTGATTTCAGTGGAAATGATAAGCAGAGACAAATAGTGAAGGCTGTGCCCTCACCATGGAGCTGACAAATTCAGGCTGTGGGGACCATCTGGGGGGTTCCAGCTCAGGGCCTCCATGTGTTCAAAGCACCGGGATCTATTTAGCTCCAGCCTCAGTCATACCTTAAAGGCTGTTCCCAAAAGGCTATCCAAAATTCAGGGGAAGAACTGGGGATCAGTGGCGAGAAGAAGTGGGATTTTTTTCCGGTGAAAATTCACTTACATCTGGGTTGCTCCTATCAGTTATATTTCTGTGTCTCTGATAACCTCAGCAGAAGAATATGGAAGAGAGTGTTTTGTTGTACACCTCTAAGAATGCCGAGAAAATGAGAGGAATGCATTTGAGGATCTATGAGACTCTGGCAAGGAGTAAGTCCACAGTACCTTTGGCAGTTTCTTGACTTAGCATCATAATTAACCCCCCACGGTGGACTCAACACTATGCTCATTGCTATCTGGGGTTACCTGTGACAGGCTCCCTGGCTGGCTGGCTGGATAGGTGCATGAATGAGAGAGTACATGAACAAATGAATCAATGAAGAGCGTGTACTGATGGAGCATTTTCACTGTCCTGTCTCATCCAGTCCTTTTCGTATAAAAATCCTTAGGTAGAATCAATTACAGTGTGTGAATATCTGGCTGTCCTTCCACTGACTCTAAGACCTGAGGGACATCCTGGTTTCCTATGAGCAGCTTTTTGCTTTTCTGTGTTTTAGTCCAGCTCCTCTGGCAGATATGACAGCACAGTGTGTGTGGGAGAATTTAGCCCCAAGTAGACTTTCTGCCTCAGATAATAACAGAAGCTTCCCTTTCACTTGGTTTATCAGATTCTGCCTTAGGAATAAAGAGTGGCTGCTCCCCACTCCACACTAGAGAAAATCCCACGACAACAGAAGGGGACGTGCCAGAGAGAGCTGGGAAGGGCAATGGGCATTCTTCCTTTGAGGAAGTTGTACAACCTGGGAGACCTTTTCCCAAGGACCCTAGCTGAGACATGCCACCAACATCCGAAAGGAAATCCAGGACACCCAACTAACCTTGGTTCCTGTGACAACCCACAGGGAGAGCCCCACCTTCCCCAAGCAGGGAAGGATCTCTGCAAGAGGCTTGCGGGAGAGAGAAATGCAGAGCATCCCTGAGGACAGGTGAGGATGCCACACCCGTCGCCAAGGTCCTTGAAGAGAGTGGGGTTCAAAGTGCAAGCCTACCGTCATGACCCTGAATAGTGAGAAACGGAGACCTGGAAATTCCCAGAAGAATCCACAAGGTCATGACTATTCTGCTCAGGCTGGGGAGAGGAATCCAGTCTGTGCCAATCACATTCAAGTAACATTAACCAACTGTGATGTTTGGAGGTCACCCTGGCTCTGAGCTTGTCACAGCTCTTAGGCCCTGAGTTTCAGAGGACCCACTGATGATGGGGCTGAGGGGTGTCTTAGCTCCTATATATATATATAGGTTAGTTAACTTAAGAGAAGGCAAAACAAAAGAAAAATGTGTGTATGTCGGGGGAACCCTCAATCCATGACTACTGGCCTTGGCTTTGAGACGTTTCTGGCTGGTACTCAAAAGTCTGTGCAAATTGATGTTTGTCTTTTTCCTCTGTGAAAGTGCATCCCTGTGTCATTAGGACATTGGCACCACAACTATTTCTAATGCTGAGCTATAGTCCCTTCCTGTCAGGGCCAGACGCTGCAGAAATTATCATGAAAAAAACCAAACCATCCTGATAAGGAATTTGCTTTGTAGGTTTAACTAAGTTAATAGACTAGACTTGTGCCCAGATAGACTTTCCTTTATTGGCACAGAAGACTTCTCAGGCATCCGTCTGCATAGAAAGAAAGGAGACTAGACCTTTTTATTTCTGCCCAGCTTTGTTCCCTGGCCCCCAAGCCCTGGCACGGTTTTAGACAAGACTCACTCAACAGAAACAAAGCAACTCCCCTGACAAGGGGAGCCAGGAGCCTACAGGCGGGGCTGAAAGGACCGGAGAGAGGAACTTATTTTTCTGATTGCATTATGGGCACTGCTGGTTGGGGGAGGAATTTCCAAGAAATGTTCTATCTTCAGACCATGTGAGGTTTTGAAGTGTTTGCCCCCAACTACTGCAGCAGGGGCAGGCTGAGGATTAATTTGGAAATTAGGAAAAACTTCAGGTGAGGTGGAGGGGACTACTCTGGTGGGAGGGCTGGGGGCACACTTTCCGGGCAGCAGAGTTAATGGGTATTAACGAGCTGCCAGAGTGCGATAATCAGCTATGCCCTGGCAACCAGTCAGAGCATGATTCCCTCTCGGGAGGCCAGGGGCCGCTCCCTGGCTCGAGAGGCTGAAGCCTTGGTTCCCAAGTTCCCCTTATCATGGTTTGTTCCTCCCGGATGATGACAACATTGGTGGCATGTGCCCCTCAGCTCACAGCCTGCGGGAGCCTCCCCCAGGTGGCTGTGCGTGGACACAGTGTCAGGGCACAGCATCACCCTCCCTCCTTCTGCCTGGGGGACAAGAGACATGATCCACCTGGGACAGACTGACCCAAGAGAGAATGGGCCATGGCTTCACCGCTCAACAGCTGGCTACCTTGGACAGATCCTTTACTGTCAACAAGCCTCAGTTTTCTCATCTATAAAATGGGCTTGGCCTTGACACCTATGTAATGGGGCAGTGAGGATTAAATAAGATAACAGATATGAACACTGCAGCTGTGAGGTGCTCTTATACTTGCAGTGTTGTTGTTCGTGGCTGATGTCCATTTTGCTGTGTCAGGGGCACCTTTCAGAAACAAAAGTCATGGAGAGAGTCCAGGAGGAGCAGAGATTTCTGTTGATACCCCCGCACACCATGCTCTCCTCTGGCACCAATCACTAGGTCTGACGGTGCTCTGCCAGGCATTCTTGACCTGAATTAGGATTCTTCTACCTTCCCGAAAAGACTGAAATGCAAACGAACCCCCTGCTTCCTCTGGGGCTTCACCAAGGGCTCCCACCTGTCCCTTTCAGGGCCAGACTATGAGCACCTTCATGGCCAGAACTGGGCCACTCAGCCGAAGCATGGTCACAAGGCAGTCCCTTGACAGTCTTGCTGGAGGAACAGCTGGGCCCCCAAGGGCCCCCAAGGAGATAAAAGTTATTTCTCATTACTATCTTATTTCCTTTATCAGTAAATGGCCCCCAACCACTAAAATGCACCACAGACCTGGTGGACACCATTAACCTCAGAAACAAGGAGCAGGAAAGGAAGCGCTCTGTGGCAGGAGGATCTCCCTCCCCCTCCCCAGCAGCATTTTGGAGACGGAGCTGGCACCTTTTTTCTCACTTATTGAATGTGCAGCAAAAAAATGAGTAAGAGCTGAACAGAACAGTCAGTGGAGATTCAAGTGTTCACTTCTGAATGGTTCTCGGGCAACAGGCACAGCGCCTGCTCACAGAAACGGCCTCTCTACAAAGATGAACAGGAAGCCTGATCAGAGCCCGCCCAGGCTGTGCTCCAGGAGGGAAGGCAGGGGCTCCTCTGCACAATTGCCTGGAGGAGATGGGAGCTGGGGCTGGAATTCCAGCCGTAGAGAACATTAAACTGTTTCTTAGTTGTTCTCTAAGCAGAGAGAGAGAGCACCACCTTGTCAGTGGGTGCGATTCTTATGACGTCCACCCAACAGCTCCTGTTAATTCACACAGAGCCAGCATGACTCATGGCCTTGAATCAGCCACTGTTGAGTCTGAGGGAGGCAAACAGGAAAACCAATGGAAAAAGGCACTGGGAAGGGAACGTTCTGTTCTGGCCTCTCATGAGAAGTGCCTGTTCGGCAGAGTCGTGGCAGGGAGTGTGATATAGGACATGCCCTTGAAAACTCTCAGGCTGTCAGGCTGAGAGGCAGAGAAGAGTGGGGAAGTCACTGGCAGCTGACAGTGGGACGAGTACAGTAAGAATTTGTTCATTCATTCATTCACAATTACGTATTAAACTTATCTCTGTGACACACACTGTTATAGACACTGCAGATACCCCTGGTGATCAAAATGTCAGACTACTCTAAAGAAGATATGGTAAATATATTCAGTGGACTATTGCTCAGCCATAAAAAAGAATGAAACCTTGCTGCTTGGAACGACATGGATGGACCTAGAGGTATTATGCTAAGTGAGATAAGCCAGGCAGAGAAAGACAAATACCATATGATTTCACTTTTATGTATAATCTAAAAAATAAAATATATGAACAAAACAGAAATAAACTATAAACACAGAGAACAGACAGTGGTTGTCACAGGGGAGGTGGGCAAAATAGGTAAAGGGGAAAAAGAGGTATAAACTTCCAATTATAATATAATCACAGGGATAAAAGTACAGCCTAGGGAATATAGTCAATAATACTGTTGTATCTTTGTATGATGACAGACGGTAACTACACTTAGCGTGGTGAGAATTTAGTAAAGTATATGAATGTTGAATCACTATGTTGTACACCTGAGGCCAATATAATACTGTATATCAAGTATACTGCAATAAAAACAAAACAGAACATCCTCCTCTTCAAGGAGTAGTGGGGACACAGACAGTGAAAATGGATATTGTCACATCAGTTTTTCTGAAGCTCCTAGAAGCCAATACTCAATTCTGTTGGTGTGGTGAGATAGTTGGAAAAATTCTGTGTTAGTCCATTGGGGTGCTAAAACAAGATACCATAGACTGGGCGGCTTATGAACAACAAACATTATTTCTTATAGCTCTGGAGGCTGTGGAGTCCAGGATCATGGCACCTGCAAATTTGTTGTTTTGTGAGAGCTTCCTGCTTCATAAATGGCAGCTTCTCTGTGCCCTTACATGGTAAAAGGGGCGAGGGTGCTCTGTGGGGTCTATTAAGGACATTAATCCCATTCACGAAGGCTCTGTCCTCATGACTGAAGCACCTCCCAAAGGCCCCACCTCCTGATAACATCACCTTTGGGGGTTGGGTTTCAACATGGGAATTTGGAGCAGGAGACAAAAACATTTAGACCATAGCAAATTCTAAGATGAACAACACGTGGTCCCTGCCCTCGAGGAGTGACTTTCTTGTGGAGGAGCGACCTGGGGGAAGTACTGAGGCATCCTGAAAGGACAGGGAGGAAGGCAAAGAAGATTTGCCTTGGAGAGCTGAATTATGGACTCAAAAGTCCTCCCGCTTTGGAGCCAAGTAGGCAAAGTCACCCTAAGAGAGAGTCCTCCGTCAGCAGGGCTGTAATTGGATTTAATGTGTAACTTGTTGTGTTGAGCAGAGTCATTTGCGAGGACCCTCTGCCCCACCTGTCACGCCACCAGTCTGAGCACAGCCTAGAGATGTGGCACTGGTCCAGTCCCTGCAGCAGCGATGTTCCTACAGCACAGAGGTACTCCCTGGCTACCAGAGGGTGGCAGGTGGATTACTTGTACACAACTCCTCCTTCCTCATCTGTCCTTGCCATGGCTTTCCCGAGGGCACATCTAGTCCCCATCCTGCTGTCTTTGGCCTTGGCTTTCTTCAGCCAGTGGACTCTTAGTGGATGTGAAGTGAGCAAAGGCTTTAAATGTGTTTGCATGGTTTGCCTGCCTCTTACGCTCCTGCCATTTGCCATGAGGAGAGTTTGCCCCAGGAGACCTTTCAGTCTGGGTCCCAGAATGAGACACATATGGAGCCGACCTGAATCCAACCTGCAGCCCAAAATACAGCCTCTGCTGTCCATCTGCAAACTTGTGAACAGAAATAAACACTGTTGTTAGGGTAGGTAGGTCAGCCACTGACTGAGATGTTAGGTTTGTTAGGTGGCAGCGTCATCACAGAAGCCTGACTGATAGGCAGAACCCAATGAGGGGAAACGGTCCCCCCTCAAAAGCTGTCTGTCTGCTCCCCTCTGCTCTGGCCCTCCCCTTGCTCCCCTCTTTCTGGCCCCCTAAACCACTTCTACTTCTAACTTCCCATGCAGTGTGCCTGTAGGCAGAGATGAGGCACATTGGGTAGGTTAATATGACTCATTAGTTTGATTTTGCCTCATAGATTATCATGTTGGCTTCACGCATCAGTCTCTTGTGAGTGGTTAAGGGGAGACAGGCCTGAGGCTATCCACGCCACTGCCTCTCATTCTCTCTGAGGCCACCAGGTGTGGCTGACCACTGCACCTTGGTGAAGGCCCTGAGGCCACGTCCATGGGGCCTCTTTGTGGTCTGACAGCCAACCAGCCTTCCTAGAGCCCCACGGCCCAGCAGCCAGAAGAAACCTCTCAAAGTCAAATTCACAAATTGCTGCAAGGCCAGGCAGCACCACCAAGATGGAGTAATCATGTCTGGACACAGCAGTGGCCCCTAATTAGGAAGGGGAACGTATCATATGATATCAAATCTCATTATTTCTGGTGGCAGCATCATAGCGAGGGAATCAGAGGGGGAGTGTAATTAGGGTGATGCTCCCCGGGAGATCCTGGTACTGGTCCCTGCTTTCGCCCCATCACCAATTGATGACCACTACGTTAACAGGAGCAGAAAAGCTGTAGGGGATGCAGCATCCAAGAGGAGATTTGGAGGACGGAAAGAATTTTGTCAAGCAAAGAGGGGGGTGGTGGGCATTGCAGGTGGAGAGAATGACAGGCAGTGGCGTGGGCAGCAGGGGGATAGACAGGGTGAGCTTGGGGAGCGGCAAGGCAAGCTGAGCTGTGTGGAGGAGTCCAGGACCCAAGCTAAGACTACAGGAGATGTGAGGCAGGGAGACAGGCCTGTGTGTCACGGAGGCTGCAGGTGCCTGGGTGTGAAATGAATGCTCTGATGGGTAGGCAGCGCCAAGGCTTGGGCATGGCGTCCTTGCACTGGAGTCCAAGCCCCTGCCAGCCAGGCCAGGACAGCAGACCAAGAATCCAGGGACCTTGTGTGATCCTGCTGTCCCAAAACTGGGGCTCACTCTAGCAGCCGCAGCCTCCAGCTGGAGGAACACCTGCTCTGGAGCTTGGGGATGGGAGGCGCTCCAGGCACCGGCCTCACTTGGTACCACCAGCGCTGCCTGGTCTGGCTGATCTCTGCTTGTCCCTATGTCTGGCTGGCTCTCAGCCTCAGCTCTGGGTGCACTGGTCTGTGGTTTGCCCCTCTGGCAATGGTGTGGACATGCTCCCAGCAACTATGGCTACCCCTGAGGTGTGGCCCAGTGAGTGATACCTAGGCAGCCCCCTCGGCTGACTCGAGTCCTCCTGGGTTGGGCTTCTGTCCTGCTCTTCCTTCTCCCTTCTTGGAACAGAGAAGAATGGGCAGACGGGTCCAGGGGAAACTGTCTGTGCAGTACACAATGTCTTTGTCATGATAAAGACCCATGTGACATGAGAAGGGGGCTGCAGTTCGCAAGCCATGTTGGCCCTATGGAGGACCTGCAAAGAGGGGTCAGATCCTCCTATGAGCAAGGCCTCTGTCTGGCTCCACTTGGCCTCTGGATGTCCAAGCTGCTTCCAGAGATGACTACACGTAGAGAAACCAGTCCACTCATTCAATCCAAGCATCTCCTGAGCAGAGTAGGGCACTATGCTAGGCCCTGGTGAGACAGTGAGGAACAAGACAGACCAGGCTCCTGGAGCTGACACTGGTGAGGCGTATCTGGGCCTGCAAGGCAGGTCTGTACTGGCAATGAGGAGAGAAATCTGGTGCCCCTTTTGGGGCAGGCTGTGATTGGGCTGGCCCTTCATTGTGGCCAAGGAGAGCCTGGAGCCCACTGAATGGTGCCACTTGGATTCCACTGCAAAAGGGACATTGCCCAACAGGGCAAGAGAGGAAGGGTGTGTGCCACTGCCCCCTCACTATTGCTCAGGCCTGTCCAGTCCTGGCCTGTGCCCCACCCCACCTCCAACGTCTCCATCCCACTCTGCCCCTTCAAGACTTCAAACCCCATTTCGACCAAATTCCATGTACGTAAAAATGAGGTGATGCTGAGCACCAGAGGCAGATGATGTGGTCTGCCCTGGCTTAGGAAGCCACCAAGGGAGCTCCACCTTTAATTCAATGGCAGAACTGCTACCCAGGCAGCCCTGCAGTGAGACTGTGTCCCTCCCTCTGGGGGCAAAGGTTTGGTTGGATGAGCCTTTAAAAAGTTTTGCATGAATGACAAGCTGCAGTGAACTCAGATAAGAACAAAAAGGTGTTGAATAAACATAAGTCAATTTCCACATACACTGTCTTGACCTAGTCTTACCAAGAGCAGGTACTTGATACATTCTGGTTGAATTATCTGTTTTCAGCCCTACCCAGTCCAGAATGTCGTGGCACCTATGCATCGAGGACTTGCTGCCATTACACCACAGCCCAGCACTTCTCAACAGTGTAAACTCATGCCAAAAGCTAACAGAGGCTGGCTTGTCTATTTTCCTTATTAAGGCATACTTTACACAGAGCAAAACACACCCTTTTTTTGGTTCAATGAGTTTCCACCGAGGCATAGAGTTGTGCAACCATATCATCACCCCAAAAAGTCCCTCATGCCCTCAAGTAGCCACCTCCTGCCTCAAGCATCCCTGATCTGCCCTCTGTCCCAGTAAGTTTGCCTTTCCAGAATATCATATCAATGGAATTGTACAGCGGGTAGCCTTCTGAGTCTGGCTTCCTCCAGTTAATAATGCATTTGAGATCTAAGTCTGTTCCTGCGTGTATCAGTGGTTCATTCCTTTTTGTTGCTGAGGCCTGTAGTATCCATGGTATGGATGCACCACCATTTGTTTATCCCTTCCCTAGTTGAAGGATCTTTGGATGGTTCCCAGTACTTTTTGGTGATTACGAATAAAGCTGCCCTAAGTATTTATATCCAAGTTTTATGTGAACGTAAGTTTTCATTTCTCTCAGCTAAATATCTGTAGGGGCAAGATCTGTTGATCTTATAATAAGGGTGTGTTTCATTTTATAAGAAACTGCCAAACTGTTTTCCAAAGTGGCTGTGCCATTTGGTGTTCCTGTTAACATTGCCTGAGAGTTTCAGTTGTCCCCGGCCTCACAGGCATTCCGTGTTGGGGTTTTGTTTGTTTGAAGCCAATCTAATAGGTATGTAATGGTCTCTCACTTTGACTTTGCATTTACCTGATGACTAATGAGGTTGAGCATCTTTTCATGTGCTTATTGGCCATAAGTGTATCTTCTTTAGTAGAGTGTCTGTTCAAATATTTTGCCCATTTAAAAAAATTGGATTGTTTGGGTTTTCTTGATATTTAAAATATTCTTTATATCTTCTATATACCAGTCCTTTATCACAATATATTGCAACTGTTTTTGCTTGGGATTGTCAATTATCTCTTAGAACAATTTAAAACAAGAAAAAAAGTTTTTAAAACATTTACCTTCTCTTAACACTCTTTTTGGAGATCTGAATTTCTTTGTGTATACATAAATTTCTGTCTGGTATCATTTTCTTTTGCCTGAAGGATTTTCTTTAACATTTCTTGTATGAACATATCTTGTCTGCAGATAATGAACTCCCTCTGCTTTTGTTTACCCAGAAAAGTCCTTATATTTTATGTTTATTTTTGAGAGATAGAATTCTGGGGTGCCAGGTTCTTTTTCCTCTCATACTTTAAAGATGTCACTCCATTATCTTCTGGCTTAGATAGTTCCTGATGAGAAGTCTTCTATAATTATTATATTTATGCCTCTGTATGTAATGTGCTGTTTTCCTCTAGCTGCCTTCAAGATATTCTTTATCATTGACTTTCATAAGTTTGAATGGGATCTATTTGAGTTTTTTGTTTGTTAGCATTTTTTGGGGAGGCTATTTATTCTGGTTTGGTCCTCTGATATTTTTGGGTCTATAATTTGAAGGTTATTTTATTTTTGGAAAATTATAGGCTACTATCTCCTAAAATATTTATTCTGCCTCATTGTTTCTCTCTTTATCTTTTCAGATTTCAATTACATTTAATGTTAGACCATTTGTTATTGTCCCATACCTATTAGATGCCCTGTCTTTTAAAACATTTGTTCTTTTTTATTTACAATAGCCAAGAAATGGAAGGAACCTAAGTGTCCATCAGTAGATGAATGGATAAAGAAGATGTGGTACATATACACAATGGAATATTATTCAGCCATAAGAAGAAAACAAATCCTGCCATTTGCAACAACATGGATGGAGCTAGAGGGTATTATGCTCAGTGAAATAAGCCAGGCAGAGAAAGACAAATACCAAATGATTTCACTCATCTGTGGAGTATAAGAATAAAGCAAAAACTGAAGGAACAAAACAGTAGCAGACTCACAGAACCCAAGAACGGACTAACAGTTACCAAAGGGAAAGGGACTGGGAAGGGTGGGTGGGAACAGAGGGATAAAGGGAATAAGGGGCATTACGATTAGCACACATAACATAGGGGTGGGCACGGGGAAGGCAGTATAGCACAGAGAAGACAAGTAGTGACTCTATAGCATCTTACTACGCTGATGGCCAGTGACTGTAATGGGGTATGTGATGGGGACTTGATAATGGGGGGAATCTAATAACCACAATGTTGCTCATGTGATTGTATATTAATGATACCAAAATAAAAAATAAAATAAAATATTTGTTCTTTTTTAAATTATTTTCTTTGTGTTTCAGTTGGGTAATTTCTGTTGACCTCCCTTAAAAGCTCACTTTTCTTCTCTCAACAGTATCAGGCATTCTGGTGAACCCTTTGAAGGCATTATTCTCTTTATTCCTGTTTTTTTAAAAAACTTCTATTTACAGTGACTCTCTTGGAGTTTCCATCTCTCAGCAAAAATATCTCATCTGTACATGAATGTTGTTCACTTTTCCTACCAGAGCATTCAACATATTAATTATAGTTATTTAAAAATCTGTTTCAGAGTCCTAACATCTGGTTCATCTCTGAGTCAGATTTTTTTGATTACTGTATCTTTTGACAGTGGGTTGTTTTCACTTGCTTTTCCGTGTGTCTTATAATTTTTGATTGAATGCCAGCCATGGTATATAGAACAGTAGTAACTGAAATAAATATTTATGTGTGCAAATGGGCAAGACTTTTCTTCTGCTTGGCTACTTGTGTGGGGATTGAGTCACTCTGGTCAGGAATGAAACTGGGTTTGGGTTTTGTCACTGCTGTAGTGACCTTCAGTGAACCACCAGCTTCAAGTTTTTCTAGACGTGTCTTGTGTTTAGGTTGGTAGCTGGGATGCTGGTGGGTGTTTCTCAACGTTCCTGTGACATCCTCAGCTTCCGGCCTTCCCGGTGAGTCTGCGCCTCGGAGCGCTTCTGCCCCTCTTGGCCCTCCTCCTGCAGGAGACCGCTGTTGCCGTCACTTGGTGCTTGCTGGTCTGAGAGCGGTAGACGAAAATATTCTGTTTCCCGGTCCAGCTTCAAACTTAGGCAGGCCCTGTGTCCATGGGTTTTGGGGAGTGGGCTTTCTCCGTGATCTAGTCTGCCTTTGTATGGCCGCCAAACTCTGCCTTGTATCTTTGCTGGGTCTTGTGGGGGTGAGAGCTTCCTATTCCTTTATCAGCAGTAGGAGACATCTAATGGTATTAGTATAAGATTTTGGGTCCAGAAAGATTTCCTGTCCCTCCCCCAGGGGTAGATTTTTATTCTTCTACCTTTCTGCCACCCACAAGGGGTCTTCACTTTGGTTCTGGGGATGATAGAGTTTTCTGCCCATCCCTTAGCTGCTTTAGGCTTTATTCCAAAGGCAGCAGAGTCCTGAGTGCTCAGCTTTTGGCTCTGCCACAGAGGCTGCCCTCCATGCCTGTGAGGTTTGTTCTAGGTTCTCATCCTGCATCCGGTTTTTTATGTGAGCTCTCATGGGAGGTCTGTGGAGCAGGGCTTGCAAGTGGGAGATTGCACCCATGGTTCATTATAATTTCTTTTTTTTTAATTAAGATATCTTTGGTATACACTCTTTGAAGGTTTCACATGAGCAACACTGTGGTTACTACATTCACCCATATTATCAAGTCCCCCTCCCACCCCATTGCAGTCACTGTCCATCAGCGTGGTAAGATGCCACAGAGTCACTATTTGTCTTCTCTGCATTATACTGCCTTCCCTGTGCCCCCCCAACCCTGTACGTTATGTGTGCTAATCGTGAAGCCCCTTTTCCCCTTTCTCCCTCCCTTCCCACCCATCCTCCCCAATCCTTTTCCCTTTGGTAACTTAGTTTATTCTTGGGTTCTGTGAGTCTGCTGCTGTTTTGTTCCTTCAGTTTTTGCTTTGTTTTTCTACTCCACAGATGAATGAAATCACTTGATACTTGTCTTTCTCTGCCTGGCTTATTTCACTGGGCATAATACCCTCTAGCTCCATCCATGTTGTTGCAAATGGTAGGATTTGTTTTCTTCTTATGGCTGAATAATATTCCATTGTGTATATGTACCACATCTTCTTTATCCATTCATCTACTGAAGGACACTTAGGTTGTTTCCATTTCTTGGCTATTGGAAATAGTGCTGCAATAAACATAGGGGTGCATCTGTCTTTTTCAAACTGGGCTGCTGCATTCTTGGGGTAAATTCCTAGGAGTGGAATTCCTGGGTCAAATGGTATTTCTATTTGTAGTTTTTTGAGGAACCTCCATACTGCATTCCACAACGGTTGAACTAGTTTACATTCCCATCAGGAGTGTAGGAGGGTTCCCCTTTCTCCACATCCTCGCCAACATATATTGTTTGTCTTTTGGATGTTGGCCGCCCTAACTGGTGTGAGGTGATATCTCATTGTGGTTTTAATTTGAATTTCCCTGATGATTAGTGATGTGGAGCATCTTTTCATATGCCTGTTGGCCACCTGAATTTCTTCTTTGGAGGTGTCTGTTCATATCCCCCACCCATTTTTTAATAGGGTTATTTGCTTTTGGGGTGTTGAGGCATGTGAGTTCTTTATATATTTTGGATGTTAATCCCTTATCAGATATGTCATTTACAAATATATTCTCCCATACTGTAGGATGCCTTTTTGTTCTACTGATGGTGTCCTTTGCTGTACAGAGCTTTTTAGTTTGATGCAGTCCCATTTGTTTGTTTTTGTTTTTGTTTCCCTTGCCCGAGGAGGTATGTTCAGAAAAAATTTGCTCATGCTTATATTCAAGAGATTTTTGCCTATGTTTTCTTCTAAGAGTTTTATGGTTTCATGACTTACATTCAGGTCTTTGATCCATTTTGAGTTTACTTTTGTGTATGCGGTTAGACAATAATTCCATTTCATTCTCTTACATGTAGCTGTCCAGTTTTGCCAGCACCAGCTGTTGAAGGGGCTGTCATTTCCCCATTGTATATCCATGGCTCCTTTATCGTATATTAATTGACCATGTATGCTTGGTTTATATCTGGGCTCTCTAGTCTGTTCCATTTGTCTATGGGTCTGTTCTTGTACCAGGATGAAATTGTCTTGATTATTGTGGCTTTATAGTAGAGCTTGAAGTCAGGGAGCATAACCCCCAGCTTTTTCTTCCTTCTCAAGATTGCTTTGGATATTCGGGGTCTTTTGCGGTTCCATATGAATTTTAGAACTATTTGTTCTAGTTCAATGAAGAATGCCATTGGTATTTTGATAGGGATTGCATTGAATCTATAGATTGCTTTAGGCAGGATGGCCATTTTGACAATATTAGTTCTTCCTATCCATGAACATGGGATGTATTTCCATTTATTGGTGTCTTCTTTAATTTCTCTCATGAGTCTGTTCTATAATTTCTTAAGAGCCTCCCTTGGTCTTTGGAACTTTGCTGCAAACTATTACTGAATTCTTCTTACCTACTTGTATGGTGTCTAGTGCCTTGCCCCACCTAATGCAGTGCTTATATCCCATTTTTGCTTGGAAGAGCCCATCTTCCCTTAGATTTCATACTACCTGGTTGCCCTGCAACTTCAGCTTTCTGATGGGTTCAAGAAAAGTTATGATTTTATTGTTGTTAGGATAAGAGTGAGATTCTTTCTGGGTTTCTGCATCTATGGAAGAAATAGAATTCTGATTTGTCTGTTTTGAATGTGAAGGAAGAAGGAAAGTAGACGAAGAGCCACAGTGGAATCAGATAGGGAAATTTTTACTAATGGAAAAGCAGAATGTACCTGAGGTTCCCATTCTTCAGCAGACCAATGATATGGTATTTTAGGACAAGGATGGGGATGTTTGCTAAAATCATAAGAAACAGAAAGGCTTGACTCGATTAGCAGTTAATAGATCTAGCAATTCGTTGAGACAAAGATTGAGCCATGCCCTGGGGCTGATCCTGTATCTGAGTCCTGTAGGGTGAGCCCACTGGAGGTAACATGGCAGGAGTCTGGTCCCTTGATATGCCTGAGGAAAGAGATGGGAAGAGTGGACAAGTACTGACCTTTGCACAATGAAAGGGGACTGCATACAGTACTACATCCCCAAGTGCCCATCAAATTAATGCTGAAATGTCTTCTCACCAACAACTCTGAGACTACTTTATGCATGAGAAATTTCCATCTCTTGATTTCAGTCACTTCTGTATTCCTGAGTATTCTTTCTCCCAAATATTTTTCTTTCCATCCTCACTCTGGACTCCTACTTGTCTCTCTGCCTATAATCCCTTCACTCCCCTTCAGTCCATCCTATTATTCAGCATCATAAAACATAAGGCATCAGTGTCTCCCTCCATTCCTCACTGATCTCAACACCTTTCCCTTGAGCAGGCTACAGTCACAAATTCAAATGCCCATGGGGACCATGTATGAAGCATGAGTGCGGCAGGTGGGGCTGACCAGGAGCATATATATGCCTGGCCACAGTAAACAAGTGCCTCTCAATTCTAGGTTCCCTTGTCAGGTGAGAACACAGACCATGTGGATAGGTTTTCTGATTTTCCCAGGTAAGCTGAAAATCTGAATTTTTTGGCATGAATTCCCCAATTTGTAATGTTGGCAACTAATTGAAAAATTTGTCAAAATACTGTGTGGGCCAGAGAAAACAGTCTGGACTGGATCTGCCATGACAGCTGCCAGTTTGCAACCCCTGGCATGGAGGATCAGTTCCATGGTCCTCAGCCTGATATGTAAGGTGTTCTCCCCCCACCACCCAGCCTCTTCTTCAAGGCTTCATGACCTGGGCCCACAGACAGAGAGCTCTCTTTCTAGTCCACAGCACACAGTGGTCAGTCCTCACACTCAGTCAGTTGATGGACGTCCCTATTTGCAATGACCTGCCCTTCGTTTCTTATCACTCAGCCTTCCCTGATTTTCAGAGGCTGTATGCCTCCTTTTCCAGTACAAGGTCTTCTTTGACAGCTTCACAACCCACTCACTTTGACTGTCTTTGTATCTTTAAATCTGGTTAATGAATTTACTTTTTTTAAAAAGCTTTGTTGAGTTATACAGACCATACAATTCACCCATTTAAAGTGTACAGTTCAAAAAATAGCAGCAGACTCAGAGACTCCAAGAAGGAACTAGTGGTTACCAAAGGGGAGGGGTGGGGGTGGGCGCGTGGGGAGGGAGGGAGGGAAAAGGGGATTGAGGGGTACTATGTTTAGCACACATGGTGTGGGGGGTCACGGGGAAAACAGTGTAGCACAGAGAAGGCAAACAGTGAATCTGTGGCATCTTACTACACCCAAGGACAGTGACTGCACTGGGGTAGGGGTGGGGACTTGGTAATATGGGTAAATGTAGTGACCACATTGTTTTCTCACTTGAAACCTTCCTAAGAGTGTATATCAATAATACCTTAATAAAAAGTTTTTTTAAAGGCAAAAAATAAAAAAGAATAAACTGTACAGTTCAACAGTGTTTAGCATATTCACATTAACAAATTTCTTCTTTATGTCTTACTGACTTTCAGATAGGATTTGAGGTTGCTTACAAAATTAGGCACAATATAAACAGAACACCTAATAAAACATACAGCTCCCCCAAAATAGAAATGGACTTTGCCAGGCACCCAAATGGGTTACTCCACTCGAGCAGTTATTTTAGCTTAAGTCTCTGGCAGAGAAGAAAAAAGGGAAATGAGTTGTATAATTCTCACTGTCTGATAAAACAATGCATATAAATTTCTCAAGAGAGATGCTCTTTCCTGGCCAGCAACCTAAGGAGGTCCTTTGCATAAAGAATCATGTTATAAATGACTTTTATTGACACACAAGAGACTTTCATTCAGAGTAATAATGACATTTCCACTTAAATAAATTATTGACACAATAGATTTGTTGGCAGAAATAAAATTTTCAGTAAAACATCTCAATTAAGAGCACAGGCTTTCAAGTCAGAAAAACTTCAGTTGTTAGCTGTGTACCTTTGTGCAAGTTACTTTGTCTCTATGGGTCTTAACTGCCTGGTCAAATGGAGTTAACAACAGTCTTTCTATCAGAGGATTTTGGCATGAGGAGTAAATGAGAAAGTAAGGTTAAAGTGGTACCTATAGCATTTATCCACAGTAAAGGTTCTATTTCATCCTTTGTAATTAATAAGTATATTTTGAGGTGATACTTTGAGATGATGTAAATATCCTGTTACTTGTCAAACTTCCATCCACTAGTTTTAGCATCCATTGATGATTCTTACCCAATCATTAGGATGACTACCAAATGATGATCTTTAATATCATTATTCCTTCTGAAATTACTAGTTGACTTTCTACAGTAAGAAGGAATTTTATGAAATTAAAGATTATCTAACTAAATGAAAAGCCATCCCATGTTCATGAATCAGGAAACTTAGTATTGTTAAGATGATAGTATTTCCCAAAATTGATGTACAGATTCAACACAATCCCTATCAGAATCCCAGCTGGCACCTGCCCCTCCTCCCACCAGAAATTAACAAACTGACTCTAAAATTGATATGGAAATACCAGGGACCCTAAGAAGCCAAAACAATCTTGAAAAAGAAGAACAAAGCTGAAAGGCTCAGATTTTCTGATATTAAAACTTATTTCAAAGTTATATTAATAAAAACAGTGTGGTACTGGTATACAGAAAAATATGTGGATTAATGGAACAGAATTGAAAGTCCATAAATAAACTTTTAAATTTATGGTCACTTGATTTTTGGCAAAGGTTCCAAGACAATTCAGTGGGGAAAGGATAGTCTTTTCACAAAATGGTATTGGAACAATTGGCTATCCATATGAAGGGAGTGAAGCTGGACCCCCTACATCATCATACCATACTCAAAAAATGAAAATGGATCAAAGACTGAAATTTATGAGCTAAATCTAAATCTATTAGAAGGAAACTTTTAATGAAATAAATCTTCATGACCTTGGGTTAGGCAATGGTTTCTTGGATATGACACCAAAAATACAAGTGACAAAAGAAAATATAGATGATTGGACTTCATAAAATTAAAAACATTTGTGCTTGCAAACAATGCCATAAAGAGAGTGAAAAGACAACCCACAGAATGGGAGAAAATATTTGCAAACCATACATCTGATAAGTGACTTGAATCCAGAATTCATAAAGAACTCCTATAACTCAATAATATAAAGATCAATAACCCAATAAAAAATGGGCAAAGGATCTGGATAGGCATTTCTCCAAAGAAGACATACAAATGGACAATAAGTATATGAAAAATGCTCAACATCATTAGTCATTAGTGAAAAGCAAATCAAAACCACAATTAGATACCATTTTAGACTTATAGGACCGCTATCATCAAAAAGACAGACATAACAGGGTAAGGGGAAACTGCAATACTCACATATTCCTAGGGAACACTCACATATTGTGGAAATGTAAAATGCAAAACGTAAAAGTGGTGAAGCTGTTATGGAGAACAGTGCCAGTTTCTCAAAACGTTAAACATAGAATCACCACGTGACCCAGCAAATAACTCCTAGAGATGTCCACTCGAGTGGATTATATCTCTATAAAAATTTGTAAATGAATGTTCATAAATTTCTACATATAAACATTTGTACACATAGTTCATAGAATATTTATTTACAATAGCTAAATAGTGGAAATAACCCACATGTCCATCAGCTGATCAATAAAATAGACTATTACTTGGCATTAAAAATGAATGAAGTATGGTACATGCTACAACATGGATGAACTTTGAAAACACTAAGAGAAGCCAAGTACCAAAGGACCACAGATTGTATGAATCCACTCACATGAGGTGTACAGAGTAGGCAAATAATACAGAAAGTAGGAATGACTACCAGTGGGTACAGGGTTTCTCTCTAGGGCGATAAAAGTGTTCTAAAATTAAATGTGGTGATAGCTATACAACATTGTGAGTGTACTAAAACCATTTAATTGTACACTTTAAATGGGTGAATTGCATGGTATGTGAATTAAATCTCAATAAAGCTTATAAAAAAGCAGTATGTAAACATAAAAAGATAAAATATATAAAAAGAAAAATTTCCCTTCTCTACTTATTTATTTATATCAGTGTGGACTCATAGATTCAGTAGTTTATAATCCTTTGCTATCATTG
Source organism: Phataginus tricuspis (assembly GCA_029783875.1). Classification (NCBI taxonomy): domain Eukaryota; kingdom Metazoa; phylum Chordata; class Mammalia; order Pholidota; family Manidae; genus Phataginus; species Phataginus tricuspis. The sequence goes on from JAQQAC010015366.1 coordinate 4,669,483, forward strand.
ATTTTGATGTTCAACTTGTCCCCTATATTGCCAGTGGGAACACCTTTAAGCTGGGTCAAAAGGTAATAGCAACTTTGTTAGCTACACAAGTTCCTTTTATAAGGGTTGTAATGGTTTGTACTCCTGTCAGTAATCTGTAAGAGTGCCTATTTTCCTACAGTCATGCTAGCACAAGGTGTTGTTATGCCTCTTAATTTTTGCCAATCCAATAGGTGAGAAATGGTATATCAGTGTAGTTTTAATGTGCATTTCTCTTACCACGAGCGAGGTTGAACATATTTTTATACATTTAAGAGCCATTTTTATATCTTTTTCTGTGAATTGTCTGTTCATGATTTTTTTAACTTAAGTATAGTTGATGTATAATTTTTTTAGTTTTATTTTATTTTATTTTGCTATTATTAATATACAATTACATGAGCAACATTATGTTTACTAGACTCCCCTATTATCAAGTCCCCACCACATACCCCATTGTGGTCACTGTCCATCAGCGTAGTAGGATGTTATAAAATCACTACTTGTCTTCTCTGTGTTAAACTGCCTTCCCCATATCCCCCCACCCCAACCCCACCCCCGCTACATTATGTGTGCTAATTGTAATACCCCTTTTCCCCCTTATCCCTCCCTTCCCACCCCTCTTCCCCAGTCCCTTTCCCTTTGGTAACTATTAGTCCATTCTTGGGTTCTGTGAGTCTGCTGCTGTTTTGTTCCTTCAGTTTTTTCTTTGTTCTTATACGCCACAGGTGAATGAAATCATTTGATACTTGTCTTTCTCCACCTGACTTATTTCACTGAGCATAATACCCTCTAGCTCCATGCATGTTGTTGCAAATGGTAGGACTTGTTTTCTTCTTATGGCTGAATAATATTCCATTGTGTATATATACCACATCTTCTTTATCCATTCATCTACTGATGGACACTTAGGCTGTTTCCATTTCTTGCCTATTGGAAATAGTGCTGCGATAAACATAGGGGTGCATATGTCTTTTTCAAACTGGGCTGCTGCATTCTTAGGGTAAATTCCTAGGAGTGGAATACCTGGCTCAAATGGTATTTCTATTTTGAGTTTTTTGAGGAACCTCCATACTGCTGCCCACAATGGTTGTACTAATTTACATTCCCACCAGCAGTGTAGGAGGGTTCCCCTTTCTCCACATCCTCACCAACATTTGTTGTTGTTTGTCTTTTGGATAGTGGCCATCCTAACTGGTGTGAGGTGATATCTCATTGTGGTTTTAATTTGCGTTTCTCTGATGACTAGTGATGTGGAGCATCTTTTCATGTGCCTGTTGGCTATCTGAATTTCTTCTTTGGAGAAGTGTCTGTTCAGCTCCTCTGCCCATTTTTTAATTGGCTTTTTGTTTGTTGAGGTGTGTGAGCTCTTTATATAATTTGGATGTCAACCCCTTACCAGATATATCATTTATGAAAATATTCTCCCATACTGTAGGATGTCTTTTTGTTCTACTGATGGTATCCTTTGCTGTACAGAAGCTTTTTAGTTTGATATAGTCCCATTTGTTCATTTTTGCTTTTGTTTCCCTTGCCCGGGGAGATATGTTCATGAAGAAGTTGCTCATGTTTATGTCCAAGAGATTTTTGCCTATATTTTTTTCTAAGAGTTTATGGTTTCATGACTTACATTCAGGTCTTTGATCCATTTTGAGTTTACTTTTGTGAATGGGGTTAGACAGTAATCCAGTTTCGGTTAATATTAATTCAGTTAATATTTGTTTCACATATGTAGGTGCTCCTGTGTTGGGTGCATAGATATTTATAATAGTTATATCCTCTTGTTGGACTGACCCTTTTATCATTATGCAGTCTCCTTCTTTGTCTCTTGTGACTTTCTTTTTTTTGAAGTCTATTTTGTCTGATACAAGTACTGCAACTCCTGTTTTTTTCTCACTATTAGTTGCATGAAATATCTTTTTGCATCCCTTCACTTTCAGTCTCTGCATGTCTTTGGGTTTGAAGTGAATCTCTTGTAGGCAGCATATAGATGGGTCTTGTTTTTTTATCCATTCAGTAACTCTATGTCCTTTGATTGGTACATTCAGACCATTTACATTTAGGGTGATTATCGATAGGTATGTACTTATTGCCACTGCAGGCTTTAGATTCGTGGTTACCAAAGGTTCAAGGGTAATTCCTTACTATCTAACAGTCTAATTTAACTTACTTCATATACTATTACAAACAGAACCTAAAAGTTCTTTTTTTTTTCCCCTCCTTTTTCTTCCTCCTCCATTCTTTGTATGTTATGAATCATATTCTGTACTCTTTGTCTTCCCTTTGGTGACATCTTTTTAGCCTTAAGAATACTTCCATCTATAGGAGTCCCTCCAAAATGCGCTGTAGAGGTGGTTTGTGGGAGGTAAATTCTCTCAGCTTTTGTTTATCTGTAAATTGTTTAATCCCTCCTTCAAATTTAAATGATAACTTTGCCAGGTAGAGTATTCTTGGTTCAAGGCCCTTCTGCTTCATTGCATTAAATATACCATGCCACTCCCTCTGGCCTGTAAGGTTTCTGTTGAGAAGTCTGATGATAGCCTGATGGGTTTTCCTTTGTATGTGATGTTTTTTCTCTCTCTAGCTGCTTTTAAAAATCTGTCTTTATCCTTGATCTTTGCCATTTTAATTATTATATGTCTTGATGTTGTCTTCCTTGGGTCCCTTGTGTTGGGAGATCTGTGCACCTCCATGGCTTGAGAGACTATCTCCTTCCCCAGACTGGGGAAGTTTACAGCAATTACCTCCTCAAAGATACTTTCTATCCCTTTTTCTCTCTCTTCTTCTTCTGGTACCCCTATAATGTGAATATTGTTGCGTTTGGATTGGTCACACAGTTCTCTCAATATTCTTTCATTCTTAGAGATCCTTTTTTCTTTCTGTGCCTCAGCTTCTTTGTATTCCTCTTCTCTAATTTCTATTCCATTTACTGTCTCTTCTACTACATCTAATCTGCTTTTAAATCCCTCCATTGTATGTTGCATTTCAGATATGGAATTTCTTAATGATTGAATCTCCATTTAAATTTGTTCCTGAATTCTTGAATATTTTTCTGTACCTCCATAAGCATGTTTATAATTTTTATTTTGAACTCTCTTTCAGGAAGATTGGTGAGTTCAGTTTCATTTGGCCCTGTTTCTGGGGTTTGTGAGATTTTCATCTGAACCATGTTCTTTTGTAGTTTCGTATTTTTGTGTGGTGCCCACTAGTGCGCAGAAAGTTCAGTCTCTGGAGCTGCTCAGCCCCTAGAGTGAGGTTGGGGGTTGTAGGGGTCAGAGTTGGTGCCTGTGGGGAGGAAATATCTGTTTCCTGATTTCCGTCTGTGGTGCCTGTCTCCAGTGTCAGAGCCAGTGGGCCAAGCACACACGCGTAAACCTCTGTGCTTTGCGTCTCTAGCTGTTGTAGGCGGGGCCTATCCCTGGCTGGCCTGATGCCTGTGCAGTGACTGCCGGTTTGTGAGTGATTGCCTGCAGGCCAGTAGGAAGGCTAGGCGGGCTGTGTGTCACAGTGGGGGCCTCGGAGCTGAATAGGCAGCCAGGGGGATGGAGCACCTGAAGCTCCCCAAAGTTCCCAACCAGCTGGGCAGAGCGCACCCAGGCAACCTTGTCCAGCTCTCCTTTCTCCTGCACAGCAAGCTCCGTGCAAACCCTGCCCCTTCAGCAGCCCTCTGGCTGCTAGGATGCCTTTCAGACTGCCTGCCTTTCCTCTGACACAGAGCTGCAGGCCAGGTGCAGATCCCCTCCTTCACAAATGGCCCAAATGTCAATTTCTCAAGCACTCCGCCTGTCCAAGCACCCCAACATCCAGAGCACCACACACTATAGGATTCTTCTCACAAAGCAGGTGTCCAGGGCTAGGTGTTCAGCAGTCCCAGGCTTCCACCCCCTCCCCCGCTCCGTTTCTCTTCCTCCCACCGGTGAGCTGGGGTGGGGGAAGGGCTTGGGTCCCACCAGATTAAGGCTTTCCTACATTATCCTGTTTTTTGAGGTCTGCTCTGTTCGTGAGGTCTGTTTTCAGTCTGGTTCAGCCTTCTTTCTTGTTGCTTTTTTAAGGTTAGCTGTATTAGTTAACTATATTTTTGTAAAATTTGTGGTTTGAGGGCTCTCTGTCTCACCTCTCAGGCCACCATCTTGCAAGTCTGTTCATGATTTTGTCCACCTTTCTTTTGTGGTTTTAAAATTTTTTCCCTCAATTTTAGATACCTGTTTATATATTATGTATATGAACTCATTATCTGTGATATATGTTAAATAATTTTCCAAGGTTGTTAGTTGTCTTATGACTTTATGTATATGGAGAAGTCTTTTTCCATGTGGTTTAATTTAGTAATTTTTTTTCTTTTATTGCATCTGAGTTTTTAGTCATAGTTAAAAGTTTTTCTCTACATCTAGGTTTAAGAGGAATACACCCATGTTTTATTTTAGTACTTGTTGGGTTTTATTTTCTACATTTAGATAGCTGATCCAGCTGGAATTTATTCTTGTATATGAATGAAGTATGAAGGGTATAATTTTATCTTAATTTTTTTATCTGTCAAAATTTTAGTTTTTACAGGTATGTGGCCTGTATCACTGAGGACACCTGTAACCTGCTTACTGAATTGAGTCCTGCATCTGAGTCCAACATAGATTTTGGCAGGGGTGTTCCCACAGACTATGGGGTGGGTGGTAGCTGCTTCATTGCTTCATTAAAAATTCTGTCCCCTCTCTCATTTTTTTCTTACTCTTGTTTCTGGTGGGTGTTAAGGGGGTAGTGTAAAAATTGTCTTTACTCTGCCATCTTTAACTGGAAGTCTTGCAATATATTTTTAAATATATTTTGGCTCTATTAAAAATAATTTAACATATGTTTGAATTTTTTACAAAAACTGGAGGTCACTTGGCTGGGGAATAGGCAATGATGCCTCCTGGGATTAACAAGAGAGAGTTAAGTACAAATGAGAGAGGGTGGAGTAAGACTGCTAAATTTGTAGTAAAAGACAGGCTTTAGGACTCTCAAAACCTACAGAAGTGTGGAAATTTTCAGGTTTCCTCCTACAATCTTTCAATTGACTGAGTTAGATTGCGCCATTTTTTCTTAAATTTGCAATAAAACCATATGGTGGAAATAGTAACTAGTCATTGAATAAAGTATTTGTATTTTCCTAAATTATGCTCTGAATTATATATCATCCTTCCAAAGGTAAACTATGCTAATATTAGTAATATATTGGTAGCTAATAAACTGACCCTTTTAATACATCCTTCTGGTTTAATAGAAACAACACAGTTGGGTGGATAACAACTTAACTTTTTTTAGTTTGTTTTTCATGTGCTAACTTTTTATTCACAAGTCTGGCCTTTGGGACCATGTCTCCAGCTTAAGTGCCATGATTTATTTACTCTATGTTGCCCAAATTTCAGCATGAAATCTAGAAAGAAAGAAGGAGCTTCCGTGTGTAAACTTTGTCAAACCCAATCTCTAGTATGGCCAGTATTAGTCACTACATCTTAATCTCTAAGACTTTATTGATTATTTTGTGAGATCAGATGTGCTGGGTGACATCCAGGTAACCTGGAAACAGTTGGCATGTGGGGGGTTAGGAGGGAGAAGGCACATTGAAAGCAAGCAAATCCTTTATAATTTTGCCTGATGCAGGCCTTCTCCTGATATTCAAAGGGATCATAATTTGTAACTCCTGCAGCACCCCCCAAAAATGACCACACAGCTTCTTCTTTTGCAAGGGGGTTGCCACGAGCATAGCAGGTCAAGAGGTACAGGCAACCCTGACTTGTCATTCTGTCCTTATTCTTCTTCAGCAGAAGGGAGGAAGGAGGTTGGGGAAGAGTAGGTGGAGGAAAAGATCAAGTGTTTTCATTTTTATTTTTTATTTTCAAGTTTAAGCTGTTTTAGGGCCACTGTCCAACCCTTGCAGAGTCTTCCCATAAGGCAGAAGGCCTAAAGTAGATGAGCAGCTGCAGTTTCCAGACAGGGAAGAGGAAGTAGTCTCATCGCTTGGCAGCTGGTGTCATCCCCAAGCCCACTGCATGACCTCATGGACCAGGTGTCCCCTGTGTTGCCTCTTCACCACTGATTTGGGAGATGCCTGTTGTCTGCTCAGTGTGCTTGGCAATGAATTAAGTGCCATCATCCTGTGAAATCAGTTTAGGGGATTTGGGCAATGTTTCTGTGTTAGTCTTCCCAGGCTGCCGTAACAAATACATGTGCTGGGTGGCTTAAGCAACAGAAATGTGTTTCATTAACAGTTCTAAAAGTTGGAGTTCAAGAACAAGGTGCCAGTAGGGCTGGTTTCTGGGTAAGTCCTCTCTACCTGGCAGGGAGATGGCCACCTTCTCACTCTGTTCTCACGCGGCCTCTGTGCCTGTATGGAGAGACAGAGAGAAAGAGGTCTCTGGTGTCTCTTCCTCTTCTTATAAGAACACCATCACATCAGATTAGGGTCCTACCCTTATGACCTCATTTGACCTTAATTACCTCTCAAAAGGCCCAACCTCCAAATATAGTCACTTTGGGGTTAGCGCTCCAACATACGGATTTTGGAGGGACATAACTCAGTCTGTAACAGTTTCCTACTGGAATTTTAAGATTTTCTTCTCTTAAATTCGAATCAAAGATATTTTTCGCCCAAGGGAGATTCTACCTGTTGGATTACACTTCCACCCTCCCCTAAAGGCTGTGGGACACCTAGGCAAACTGGATTCAGGACTCTTGTACTTCCAAACACGTGAGTGTAAATCAGTGAGATGTCCACACGGTAATCACTCCTATAGGGCTGCTCATATACTTATAGGGTGGGGAGTCGTTTCAGTACTCCTGCCAGTGACCACTCACACTGCTAGTATGGCGCCGTGCACAGACACTCCATCTAAATGGGCTGAATGAGTGAGTGAGCAGGGAGGACTTCCCCTGAATATGCTAAATGCCAAATACATAGGATTTTTAATAAAAAGAGACTTGCTTTCTTCCTCCTTCTGTCATTCACAAAGTTCTGAGTTTGAACCTGAACATCTTATTTTTTTTTAGCTCTGGGTTTACTTCATTTGATGAGCTTTAGGAAGGGCAGGGTTCCCTCCCAGCCTTTGTAAAGAGAGGCTTAGATAAACTGCAGAGGTGTGAAAGCCGCCTGTCTAAGAAGATCTGTAAGATGTCTCCTGTAGGTCTCTAATCCGGTTCCTCCGGGGTGTGCGGCATTGGCAGTTCATGAAGGTTCAGCCAAACGTGGACAAGTGGAAATGAATTTCCTCTTTACGCAGCTGGCTAGGTGGTGAGTTTCTTTTCCTTTTTTTCTTCTGCTTTGCAGTACTCACAAACTTATTTTGAGCTCTGTCTAAGATGGCTGGGAGTCCAAAGGATCAGACTAAGGCTGTTTGATAATCTAGAAGGTTATTTTAAAAATCTGTTTAAGGATTCTGCCAGCTTAACTTTAAACTACATATAAGTTGCGCTGCATAGGAAAAACATTCGGCCCAGGTCTGTTTCACAATGATTTATGTAAATGACAAAATATTTCATAACATTTTGAGCTATTTGGGATAAATTAATCAAATGAAGTCTACCCTGAAAAACCTGACTTGGAATAAAGCTGTTAGAGTAAGATTCCTATTCTAGCAAAACTATATAATTAAATGTAAATGACTTAATAAATATTTGATAAATTCAACTTACATCCACTGAGGGCCTACTATATATGTATAAGGCATAATTCTCAATGTAACATAGCTTACAGGAAAAGCATAAAACAGTTTATCAAGGAGCTTGGCTTTTTAAGTATGTTATATCATAATAATGAAAAAATATAGGGTTTTTTTTTAATCCGCTTATGCATTATATCCGTAAGTACTCAGCTTCCCTCCCTATACACAATTTAAATCCTACTATACCTCAGAGGAGTTCTGTGGAAATGAACAACTAAAAAAAGTTCTGACCTTCAGAATAGTTCATAAAATGTTGGTAGAGTTTAAATGCAGTTAAAAACATTAATTTAAACAGTGTTCTAGCTGAGAGCCAAAATGAAGGAATGGAATTCATTATGGGCTTCTCCACTGGGGTATACATACACTGTCATCGGCTGATCTAATTCTCTCTTTGGCCTGAAATGTTTTCCCTGAGCTCACATGAAGAGATCCACGGAGAGAGGACAGTTCTCTCACCTACTACAGAATGCAATCTGGATTTGAGAGCCGATGGAGAATACTAGTTTCTCTCGAAAAGGCCCTTACTACTAATGGGATTCTTTTTCTTCTCCCTCCCTTCCTGCACTCACCAGAAGGCTCTATAGAAAGTCTCCATAATTTGCTCCTTTGTGTTTCTCATTAGGGCCTGAGAGGAACCCTACTGAGCTTCCCTGACATTATCTCGGTCCACCTGATGCCTGGGTATTTTGAAATGTCATATTGTTTGAGGGATAATACCAGCTCCGATTATGTCAGTCACAGAGCCGGGCGCAGAATAAGTAAGTGAAGAGGGACTACCAGGAAGAAAGTCAAGGTCGTTCACACACGTTGAAGAAACTGGCCCTTCCTACTCCCCAGGAGGTTTGGGAGCCAGTCTGGCAATACAATCCCAGGGTAACTTCAATATATGCAACTGGCAAGGGGATTCTTAGTCCCAATAAGAACTGAATTGAGCTCCTCTGCGACAAAGAGGGGGAATCGGGGACAATGAAACCTTGTAACTATGACAACCACAAGCAGCTAAAGGGAGTGGTGAGCTGCGTGTGTCAAGGTGGACACCAGCACAGTCGGGGCTGATCTGCACCCAGGGGAACACAGGTTCCACGGCTTCTCTCAGTCTGAAGACCGAAGGCCACTCAGTTTGCCCAGCATGGGTAACCATGCATCTGCAGGCCGTCATCAGTACAGGCATTTGTTTTGCCAGTTGCTGAGGTTTCCCTCCCAGAGTAGGCGTGCCAACCATTGCTCACATTCTGTGGACGAGGGCAGAACATTGCACCCACCTCCACCTTCCCGGTCAGAAAACACCAGTGCTTTTCTGCCCTCCTTGCACTGTGGTTTGGGCAGTACTGGGCCAGACCAGGCAAGTGTCTAAGATCCCAGGACACTAAGGACATGTGGGGTCAGCAACCCACTGCTGCTCTGTCATTTACTCTGCTCTCCTTGGGTCTTGTACCTCCTGGACTCAGGGATTCCAGGGGTAACTGTATACTATTGACATGGGTCTCAGAGATTATTTAACCTCAAACTTGCAATCTCTAAAGCCTAAAGGACCAGGCAAGTACATAAATGTGTAAATCAGGCTCGTTTAAGACAATAAGGAGCCTAGGGCAAGTGCCTGAACTGGCATCTTAAAGGAATTCAGATTTAATAAAACTCCCTGCCCCCAAAACCCAGATCAAACCAAAACAAAACATGTGGTCTAAACCAAACACATCTGTGGGCTTCAAGTGTCCCTCAGGCTGCCAGCATGCAGTTCTTGATCTGACCTATGCCCTCATTTTATAAACAGAGAAACTGAGTTCCAGGCCAGGGGGAAAAGATTCTTGTTTCTGGGGCAGGCGGAGAACTCTAGATTTCCACTCATGGCTGGCAACCTCACAAAATCTGCTTTACTATTTGTTGAGGGCAGGCAATGGATATTGCTACATCTCTGAGGCCCAAACCTTCAGGTGTATTGGCACCCGGCCCCACCTGCCCAGGGCTGCCTGGGAAGGGCTGTGCCACCTGTCGTGGGACAGGTTCATATCCAGGTTGGAGGGCCTCGCACATCTGTAACTCGGGGATGTAGCTTCCTGATTTGTCTACCTTATGTCTTGGGAAGCTTCTTAACCTTTCAGCTTCCTTATTTGGAGGACAGGGGATCCTCAGGTGAGGCTGCATTGAGGACGTGAGGGGCTGGCCACAGAAAGCCCCAAGAAAAGCGCCTGACTCCGGGTAACAGCCATCCCGTGTTAGTTAGCATTGTGGTGGTGGTGTATCAGGATTTATTTGATGTGGTCTAAAACACCATTGGTAAAAGTAAAATGTTACCCAGAAGCCTAACTAATAGCAAATGACTAAAAACAAGCTAGTATATGATTCATACAGCATACCAAGGAAAATTACAAGGAGAGAAATGACATGGTCCAGCCAGGAAAACAGAATAACAAAAACCAAGCAGCAACGCTATCTGGGGTAAACCTTTTCACCAGCCAGGTGAAAGATAAGAATTCAGCAAATTTGTTCTCAAGAACGATATGGCAGATGGCTTTCTCCGAAAAAGAAAAACTGCACAACCTGCTTACTACATCCTCTTAGGAAAGAAAATTTCCTTTAGTAAATACTTCATATTCAACATGATCATGAGTCACAAAAGACATTTTTCCTCAATCGAACTGAGATAGAAAGTTTATTGTAAATTCAAAACTTTCCAAAAATATAAAAATCCTGCAAATTCATCATAAGCTATTAAAACAAACACACCTTCATAGATGTCTGAAGCCCTTTGTTTTTGGCTGGGTTTCTGCCTGCAGGAAACGTACTGGTGCGTGTGCACTCCCAGGCCTTCTCACTTTCTCCCACATCTGTCGCAGCAGTTTGGACATTTCTACCTCACTACTGTGCACCACTTTCTCCAAACTTCTGAGATTCTTCCTTGCAGTGTGCTGGCACCTTCTCTAGGGGCCTCGCAGGGAGTTGAGTACAGTACATGGATACAGAAGAAGTGCTTCCACATCCACAAACCCCCTCCCCTCGGCCTAGCATCCCAGGATCCAGCACCAGATACACTCTCCTCCTGGGGGCCTCCACCCCTTAGCGGGCCCTGCACGTCCCCAGCTGGTTTGTGTTATGACGTGTCCCATGATATTGGTCTGGTGCAAGGAGGGGAAGCAGGGCCACATCCTGATGTGGGTACATCCTGCCCAGAAAGGCTGAGCCTTGTGCCCGGTCTTCCGGCTAGACTCTCACTGGAGGGGTGGGCAATTAATGTGGGGTCAGGGGGTTCCGAGGGATTGGGGCTTCAAGGTTTTCAAGTGCATCCATCAGATGACCCTGTCTCAATCCGCAGGGTCACACTGCTTCCCAACTCATGTCCTGAGTTGACACAGACTTCCGGGGACTGAAAATTCAATCCATCTGGAGGACTGGGGTTATTCCCACTATGAAGTCCTGGGCATGACTTTTCCTCTCACCCAGATGCAGGAGGTAAGGCTCTATTTGCTGTAGTGAAGGCCTTCTGAATTTCACACATGGCTTTTTATAGTCTTTCTCCAAGGCATCAATGTAAAAGCATTCCATTTCATTGAGATCATTCATTTAATTATACTGTTATTTCAGGCCCTTAACCTCTCAAAAGCCAGAGATACTGGGTCTGCCAGGACCCACCCCCTCTCTCCCACCCTCATCTGCTGTTCATGAAGGCCCCACGGTTGCACCACTTAGAGCATACCAGAGCTGTCAGAGCTCCACCTGCCACTCATACAGCCTCAGGCCAGCTGACGGGTGGATGACGGAGGCCCAAAGTCCCACTTTAGAGTCTTCTTCCTTGACCCACTCCTGACCCCAGCTGTCTTAGGTCCAGTTCCCCAGGGAACAGGCTCTGAGACTCAGATCTTCAGGCAGGAAATAACTGGGGAGCCCGACAGTTCAACGCCTGTTGGGGACATAGGATGAAGGAGCTGAACTGTGATGTGGCTGGGACAGAGGCCTCAGCCAATTCCACAGGAGCTCTGAGTCATCCTAGCTTGAGACCATGAGGCCTGAGCCTGGACACTGTCCCATCAGCCAGTCATCTAATGCAGGTGGCCTGGGAAGCAGTGTGACTTTGGACAAGGGAGCTGAGGACAGTTCCCAGAGAGGGATTCAGCTGAGAGCCAAGGACAGCCACCTCCCCAGGCAGCTGAGGGATGAGCACTTGGCCCTGCGGGGGCCTGAGAGGTACACACACAGCACCCCTTTATTTGTTAATGTAGGCAGCTCCTCATCCCTTCCCTCCACCCTGGGCCCCTCCACACTGCAGCCAGACCTTTCCAAAATGCAAATCTGATCACATGATGGCTGTCCTGCCTGAAACAGGACAGATTTGCATGATCTGACCTCTGCTTACCTTTACAGCCTCACTTTTCTGACACTTCTCTTGAATGTTCTGCTTCTGACCCTTAGGAAGGTCTTGTAATTTCATGGCTGCATCAGGCCTGTGCATGTGCGCGCGTGTGTGTGTGTGCGTGTGTTGTGGGGGTCCTAAGATACCCATTCTGACTTACCTCCTCCCTCCCATAACCACTCCTTCAAATACGTTAGACTGACTCACTCTTTCTCACCCTTCACTCCACTTCTCAAGTTCTCCTGGCAGCCCCCACGGCCCTGATCCCTCACAGCAAGGTGGTATCCCCACTCCATGCTCCTCATACTCCCAGTGCGTCTCCTACAGCCACACTGTGCTTTCTGTTTTCATGTTTGCTGTCGGCCTCCCTGGCAGGACAATGAGCAGGGCTGTCCTATTCATTGTTGCATTTCTAGCTCCTCGTGGGGTGCCCAGCTCATAGTCTCCTAAGTGGATGAGTGAATATATTGGCCAGGGCAATGGAGCATTTAACAGAAAGAAAAGACAGATATAAACCACTGAAGGTAATTACGCTCTCAGTCAAGCAGGCTTAGAGAGAGAATAGAACCCCTTCTCAGTGCAGTTTGTCTCTGAGCACGAAGGACAGTGGAATCCAGCAAGCATGTGAAGAAGGCGAACTCACCCAGCAGGAATGGGATTCAACACTGACCTTTATAGAAGGTGCTGTCCTGGATGCAGGAACTCAGAGGAAAAGCCCAGAGGTCTAGGAGAGAATCTCAAAGGAGGCCAGCTAAACAGTCAAGGAGTTGAAGTGATTCCTGCAGAAAGAGAGACTAAACAAGTCAGGACTCTGGCTTAGGAGGGTTTAGGCCAAAGAGCAGAGGGCGGAAGTCTCCAGAATAACGTAGGATGTGAGCACAGACTGAAGCATGGAGGCTGGAACATTGCAATGAGACGTTTCCTGGAGGCCTAGATGACATGGGCCTAAGGACAGAAGGAAACAATGTACCTGGCAGGAAGCAGTTATGTAGACTCCACCGCCAAGAAATAACAGAGGCAAAAAATTGGCATATCTATCTTTTTGCAAAGGCCTGGACAGTCACATCACTGCCCCGCTGCTCCAGCAAAGAACGGGTCACCGTTCTCTAAATGGAGGGATCCTCGTTCTCTCACTGGAGCTGCTGCTCGCGATAGTGTCACACAGCTACCAGGCTGGGAGGCTTCTAGAGCAGGCATCTAATTGGTCCTTTAGTTAGGAGGGACATACATAATTTGACAAAGTACCTTGGCTTTTAGTAGAAAAAGAAAGAAACTCAAAGTGGAGTCTTTGAGAGCACTGAACCCTTTTTGAATGTAACATAGTCTCTCCGGACAGCCATCCATTGTTTTGTACAATAAATCCTTATTCCTCCGTGCCCCAGTTTCCTTCTGTAAAAGTGGACTGGTATAAGGATTAAATAACATAATACATGTAATTCTGCAATCTTGGCCATCCATTTATCTCTCTGGCTCCTTCATCTAAGAAAGAAAATGGTTTTACTCCTCATAGTGCTGTTATAGGTGTCAAATGACAAAGCACCCAAGAAAATTCTGTATGTTTTAAAGTGTTGTCTGTGAGTTAGAAGAGCTGTGTGTGTGTGTGTGTGTGTGTGTGTGTGTGTGTGTGCGCGCGCGTCTTTTAAGAATAACCACTTGAGACTGGGAGTGCTGCCTGGTGGCTGTTTTCTGATGGGGATGAATGGGTGGTGGTAATGCCAAACTGATGTGGACAAACCCAGGCATAGACCCCAGGAGGGTGTGGAAACCTATCTGCCCCTCTCAGGGACATCGCTTCTCTTGTCTGTTGCATTGCCAGCCTCTCAGGCCCTGACTGGCCCCCATCTGAGGACAATGGCTGTGCCACACACGTCTCAGAATGTGCCTCTGGTCTGGCTGAGGCGGAGTCCTTCTCTTCCCATGCCAGGGTGCCAGACGCTAGGCCAACAGAAAACCTCACACTCAATGTGCTCACTTTTACTGGGGGTATTTTTGTTCCCTCTTGACAACAGACATTTGCATTGGACTTGCATCTACAAAATCAACCAGGTAGTTTGCTCAAGATGGTTTCAGTGTTGCAATGCAGTAAAGGACAAGCTACAAAGTCATGAATCGCCATGAATGTACAGGGTTCTCTCCTAAACCCATGCCCCGTCTCCACTCCTCTCTTATTATAGTTATGCCCACTATAGACAGATCACACCTACACACTAGGAACTTGAATCTTTCCCAGATACCATATGATGTTAACAATGAGAAATAGGTAAGAGAAGAGAAGCCTTTCAAACCTTGAAACTGTGCGTCAGAAATAGTTATAGATGGAGATATAAGATCTTAGGTCTTCCCCGAAAGAACATGAGTAGAATGAAAAATACTATATATACCTCAGTATGGATGAAAGAAAAATAAGAAATAGGGTTTGTTTTGGACAGAGTATTGGTATAATAAAGGGCAAACTGAACTCTGGACATATATAAGTCTTGGGACATTCATGAGCCACCAAATTGGTCCATGGTATCACTTTATTGGGCCTTTTCATTTTCATTGCTACCACGACTACTAACAGCACTACTACTAATTAGTGAGTAATGCTCTGTGCCAGGTACCATGTCCTCCACTTAACAGTATTTCTTCTAATCCTCATGACAAAACCCATGAGAAGATATTGTTAGTTCCATATTACAAGAGAGGAAATTAAGTCTCAGAAGTTAGGTAATTGGCCCCAAGTTACAAGGAGGGATGCAGCCAGGATTTGTACACAGGTTTTTAATCTGAAGCCTGAATCCTGTAACTCTATAAAATGGCTGCAGGCTTCCTTTTTCAGGATCACGTTCACAGTTTAACATGGTTAGTCTTCACTTTATACATGAAGACAGAAAACAACTGGGAAGTGTAGGTGGGGCCACTGGCTGGGCTCTCTAGTTGGTGGACTGCCGGCTGCTGCCACCAGTGTCAAAGTGACCATAATTCACGCGTTTGCTTAACAAAATGAGATGTATAGTGTTATGGGCTTTTGGAATAAAGTTTGCATATTCCTCATTCACTTGGATGTTAGCCAGCGGATTTCAACCATTCTTTATCCTTATGCTAGATAGAATTCTAAGCTGGTAATAATTTTTTCCTCGGAATTTTGAAAGCATTGCTGTCCTGCCTTGTAGAGGTACGCGTTCCTGCTGCAAGTACAATGCATTCTAATTTCCGATCCATCGTGTGTGAATTGTTTATTCTCATGGGAGTTCTGCTTTTACAGGTTTCTCTTTGTCCCCAGTATTTTGAAATCATGTGATTATGTGCCTCTGTGTGGGGCTGTTTTTGCACTGGGCTCTTCTATCAGTCTGAGCACCCTGATTTCTGGGGACCTCAGAAAAATAGCTCTATTGAGATATAATTGACATACCATAAAAACTCATCCATTAAAAGTGTACAGCTCAATGGGTTTTATTAGTTTTTCAGAGTTGTGCCACCTGAATCACCATAATCTAATTTTGGAACATTTCCATCATCTCCAAAATAAACCTTGTATCCATTTGTGTTCCTTCCCCATTTTCCCCAACCAGCTCTAAGCAACCACCAGTCTACTTTGAGGGCCATACTTTTGAGTTATTACTTTAATAATGCTCCCTCTGGGACTCTCTTGTCCCCTCCTGGCACAAGCCAGGAGCTCTGTCCTCTTGCTTTATCTGTAAAAAAAAGCTTCTCACTTGCTCTCCTATCTTGAGTGTTTGCGAAGTTCATTCTTTGACTCCATGAATAAGAACCCCAGAATCATTTTTAGGGGCTCATTGGGATAACTTCAGAGGACCTCCGAAAGCAAGTCCAAGCTATGTCAGGCCCAGAAGTCCATGAACTACTATGATATGGAGCTGGTTTTCTAAATCCTTTTAAAGCCATAAAACTGCAAATGGTGATGGAAATAGAACCCAAGATAGAAGTGCCCATCTTCCGAGGCCCTCTCGACCAATCAGTGATGGAGACCTAACTGCACCCCTTACTGCGGCCCCTCTCAGCATGAAGCAGCCAGGGCGGTGGTCGCCCCCTTTCCCTAGCAGCAGCTAGGGTCTCCATCTGTAGAGGGGGGAATGAGAGAGGGACCATGGGCTTAGACAGAGTAGGGTGAGGACCTCTGGAAAAAACAAAGCAAGATAATTCATTGTGAGATTCACTTTGGCCTGTTGGGGGGCCCAGCTTATTTTTCTGACTTTACCCAGGTGCTGCTTTTCTTCCTCCAGCCCTAATCAAGTGATGTGCAACCTTGGCAATACAGCAAGCAAGCCCAGAACAACATAATAAAAACAGGAAGGATTCCATCTTGAAGATAAGATTGCATTTAAAAACTCAATTAGTTAAAAAGTAAATTTCTTAACATACTCTTTAACAAACAGACAATAATTTAGCCCACCTTGGGAACAGCGCAGGCAGTCTTGATTGATATGCTCCCAGACCAGGAAGCTGCTATCCTGGCAGGGAATCGGAGCGGTAAATTTCTTGTAAATAACCCGGAAGACTAATAAGAAACTTAATGTCTCTTCAAAGATGAACATTTTGGCACCACTTAGCAGCTCTGCATCCCTAGCCTATAAAATCCCCTAGATAACACACCACCCTGGGACTCTCTGGTCCCCTCCTGGTGCAAGCCAGGAGCTCTATCCTCTCGCTTTATCTCTAAATAAAAGCTTATCACTTGCTCTCCTAAAAAAGATAAATAAAAATGCTCCATTTCCTTTGTACTCCTTCTGGAATATCTGTTTTTCAGATATTGGGTTCCCTGGACTGATGTTTTAGTTTCCTTATCTTTTCTCTCCCATTTCCATCTCTCTCCCTTTCTCTGTTCTGTTTAAGGGATATTTCCTCAACTTAACTTCCAAACCTTTTCTTGAGAATTTTATTTCTGTCACAGTATTTTTAATTCGCAGAAGCTCTCTCTCTCTCTCTTTTTTTTCTCTCTGGATGCTCTTTTTGTAACCACCTGTTCTTTTTTCATGACTGTAATGTCTTCTTTTATTTCTTTTAAGACCTAATTTGCAGCTCTTTTGAAGTTTTCTTCTGCTCCTTGTGTTGTTTCCTTTGAGTTCTTGTCTTCTGTTTGTTTTGGTCTCTGACTTTCATATTAGAGCTTCCTCAAACATTTGCTGGCTGTTGGTGCTCACTGAGGAATAAAGCACTCAGAAGTCCTTCTGTGCATGTGGCTCTAGCTTGTTGACTGGTGATCTGCCCAGAGAGGAGTGATTCTAACCCCTGGCCACATGGTCTCCGCACCTAGGGAGCCTTAAAACCAATACAAATGCCAGGGCCCCACCCCTGACTTAATTGGCTGGAACCCTGTCATTCATGTTTTTAAAAGCTCTCCAGATGATATCTTTGTATACAGGGAGAACCTCTGCTGGTGGTGGGGGCTGGCCCCTTTACTGGAGGGGCAGTCCTCAACTACCAGTACATAGGATATGTTTTTTGTCCAGAAAATCAGATCCCTCAGAAAAGAATCTATCTCCCGTCTTAGGGGCAGGTAACTGACTGTTACCATCCTGTGACCCTGGTGGGTGAAAGGGCTCCTCAGTCAGTACGTGGGTGCCTTTAACTGTGCCCTGTGGGCCACAGCTAGAACCAGAGAGTAAATTTCCAGTCCAGTGGTTCTTGTGGGGTCGTGTTCAGCACAGCATCAGGATCACCTAGAAATTTCTTAGAAATGCAAGTTCCTAAGGGCCCCTGGACCTGCTGCGTCAGACACTCTGGGGCTGGGGCCCAGCCTCTGCGTTTGAGCAGTCTCTGGGGTTCACCTGATGCCCCCTCACATGTGGGAACTACTCCTCCGGTCTTCTGCTGGGGATGGGGGAGAACAGTCACTCCATTGTTCAGAGTGGGGTGGGGGATCTGAGGATCCAGCTGCTTCTTGTGCAGACTTTCAGCCAGTCATCCCGCATCCCCACTTTTAGAAGAACCTGGGCCCTCAATCCCATAGCCTGGGGTTTGCTGTTAGAAAGCTGCCGTTTGGGGCCTTTCTCCAACGTCCAGCTTTCATTTTCCTGGTTCCTGAGAGAGGTTGGGCTCCTCCATTTGCTCTCCAGTTCCAGGATTTTATTGTTCTCGTCTCCTTTGCTGCAGTCTTTACCCTTGCAGCTCATGTCCTTTTTGGTCCCTCTGCTGCCATTTTAAGTGAGGTTGCAGGAGGGTATTTAATATCTCCGGGTTTACTGAAGTCTCATGATATAGATTAAGTGAATAAATCACACTGCAGGCAAAAAATACAAAAATATCTATTTTCTGTATATAATAAAGGAAAAAGAACAAAACCATGATCTATGAGTTCACATATTTCTATGTGCCTGTACATGCATTTTAATACCTGGTATAGGAGGATATGGTCCCAATTGTTAACGTTACCTCAGGGGAGTTGTGTTAGGGAGGAGGAGGGGAGAAGAGGGAGGAACATGAGTATTTCAAAATGTATTTAGCCCTGAATTATTTGAATTATTACAAAGAACAAGTATCACTTGTGAGATTTTTGAAAATGGTGCAAACATATTTGCTTTGCACTAATTGACATGTTTTTATTTACACAGTGACTGGTGTGACCCCAGGGGTTGCCAGGCCTGGGGTCTCAGGGAAGAAATAGCCCTGACCCCCAAAAGTTTTCTCAAATTTAGGCTGGGTCTATGCAAAGCTAGCAAGATCCAAATGTTCAAGTACTTGAAGTTTGAACGGTGTCCTGCTTTTATCCTGAATCTTTGTATAGTACAGATGAAGTGTTTTCAACCTTGACTGCATATTAGACTTAACTAGGGTGCTTGAGAACATGAACAACAGAAGAAACAACAAAACATCTCATCACCCAACCCTTGGACTAATTAGATCCCCAGGTGATTCTAATATGCAGGAAAGGCTGAGACTCATTTTTGTAGGTATGATTTTAATCCATTTTTAAAATCATTTAAATCAGCTCTCTGGTGTCCTTCAGATCTTAAAAACAGGTTACTTTACTGGATTTAAAAAAATTCTTCAACTCTCTGACATCACAGAGCATAGGACCATGGAAGTTTTTAGTCAGTGTCTTAAAATATAGCCTAGTTTTGGCTTTGCTAGAACCACAGTGATCAACTGAGCAGTATATCTCAGAGCATTTCCAAGCTGGATGCACTCTCATGGGCCTTAGAGATAATGCAACTCTTCATTTTACGGAAGGGGAAATGTCACCCAGAGGTATTCTTTCACAGATATACTGTATGGGGGCAGGGGAGACAAAGAGAATCTGTGTCTGTGTGCGAGTGTGTGTGTGTGAGGAGGGAAGAAGGGAGAGTGCTGCTATAAAAGATTTGTACTTTTACAAGTTTATCTAACTGATTTATTCTATATGATGATATTATGTTAGGAATGTTCTCTGAGGATCAGTTTTACTTAACTTTCAAAAAAGTCAGTCAACATCCACATGAATTTTGAGAATTGCTCATGTGTTGTTTCTTCGGGATTTGTACTAACTCAAGTCCTGGCCTTGGCCTCTTGGAGAAAACAAAGAATAGTTTTTAAAAATTTCTGTGTATCTTTAACCAATGGGCTTCTCGCTAAGCTTCTTGTCTGCAGTTTCATTGAAAGTATTTTGTTTCAGAGACAAATCCTCTTGGCTTAACCTGCAATATCCCAGAAAAAATGGTGTGCTGTGTAAACGGGTGTTAGATTGCCAGCTTGCAAGTCTGAGCGCTATGGAGGGCTTGACTATTGTGTTCTTCTAAATGAGGTTGAAGTGAATAATAAAACAAGGTGGTTCACAGCAGGAAACAGGTTACTCAGGTCATGAGCCAGGACTCTGAGTTCAGGAGGGAGGAAGGAAATTAATACTTACTGGATGAAAATTTATTCCTGGCATTTCCCCTGTTAAAATCACATTACACTTCCATGCTAGGCCATTACAAATGTCACAGCATGTGATATGTTACCTCAAATGCACATTATGGCTTCTCAGGTGTATCTGTTAACCTATATGTACAATTACATCATAAGCTTGCATTATTTAAAATTATATATTCCCATATGTACAAAAGTGTTAACTCATGTACATTATCTCACTTTTACAATCATTTATTTGTGTTATATCACATGTATGCATGATCACTGGCATCTTTAAAAATTTTTTTATTAAGCTTTATTGGGGTATAACTGACAAGCAGCAAACTTCACATATTTGATGTGCACAGTCTAATAAGTTATTACATATGTACACACGCATGAAACCATCACCACAATCAAGGTAATGAATATATCCACCATTCCCAAGTTTCCTTTTGGCCATCTGTAATCCTCAGCCCCTCTCCAGTCCCATTACACCTGCTGATCTGCTTTAATTTTGCATGTTGCAGAATTTAATATAAGTGGATACAAGAGTATTACTCTTCTTTCTCTGGCTCCTTTCAGTCAGCATAATTATTCTGTGATTCATCCATACTGTTGCTCATATTAATAGTTCATTCCATCTTATTGCCGAGTATTGACCACAATTTATTTATACATCCACTTACTGATGAACATCAGGGCTGTTTCCACCTTCTGGCTATTATAAATAAAGCTGCTATAAGCATTCATGCAAGTCTTTGTATGAACATAGCTTTAATTTCTCTTTGGTAAATACCTTGGAATAGAATGGCTGGATCATATGTTAAGCATATGTTTAACTTTTTAAGAAACCATCAAACTTTCCCACAGCGGTTGTACCATTTTCCGGTCCCCCAACAGTGTATGAGTGCTCAACCTTGCCGACACTTGGTGTGATCAGTCTTTATTTTAGACATTCTAGTGTGTGTGTATCTCATGATTTAAACTGGCGTTTCCTCAATGACTAATGATGTCGTACACTTTTTCTGTGCTTATTAGCCATCTGTATATTGTCTTTGGTGAAGCATCTGTTTAAATTTTGCCATTTATTAACTGGGTTGTTTGTTTTCTTATGATTAAGTTTTAAGAGTTCTTAATATATTCTGGATCCTAGTGCTTGGTCAGATCTGTAATTTTAAAATATTTTCTCCAAGTCTATGGCTTTTTTTAAGTTCTTTTTTTTAAGGGTCTTTCAGAGAGCAAAGTTCTTAATTTTTGTGAAATCCAATATATTACTCTTAAAAAATGGATTGTGCTGTTGGTGTCAAAACTAAGAAATCACTGCCTAACCCAAGGTCACAAAGATTCTCTCCTATGTTTCTTCCAAAGGTATTATAGTTTTAGACTTTATATTTAGATCTCTGATCCATTTTGAATTGTTTTAATATCATGTGAGGTATAGCTCAAAGTCCTTTTTTTTTTGCATGGGAATCAACAAGATTTTAAAGACTTTCCTTTCTCTACTGACCTTTGTACCTAAGTCAAAAATCAATTGACTATATATGTCAGGTCTATTTCTAGCTTCTCTATTCTGTTCCATTGATCTATTTACTTATCATTACCATAGCTTTAAAATAAAAGCTGAAATTAACATCAGTCCTCCAACTTTCTTCTTTTTTTTCAAAAGTATTATGACTATTCTAGGTCCTTTAAATTTCCATATGAATAATAGAAGTTGATTATCAGTTTCTACAAAATAGCTTGCTATAGGTTTGATTAGGATTGCACTGAATCTGTAGGTCAATCTGGAAAGAACTGACATCTCAACAATGGTGAGTCTTCCAATCTATAAATATAGTATATGTCTCCATTTATTTAAGTTTTCTTTAATTTTTCTCAGCAGTGTTTTGTAGTTTTTTAATGTACTAGGCTTACACATCCTTTGATATATATATATATATGTATATATATATATATATATGTATGTATGTTTCTAAGCATTTCATAATTTTGATGCTATCATAAATTTTTAATTTTTAATTTCTAATTGCTGCTAGTCTACAGAACTCCCACAGATTTGCACCTATTGATCTTGAAATCTTAAACTCACAGGTTCCAGTAGCTTTTTTGCAGGTTTCATAGGATTTTCTCCATAGACAGCCATGCAGTCTGTGTAGTTTTCATTTCTGTGTTCATTCTTCCTTCATAAAGATTCATATTTCCACCATAATTTTTCTTATGCCTAAAGATTTCCTTTACTATGCCTTATACTGATGACCTGCTGGTGATAATACTTTTTGGCTTTTGTATGTCTGAAAACATACATACATTTGGCTTTTGTTTGGCCTTTGTAAGTCTATATTTTGCTTTCATTTTTGACAGATATTTTCATTGGGTTACAGAATTTTAGACTGATAGGTTTTCTTTCAGCAATTTAAAGATGTTCTAGCTGCTTTTAAGACTTTTGTCTTTATCACAGGTTTTAAGGAATTGGATTTTTATGTGCCTTAATGTAGTTGTATTCATGTTTATTGTGCTCAGAGTTCAATGAATTCTTTGGTTGTATGAATCTATCAGTCTTGGAAAATTTTTGGCCATTATTTCTTCAAATATTTTTTTCTGTCCCCTTTCTTGCTCCTCTCCTTTGGGGATTCCAGTGACCTCACTGGCTTATTTTAGGTCACCAAAAGATAAACAACTGTAGCCCATAAATGAAACATGAAGAAGGTAATACAGTTGGCCTTTGCTATATCTTTGCAGAAAAGATGGAGGAAGAAATAATCAAAGTGAGATGGGTAACATGCTGGATGAAAAGGCAGACATGCCTTGTTTGAATAGTACCAAAATGAACTAGGTGACTTTATCTCTTCTGGATCTCAATATCTTCAACTGTGAAATATGGGAGTTGTTCTGAATGACATCCAACATTCCCTCCAACTTACACCTTTTTTGATTCTGAGTAAATTTTGGTGAAAGGAAAGGAAAAGAAAGGACTTTTTAATGTAACAGTGAAAAATTTGAGCTCAATACAGTTAGGGGATTAGGTTATCTTAACCAATCCCCTCACTGAAATATCAAACATGACAGTAAGAAATTACTAAGGAAATCAGGAACTTAGAGAAATAAGCAGAATACTGAAGCACACTTGTCCATCCAGGGAATTGATTTATTATGGGGCTAGATCCCTAAAGACAGGGATGTTCCAGTGACTGGGAATTTGATGATATAATTTGTCTTCATCTGATGGATGGGATAATGACCTAAACAACAAGATCCATTTCCACAATGAATTCCTTACTTGGCATTAGTTGTGTTTAAGGATTTGGACATTTTGTCTGGAATAAAGCCTGTCATTACATAAGAGGGCTCAAGCTGAGCTTTTAGATCATTAAACTACTTGACATGATCTCCAAGTTCTTATTTCACAGCCAGAAATTCCCTAGTCCTTCCACTAAAAAGGATGTGAAATTTCTTTGGGCAGCCATCCCCCATCCCCCTGCCATTCTGCCACTCACTTTCCTAGTTGCTATTCATTTCTTCCAGCAGTAATGCATGTTGTGAAACTGAGTTTAAATACCATTTTTTTCTAGTCCACCAGCTCAGACAGTGATCATGAAACAGGTCAATGTGTTGGCTCTTAACAAACCATTTGTTTTAGATTTGTCAAAATAGACTTCTAAAGGCATGCGCTTATAATGATGATTGATGACTCAACAGAACTTCAGTGGGGTCACTTAACTCAGGCTAAGAGGCCACAACAAGCCCTTTTATATCTCCCAGTTATCAATACTGGCTCATGGGAGTAGAGGGTCAAAGAAGTAACTCCTGTTCAACCCAGGCCCACCCAAAGATTCACCAAGTGTTGTGCTTAAAGTAAACATTACAGATTTAGAATTATGGCAGCCAGGGTATAAGCCATGCTGGAGCTAAATGAATGCTATCATGGTTTTTGCTTTCTATTTCCAAGATCCTATTGGCAATGTCTATTACACATGTATCTATGTGGCTTGGATGGTGGCTGTGGTTCTATAGGGAGTGTTAATTGTAATGATGGAGAGAAAACAGCTGAGGCTAACCCTCAGTGGAAAAGCCTTTTCAGGCCTATTCTCTGCTTTCCATTCCTCCTCAAAGGATGTCCTTTCATTCTCTGAGGTGAGGCCATTCACCCATTCTCTAATTTCCCAAGAGGTAGTCAAAATTGGGAGGGCTTCTGTTTCTGTTGTCTTTCATGGATTTACATATTTCCAGTATATGATTGCAATTTGATATCACAATTTGTAGTCTCGCCTGCAGTTTTCAGAAGCAAATTAGGCGATCAAGTAACCTTCTGGATCAATACTTAGGAGCCTTCTACTCTAAATTAGTATACTACCTATTCATGGGAATATTTTGTGAAGCATATGCCCCTCTACACAGCGACACACCTTTTGCAACAAATATTTACTGAGCACTTATAATGTGGCCAGCACTATCCTAGTGATAGAGACACAGAGGTAAACAAAAACAAAGTCTTTACCTTTTATCTTTATCAGTTGAGATATTTCCTGGCTAGTTTATTCTATAAGCATAACCTTCAGCAAGATTTGAAGCATCATGAGTTGCATTTATGTCATTTGAGGATTAATGTTGATGTCAATCACAAAGGAAATGGCATTCTCACCACCTCACTACCTGCCTCCACTATTTCCCCCAGGAAGCATACACCGTCTTCCTGCTTCCTGGCTTAGGTGTTTTCAAACCAGGACTCATCATACTGCTTGTTTGTTTAAAAATAAAGATTAAACATCAAAACATTAGTTGTAGTTTCAAGTAGCATACTTAATGCATATTTATTTTGTTACAGGGTTTGGAAATTGAAAGAATTCTTTTTAGTGCCAAAATGGCAAAGAAAAGCACAAAACACAATAAAAGGAATGAAGTTTCTAAGCTTTGACCTAAAATACTATACATTGACTCAGATTCCTTTTGCTTTCATAAGCCATGAGAGGTTTTTTTGTGTGCTCTTGTTTTTATTGTTTCGGCATTAAACTGGCCTTATCCGTCAAACCTAAAGACTCAAGGCTGCGATACAGCATTAAGGCCTGTGTTCTCATAACCCTTTTACTGCCTTATGAAGTTCTCAGGAAGCCAGACCTAAAAACCAATCGTAATACAGTATCTCTCCCCACATAAAGCTTTTTCCTTCATTCTAAGCATTTAAAAATATTTCCTAATGAATCCCAACTGGGATTTGAGTTGGGGAGTGAAATAAAGACTGATTAACTGGCTCTTGTTGAAGATATCAGAAAATCTTAGTTGGAAAATTTATTTAGGCTGCTTATATTTAAGGGAAACGTCTTCTACCCCTTTTCAACCAGATGGGCTGTTCATTAGTTGGACTGAATCACTGAGTGAAAGAAGAAAGGGTCTGGGTAGAATAAGCTGCCATCCCTGCAACAAAAGCAGGGATGCACATGAAGGTTTAATTCACTTCATGTGGTCTCGGGCTGAGAGGAGATGGCAACGGGACATCTGGAACACAGATGAACATATCCTCCTGATGGAAGCCGATAAGAGTGCAATTCCTGTGTGATTAGCAATCTGAAATATGCCATCTCTTTGCACCTTTCATTCAGCTAAGGAGAGGCTATCCCAGGTATGAACATCAAGTTATTCCAGGGGGAACAACTGCTTCAGCTAAGACAACAGAGCCAATAAGGATTTTAGCTCAGAGGTCGAGGCTGCACTGGACCTAATATGTTGAGAATAAACTTCAGTGGAGTACTTGTTTTGGTTTTGACTCTCGTTTCAATTGCTCTTAGGGCTCAGAACCTCTGGTAGTGCTGGAGGGAGGTTCATCCCTTTAAAATTTCACCTTAACTTCCACCAAGTGGTGTTATAGAGCCAGCAGGAAAAAATGCTAACCCTCCTTCCACCATTTCTGTGACATTTCCATCTGGGTATCCAGATGGGAGAATTTCATAAAGTCTGGAATATGTAGATGTTTCAGACACAAGTTCCCACTTTCCTCTGCTCAATTAAAAACTGATCATTGTTACTACTTACACTTTATTCATTCTTGCAAGTAGCTATTCTGGTCACCTAGCCAAAATAATGACCATATCCGCCCTTATGGGTGCTAGGTGAGTGATAACTAGTGGAAATGAGATAAATTTATCTTAAGGTATCCTTGGAAACAGAGAACAGATTTGGAACAATGGACTAAAAGTCAGAGATTACTAACGACGGATCTCGTTTTTCTCTAATGACTTCAACTTTCCCTTCTTGTGCCCACTCCTTCAGATACCCAGAACTTCCTATTACACTTTCCATTATTCCTTTCAAAGGCTAACTTAATTCCCTTCTCCATGAAAACGTCCCCTGTCATTCTAACATAGTGAGTTCTTTCTGCAAAATCTCAGAGCAGATTACGCTGGGCAAAATCTAATATTGTGTACAAAGATATCCAATAAGGTATTTATTGAAAGGAAAAAGTACAACAGACCTAGATGTTACCCTTAGGGATCTCCTAGCCCAGTAGAAAAGATAATTATAATACAGGTTGAAAGTAGTAAAAAAATTAAAACTGTAAAGATAAGTTATTGTTTTACACTGTCACTTCAAACTGAGCAAAATCAGGGTAAATTTTGTGGAGAAGGTGTCATGTATGCAGAGCTGTGAAGGATGAATGAGTTTTATGGTCCTAGGATTGGCAGAAAGGTCATTCCAGATGTAGAAAACAACCTCAGTTCCAAATCTAAAGGATGGAAAGTGTGGGTCATGTGTGAAATGTATCAAATAGTTTACTTTGATTGGAGTGAAGGATAGATGAGGGATTAGAGTAGACAATAGGGTTGCATAGGAAGTTGGGGGAGAGGGATAGATGATGGAGACAATAGAGTTTACAAATTTGCATAGGGGAATACTGAAGGTTCCTGAGCAGAGGAGTAAATGTTTTAGAATTGTGCTTCAGGAAAACCGACATGGCAATAGAATGTGAGCTGAAATGGAGACGTTAGAATTGGAGAGTTTGGTTAGAAGGCAATTATATAGTTTAGAACAAAAGTAATAAGGTTGTAGCAGTGAATATAGAGTTGACACATTGTAAAGGTGTAATTAGAATTTAGAAACTGAATAGAATTTGAATGGATTTGGAGGTTGGGAGAAGAGACCCAGATAACTCCAGTGTTCAGTTTGAAGGACTTGGAAAGCACTAATGCATCAGAAATAGGGAATACCGGAAGAAGAAGAGGGGTGGGGAAGAGAAGAATGAATTTAGTTAAGGACATATTGAGTTAGAAATGCTGGTAGTATATCTTTGAGATGTCCAGCATGCAACTGGTATATTATGTTCTGGAGCTCTGTATGGGTCGGGATAGAGTCACTAACATGGAGATCATAGCTAAAAGCATAAAACTGTTAAGGCAGAGAGTATAGTGAGAGAAAGGAGAAAGCTATGACAACTCAGCTTTGGACAAGTGCACTGAAGAGGCAGGTAATGAAAGCAGATCCAGAGAAGGAAGGCAGGCAGGAAAGAAAGGCCCAGAAGGCAAGGAAGAAAAACCAGTAGAATACCACAGAAACCAACAGTGGAAACTTAGCAAAAAAGGACTTAGCCAACAACGTTGAATGCTGTAATGAGTTCCAAGAGAACAGTCATTGGAACCTGGTGTGGCAAATTGTTGTTTTTTAAGAAAGGTGTTTTTGAAGAAGCCAAGAATTTTAAAGGGTTAATGAATAAGTGGTACAGAGAAAAAGCCCTTGACTGGGAACCAGAGAACCTGAGTTCCAGGTTGACCCTGTTGTAAAGTAGCCATATGACCCTTCAACCTTTCATAAACTGTTTCCTAGTCTTTAAAATTCTATAAAACACTTTCAAAGACTCAAGCTATCTGTGTGCCTAAACTATACACAGATACTGAGGTACAAATCTTTATTAGATATAGGCCAACATCACCACTTGTAACTTGTGTAAAAGTAAGGCACCTTCTGAGTGTTTCCTAATGTAGAGAAACTGAGACTACATTCTTAGAGTTTTCCTCCAAGCAAACCAAGTTGCTGAGGTTCATTTGTCCAGCCTCCTCTCATCCCCAGTCTTTTAAAAACCAAGCTAAGCTAGTTTTACTTTTAAAAACTAAGCTAAGCTATTATCCCTTGTTTATCCAGCAACTTGCTCTATTGCTATAGAGAATGTCACCAAAAGCCTTTTCTGTTTGTTGAAATCCGTTGGGTAATGGTAACAATCAATCTCCCCAAATCATGGCTTTCCAGCCACATGTGATCATATACTTGTACAGGAACACTTCCTGAAACTCAATGTCTCATATCACATGCTCCCAAAATTAAATCAGAAATATGTTATTCAAGAAGAACCCAGATGCACTGAAGAAAGAACATTTGCTTTATTTGGGGGCCTTATATCATCTACTGGGATCCCATAGCAATACAAACTCAGAATTGCTGAAATGTTAAGGACTACATATCTTTTAGTTGGGTCTGGGTACATAGTTTAGTGATATATTCTGAGTTAGTGTAGATATGAAATAGTTTGACTAAATCTATGATCAAGTTAAAAAAACCACAATGCTTTTATCTTAAAACACACATACACACAGTAGGATAATTTTCTCTTATCTTACTGCTTGCTCTAGTAAGTTCCTAGTTCTCATTCTTTCCTTTTCTCCAAAGAGGTTAGCTTCTTCTTTCTCAAGAGTTCTTGTTTTATTTAATTCCAAATGGATATTGTAGAAAATAAAGGAAAAAATTTTAACTTTGTTTTTAAAAGAACTTACAGAATTCACCTTTGAATTCAGTGGGGAAAAAGGGAAGAAAAGGACAATGAGCATCTTTTGTGAACCTGCTAAATGCCAAACATGTTCACATACATTATCTCGAGTTTGAAAATAATACTTTGTAATAAATGTAGCTTTGATGTTAGAGATGAGAAAACTGAGGTTCAGGAAGGTTAAGCTATCCTCTCAAGGTTAAATAGCAAGTTATAAAACCAGGATTGAAACAAGGGCCGTCTGACTCCAAAGCTCAAGCACTTTCCATCTACCATGCTGTTCAGTCTAAGGAAAAATCCACTCGAGAGGATTTTAGCATTTTAGGCATAAAAGAATACAGCTACAATTTTCTGGAGCCTCCAAATTCTGTTGTATCTGCACTGAATCCTACAAACATCAACGGAGACAACAAACAAAAACTACCATGAACTCTTAGTTCTAAACCCTCCCAATTGAATTTCAGCACCGAGGACAGTTCCCGAGGCTTGCCGAAAGCTGCCTTTGCATTCTGTTAATTGAGCTCTCACACCCCCATTCTTGACTTCCCAAGTGGCACTTAGGAGGAAATGTAAGAAAGTATAAGATGGGATCCTCTGACACCGTGGTGGAAATTAGCACATTTCCCAGAAGACCAAGTTAAAAATGCATGTGAGAAGAACAAGGGAACCAAACAGATGGGGCAATAAAATGGAGGCGGAATGAGCTCATCAGGATTTCCAGCACATGGTTTAAGTCCATACTGGGCTCTCAGCTGACCCGGGAGCCAGGAGACACAGTGAATGAGTGGGTGGTTACTATGCTGCAGCATCAGTTACGCTAAGAGATTAGGTGGAGCTGATTCATCACTGCAGATCTGCACGACTTTTCAAGTGGAGGAGAATCTGTGGGCCCTGGTCTCTACCACTCAATCATCCTCATGGGTAGTGTGAGTCATAAATGCAGGACCCTTCAGGTAGACAAGGTTGCTGGGTGGTGAGTAAATTAAGGGCGAGCTTTCATGTAGTCAAGAGCAGGCTTACAGTTACAGCATCTCCTGTGCGAAGGTTTGTTTACCTGCTGAATACACAAACACCCCACCTTCCCATACTCATTCTTGGCCACAGGTGGTTCGTAACACAGAGGAAGAACAGGGTTCTGGAACGTTTATCACACTGAACAGTGATTCTTTCTCACATTGCCAGCTCTTGAGCATACCTAGAAGGGTCTTTGGAGAGTCTAGTCTAATCCCCAAATCTTATATACAGGAAATTGATAATCTTGAGAGGAGAAATGACTTTTCCCAAACCACTCAGTTAGTGACAGAGTTGGTATTAGTAGGACTTGGTCCCCTTGTTCCTAAACCAGCAGGCTTTCTACTGCACCAGGAAGACAGAATAAAACTCTAAAGAACATATGCCCTGTTAACTAAGCCCTCTAATTATACTGCCTCCAAAGAAAATAACATCTTAAATATGCCTTGGTCTTTCCATCTGGGCTTTGGCAATTTCACTGATCACTTCTCATATTGGAATCCCTTTTGAGAAATTTAAGAATAATTATCTTGGGATGTATGCTTTGTTATTTTTATGTCTTCTTGTGTGCTGCTTTCTTTGTTCAGAAGGACATTACAATTCGGGAAATACACTTTATGTTATTTAATTGTTAAAGAAACAGCCTCTACTTCAAGTAGTTGCAAATATGAATGTTATCAGTCCTTGTCAAGAAAGGATATATGGAACAAAATAGGTTATACTACTCTATTGTCACATCCAGTTAAGTCCAACAAGGTCTATCAGTTAAAAAAAAAAACAAACCTATGAGTGAAAAGTAAAAAGTGAAATCCTTATCTGGATAATTCTAAACATATCTGGATTGGATGCCAGTATGGAATCATCTAAAATGTAATACTTTATAAAGTGCTTTGCCACCTTGTTACTTCATCGTTGCAATCTCCATACATGTAGGCTCATTTAAACTTTTGGAGTTTTCAAGAAGAGGGATGTAGGAGGAATGAGTCTATTCAAGATCATATTTACAACATGAAACTGATACATCCTGGTGATACACAGCATCAGAGATATTAGCCCATATCCACCCTTTCCCCATCCCTTTTCTACTAAAATATTCTTACCTGAACCATCATCACTTCCATGGTCCTCTGCTTTGGGTATTGTGTAGACCAGATGTCCCATCTCTAATTTTTGTCCATGAAGAGATTTTCATGAATAGAATTCTTCTTATAATTTAGCAACATTGTCCTCGAAAACCCCATAACTATTTACATAATGGAAACTATCGTTTGAAGTGCAAAGCAGGTCAAAATTTGGTTTCTGGAGATTAATCACTGAAGTCTATTTTATATTATCATAATAATTTCATTTTGATACAGTTTGTTTTCAGAATCAACTTCGGCTTCTGTGCACAAGTGACAAATTCATTTGTTTCTGGTACAACGGATAATGTGATTAATGACGATGCAACAGGATTTCTTAAACACATAGAGGAAAAAACCCCCAAAGATTTCCATTTATAATGTGCCGTAATACACCAGCTCAGTCTGTAGCTGGGCATCAAAATCTCTCTGAACTTGTTTGTAAAACCGCAGACGAGATTTTGAAGCAAGTTGGCTCCTGCCTTTCCGGGGTTCTGTCCACATCTGCTCTTTCCAAGAATCTCAGGACAGCAGTCTCAGATTGGGCAACCGGGCATGTGCGCGGGTCACTGTTCTGCTACGTGACATCACGGCGATGAACGCCGTCAAGCCCTTTTTGAATGAGGTCACCGCGTGGCGGGCTGTCGCCGACACGCACGGGAGGCCTCTGCGAGCGGCCTCGCGACTCCGGCCCCCAATTGTGGAGGCGATGTGCGCGCGAGGGGTGTGCGCGCCCTCCTTGGGTCCCCTCTTGGCAGTCGGCATCTTGGTGTCTTTGCGGCCCCCTCGGACCTGAGAATTCCTTCCGAGGCGGCGCGTGGCGTGGGGACGGGGACGCAGAGGATGTCCCGGGGAGCCGTCGTGCGTCTCCTTCCGCCTTCAGGGTGAGGTGGCGGCCATGACGAGGAGGCCCACGCTGACCCCCGCTGGCTTGTGACGGCGGCCCTGGGTTCGAGTGCCGCCTGGGTGGGTCTTCTCGCTTTTCCTCACTTGGGAAGTGGGGGTCAACCCCCTGGGGCTTCAGCGACCGCTGAGCGAAGCCTGGCGCCGCGCCGGAGGCCCAGCAGCGGCCTGGGAGACGCGGGGGCTCCAGGAGGCTCCCGGGTTTTCCTCAGCCCGCGACGCCCGTGTCCTCGGGTGGGTTCGAGGGGCGCCTGAGGAGCCGGCCGAAGCTCTCGAAGGCACCCGGGGCGTTGGTTACCTCAGCCCTCCCTTCGTGGGGCACCGGGGCCCGGCGCTGCTCCCCAGCGCCGGGCCACAGGGCCGCCCGCCTCTCAAAGGCTCCGCTCCCTACCCCCGGCGCTGACGCGCGCCCGGCCCGGCCAATCAGCGCTCGCGGCGCCGCGCCCCACGCGCCGGCCCCCGCCCCTCAGCTTAAGAAAGGGCGCGCGGGCCGGGCTGTGCCAGAGCGCCGCGCTGAGCGGAGCTAGCGGGCGGCAGGACGCGGCAGTTTCCATCGCCTCCTGCGCCTCACGCCACCCTCGAGCCGCACGTCGGCCGCCGCAGCCGCGAGGGCGCCCCCGCCGCGCGCCCCGACGGCGCCCGCCCGCCTACCGGCCGAGGCTGGAGTGAGTGCGGCGGCATGCTGGCGCTGCTGGTCGCCGGCGTGGCTCTCGCTGTGGCCGCCGGGGCCCAAGACGGCCCGGCGCCCGGCAGCCGCTTCGTGTGCACGGCGCTGCCCCTGGAGGCGGCGCGCGCCGGCTGCACGCTGCCCGCGATGCCCATGCAGGGCGGCGCGCAGAGCCCCGAGGAGGAGCTGCGGGCCGCGGTGCTGCAGCTGCGCGAGACCGTCGTGCAGCAGAAAGAGACGCTGGGCGCGCAGCGCGAGGCCATCCGGGAGCTCACCGGCAAGCTGGCGCGCTGCGAGGGGCTGGCGGGCGGCAAGGCGCCGGGCCGGGCGGCCTCGGGCAAGGACACCATGGGCGACCTGCCGCGGGACCCCGGCCACGTCGTGGAGCAGCTCAGCCGCTCGCTGCAGACCCTCAAGGACCGCCTGGAGAGCCTCGAGGTAGCGGCGCAGGGGTCCTGGGGGGAACGCCTCCGAGGCGAGGGGCAAATGTGGGGTGCGTGGTTCTGTCCGCCCGCTGTGCGGGACGCGGCGGCCCGGGTGCGCTCGGGCATCGGGGTGAGCCGGGTTTGGGGTTAGCGTGTTCACGGTCTTGCTAGGCGACTTACTCGCGTGGCTTGCGACCGCCGCCCCTCCTCTTACTGGAAGGAAAGGGTTAAATCCCCCGCGCTCCCGACCGCGCACGGTGTGGCCCTTCACCTCCCGAGGTCCGAGCTGGCGAACCGGGACGGCCTCGTTTCTCTTCTTGCAAAGCTCTGAGTCTGCCCGAGCCGAACGTGGTGCAGCTGGAGGTCAGCTGGCCAGCGGCCGGCGTTTCCGTTTATAAATCAGGTCGGGCGGGGGCGGGGGGCGGGTCACCGGCCACACCAGAACACGCCTTGGAGGAAACCTGGTTAACTTCAAAGACGCTCTGCCCTCTAATTGCGCGGATCTAAGATGCCCTTCCCGATTGCTTTGGGGAAAGGGACCTTACTCCGTTCTCTCTTGGAAGGTGTATGCAGTTTGAAACTCTGAGAAAGAAATCTTCATTTCCTTTCCATCTTTACTTTCCACCCAATTTAAAGCGTGGACTTCTCTGTTAAGAAACGTTTATCAGAATACTAATTAGTAAAACCTATGTTTCCACTACAGGTGGTAATCATTGCAAAATTGAGGAGTTCCTGTGGCATGATGGCCAAATACAAGTATTTCCAGCATCTGTATAGCCCTTAGTTCATTGTGATTAATAATAGCTAATGTTTTCTGGAACACTAACTATGTGCCAGGCACATTGCCTAATTTTAACCCTTGCAACAATCCTATTAACTGCATTTTACAATCCGGAACGCTTAGAGAGAGGGGTATATAGCTGGCCACTCATGACTAGGCAGTGATAGGCTGCCTGCAGAGCCAGCATGACGGTAGAGGAGTAAAAGGAATAGGAAGTGAGGATTTAGAAACAGCATTAGAAGCAGAGATTCCCGGAATCCAGAATAGTCATGTTCTAGATCTCTTCCATTAACATCTCTGCAAGCATAGATACTCACCTCTGTGCTGTACTGGAACTTAGGGGAGGTTTTCATTTCTAGATGAAAGCTCATCAGCTTTAGGTACCATTTGATTAACTCTCTCTCTCTCTCTGTCTTTAAAACTCTAGTTGTGTTTTGGTCTTTACCCAAGAATGATAGATGTTGGTTTAAATTTTGGCTTTTTAGTAAGAGGAGCAAAACAGCTTTCTGAGAGGGGAAATTGAGGTCCGTAAGTTTCAAATATTGCCGCAAAGTAGTCTTTGACTTTGAGATCCTTTCATACAGAACAATAAAAAACATCAGTGAAATGCCCCCTTCTTGCCATCGGTGTGATTTAATACTCCCGTTTTGGAAACTTCTCTCTGTGTGGTGAGGCCATTAGAGCTACATTTCACAATTTCTTTTTAACTGGCCTTAATACTCCTCCTTCATGTGTTCCCCTCCCCTGACGGAAAGCACCAGCTCCGAGTGAATGTGTCCAACAGCGCGGCGCTGCCCAGCGACTTCCGAGAGGTGCTCCAGCGGCGGCTCGTGGAGCTGGAGAGACAGCTGCTGCGCAAGGTGGCAGAGCTGGAGGACGAGAAGTCCCTGCTCCACAATGAGACCTCGGCTCACCGGCAGAAGACTGAGAGTGCCCTGAACGCGCTGCTGCAGAGGGTGACAGAGCTGGAGCGAGGTGAGTGCTTTAACTTGTTTCTCTGTCTCCCTTCAGGCTGACATCCTTCCGCCACCCACCGTGGGGGGCTTAGTGGGGGGAAAGGTCCTTGTTCTTGGCTGCAGTTTAAAGGAAGCTGGGCTCAAGCAAGGGCTAGCCCCACAGGTATCTTGCCCATTTATAGATGTGACCACTTGGGCCTTGAGGGAGTGGTGGCTCCCACCCCTGCCTGCTGACTGTTGGCATGAGGCTGTGTTGGTATCTGGCTCTGAGGCTGCCCTTTCATTGTCTCTAAACCTACCTGTCCTATGCGGAGGAAACCACCTGATTCCTTGCTATTCAAGCAGCAGCCCACCTTTCCCTTCTGTGCCTCTCAAATCAAGTGTTGGTTTTTCAACCTGAGTCGTCTCTTACGGTGCACGGAAGTTTAGGGTTTCTCCCGCACAGTTGGCTGATTCAACAACCGTGTTGGCACATGTCCAAGAGACTCAGCGGAGACTGAAGGGGCCAGCTGACTGCTGCTGGGAGTGGCCTAGTTTTCATCACAAGTCTAGTCAAACCCAGGCTGTTAGCAGTGATTGTGGCGCTCCAAGGAGAGGGCTCTTGGCTGTTTGAGCAAACAAGTGGGACTGGCGATGGCCAACTCAGGAATCAGCCCCACTCCCCCAGGCCCGCTGGCATTTCCATGGAAAGCCAGCGCACTCAGGACCAGTTTGGACAAACAACGTAACCCCTGGCCTCCCGTGTAGATGTACCAGCCGCTTCTTAACTATTCCTCTGTTCAGATTCTGAGTATCTTTCCCTTTTCTGCTCATGCTGTCGTAGTGAGTATCCCATGGGAAACAGGAAGGGGCGGGTCCAAGGGCCCCAGACAATTCAGATCGTTGTATCAACCCCAAACTGCCAGGTGCACTGGGCGCAGTTTTAGGTTTGCTGGTAATGCATATAGGGTTACAATCTTTTCAGATACACCAGCCTCACAAAGGCCGGTTCTTGTCACTCGGTTTAATGAATTAATAGGAGAATGTCCAATTTGGAGGCGTTGTCTGGGAGGGCCAGATGGAGTAGATCTGGGTGTGGTGTTTCTGCCTACTTTGCAGCAGCGTCTCAGAAGTCACAAGTCTCCTTCCTACCTCTCCTATTCTGTTCTTCCAGAAAAGTCTATCCTTTCTTCCTTATTACCCTTCTCAGAAAATGGTGAGTGGCTTACCTCTTAGACTTGGATTCTTGAATTTCTAAAATAAAAATGTTCTCTCTGCCTCACCTCTGTGGCTGGATGACCTACCAAGTCTTAAGAGTCTTCCCTGAAGTCAAAGCAGCTGCAGCTTTGGCCTTTCTCAAAGGCAGTAGGGGAGGAAGGCAGCGCCAGGTCCAAGGAGAATTGGCTTGCCCTCCCTTGCCCCCTTTTTCCCAGCCTCACCCACAGTGAAACCTCGGAACATGCAGGGCTATGGAGTGGGCACCCTGTAGCTATGTAGAATCTTGAAGGGGGCAGCTGGAGAATGGGAGGAGGGCTTTGCTGGAGACCTCCGTGGCTGTGTACTTTGCTTGGCACAGTGGCTGAATTGCCACAAGGAGGTGGGCTAATAGAAGTCTACTGAGTAGGGCAGTGAGTAGTGTCAGGCAGTGTGTGAGCATGTCATCTGGGTGAGCTAGCACTTTTGGGTGCCCACTTCATAGGTGAGGAAAATGCTCAGAGGTTTTTGGCCAGAGGTGTGTCATTTGGGAACAGGGAACCAAGGTGAGGTCTAGGCCACCAGTTGGTGGGACACATAGTCACATAATCCCACCCCTGCCCATTATCTGTTCTCTGACTCCTGGCAGGTTGTGAGTTTCACTTAGCTTCCATCCAGGAGCTGCCACTTTGTGGCTGTCCTTTCCATCCAAGCCTGATTTTGGCACCCTCTCCTTTGATGCTTTGGTTCTACAGAAAGCCCTCAGAGCTCATCTGGCACACAGGGGAGGTCCATGTCCAGGCTAGAGCTCGGCTCTGCCGGGCAAGGCCCCCGGCTGGCCATTCTTGTAGAGCCCCAGGGCCTGGCACTGAGGAGCAGCTCAGCTTTTACTGCCTGCTGCCTTTTCACCTACCAATGTGCTCCACCCAGTTCTGGGACGAGTCTTTGAGGAAAGTGTTCATTTACTGATGAGTTTGTCTTCTGGGCCATTCTGAGTTTGTATCTGTCCTGTTTGTGACAAGTGTAAGAGGATATGTAAACTCCCAGCCCCCAAATATACCATGAGCAGAAGATGTACTGTGTTCTTTGGAAGTACCCTGCTGAGCCCAGAGGAACTGGACCTTAACCACATGCAAAGTGGGGGACTTTGGGAGACTTTGGTCCATCATCCCCTTCCCACTAAGTGCCTGCTCTGGGCCCGACACTGGGCTGTGAGTTCCACATCTGTGTCTCCTGTAACCCCTGCAACAACCCTGTGAGGTGGGTGTTAATTGCAGACGAAGGACTGAGTCAGAGAGCTAAGTGATGCCTGCATTCACAGGACAGTAGATTGCAGAGCTGGGGTGAAGTCGGTTGTGACCCCAGAGGGCTAGAGTCATAACGGCTGCAGCCTGGAGGGGTGTGTGGGGCTCCAGCCCTGCTGGACAGGACGCTCCTCAGGGCCCAGCAGTGAGCAGCCAATCCTGCACACAGGTGCTCGCCGTCCCAAGGATGCTCATCGTCTTTGTTGCGAGACCTGCTCACATGCAGGGCCCTCCAGACCCTGGGCCCTGAGAAGATGGAACTCTTCTTTTTGGTCCTATGTGCCCTGCTCCTTAGCTTGTCGGCCACCTGCAGCCTCTGATTTATTGGTCAGGCCCTTTAATGCCTTAATTGGTTTTAACTAAGTTTCCTCTGAACCCCCAAGCTGTTTGAAATAAATAGAGGGCACCAGCTTTCAGGGTGTGGGCCCCTCCTCTGCCCGTCGGGTCTCCCAGCTCTAATTAAACCTGTCTGTGGTCACCCAGCTAACGGTATTACTGACACCAAGCTTTATTAAATCAGCAAGCTTGACCACCTGCAAGGACAGAAGCTATTTCTCTTTATTAGATAATCATGCCTTTGTGAAGAACATGGGCATTTGCAGATTAAATACTAATGGCGACGTGTAGTGGAAAGAGGGGCTTCTGCTCCCTGCTCTGTTGTTCATCAGCTGTGTCGCCGAGGGTAAGTCATCTCGTTTCTGTGAGCCTCCATAGCTCAAATGTGCACCTGCCAGATCCAGGAGTTGGGGCTTTCTGGTTCTCTCAGTTGTCATGCTTCAGCCTGATGGGGTCAGTCCCAGCCCCTCCCCGGGCCTGGCCCCTCCCTCAGCTGCCTCAGGTGGCCAGGTCTCCCCAGCCCTGGCCAGGTGCTCAGCAGCTCTGAGCCTGCGTTGAGGGTGCCCTGCCTTGGGAGGTCAGCATGCATCAGGCAAGACTGCCCAGTTGGCAGAACGAGGAAACAGTGCACGTGAAGCCCCGGCTCTCCTGGTTGCTGCTGCCTGTTCTAGAGAGGCTGACCGCATGATACTGGCGCCTACTGCTTTCCTTTGCAGAAGGTCTCCTTGGGTAGATGAGAACCAGGGCACCAAGGAACGTCACTCAAGTATTCCTTACTATGGAAGAAGATGGGCCTGGGGATTGGGGTGGAGAAAGGATCTACTCTGGCTTTGTTCTGTAGAAGGGACGAGGAAGGGACTGATTCAGTCCCCCAGTGAAACAGGCGGTTTGGCTCTCTTGGTTCTGGGTCCAGAGGGCCCGCTTGTCCTTGACAGTGATGGCGACCACCCGGCCCCTTGTGGGTGTCTAATAAATTCTTGTGGAATGAGGGGAGGGTGTTTAGGCTCCTTCACCCGCAGCAACTGTCCCCAAATCAGAAGGAAGCTTCTGCTGTGACAGCTCAGGGAATCGGGTCTACCCCGCAGACGTTGGAATCTGTGATAACCAGAGATGGGGGCTTGCCTTCTGTGTATTTGTTTTTGTTTTTAATCCTGAACTTAAAACTATGGAAAACTACTTTGACCCATTTAAAAGTACCAACCTTTTTCAAAGATTTTGGAAGCACCATTACGCGGGAGGGGCCTGGAGATTCTCGCCGTCCCCAGCGGGGTGCCAGGGGCTGAGGCTCGGTCCAGGCTCAGTGGAGAAGGGCCCTCCATGTGCGTTCCTACCTCGCATTGGTTCCAGACAGCAAGAAATTGTCAAGAAATGTAATCTTCTCTTGAGGAGGAAAGAGCAAAGCAGTTCATGTCAGGGATTTAGTCCAAAAAAGCCACTTCTGAGTTAAGTTGTAGTGTCAAGACAGGTACCTAACTCCTTCACCTCCATGGCAGTGAGTCCTCAGTGTGAGAAGTCATATGGACTTACTGGGTTGACAGGTGTCTCTGTGGAGTGCCTGGGTCCCTGTGAGACCTCCTGCCTCCAAGTTCGAGTCCAGCAGCTTCCTGACCACCCCCTTTACTCACAGAGCCGAAGGGGCCAAGATGTCAAAGAAATAGCCGAGGCAACAAGACTTGGCCGAGGAGGGTTTTCTGCCTTAATTTAACCAGAAAATTAGATCCAGCCTGCCACAGCCTCTTCCTCAGCTTTCAAGAGCAGGAACACTTCTTCCTTGTTGGAGTTTGAGCACTTTGAGCAGTGGCTGCCAGGGGCAGGTGCTCTGTTGCTTGAGGGACTGCCTTGGGGTGGGGAGTGGCGGGCCCAGGGGAGCCTCTCTCTGGGCTACATGTGAGGGGCGGCTAATGCGCTGCCCGCCTCTTCTCCTACCCCACCCCACCCCAACCCCAGGCAACAGTGCGTTCAAGTCACCCGATGCGTTCAAAGTGTCCCTTCCCCTCCGCACAAACTACCTGTACGGCAAGATCAAGAAGACACTGCCCGAGCTGTACGCCTTCACCATCTGCCTGTGGCTGCGGTCCAGCGCCTTGCCGGGCATCGGCACGCCATTCTCATACGCAGTGCCCGGGCAGGCCAACGAGATTGTGCTGATAGAGTGGGGCAACAACCCCATCGAGCTGCTCATCAACGACAAGGTGAGGCTGCTTGAGCCGCCCCCCCTCCCCGTCACAGCAGCAGTGCAGGGAGTCTGATCGCCGGCTGTAGGGCTGTCCCCATAATGGGGGTGGCTCTCGTTGGCTCAGCCCTGCTCCAGGCCTCTGACTGGTTAGCGGGTGGGGGCAGGCAGGTGCAGCTTACGAGATCCAAGCTGTGAGTCTGGCCAAGAAGAGGCTGTGGAGGCCCGGAATGAGCCAGGTCTCTGCAGGCCATCCCGGGTTGTCACTGGCCCTTGGGCCAGTCAGTGAGGGATGTTCCCCAGGGCCACAGTGATTAGGAGGGTGTGTGTGTCTGTCTCCATGTACAATGCTTCTCTTCAGCATTTCTTTTGGGGGGAGTTTATAGAGATAGAATTTACATAGGGTAAAATTTACACTTTTTAATGCTTGGTTCAACCAACTTTGACAAATGTATACAGTTGTGTAACCACCAAAATTAAAATATAGAAGTGTTTCACCCCCTCCCCAAATTCCTCACCCCCCCTTTGTAGTCAACTCCTGCCCCTGCTCCAGCCCATTCCCACTGAGCTGTTCCCCGATCCTATAGTCTTGCCTTTTCCAGAGTAAATGTCCCTTTTTAGTAGACTGGTTAATTGACATTCCGGAGCCTGGTCTCAAGAGCTCAGCTCTGGGCATCCCTGGGACCCTCCAGCAGCCCCACTTAAACTTTCCTTCTGAAGTCAGACTCAACATCGCCAGAAATACATCCTTAGCTCCTTGCTGCAGCTCAACATTTGAAAGGCTGCACCAGCTCCCTGGCTGCCCAAGCCTGGGAGCTCTCACCCACCCTATCCGCTCACTCTCTGTCTTTACTGAACTGCCCTGGATGGCGTTCAAGTGGGAAACGCTGTGGAATCTGCCTGCCGGGCTCCTTTCCCGCAGTGACCACGTCCCTGAGCCAGGGATTAATTGTTCTAAATAACACCCTTGGACACAGCAGGGCTGAGAGCCTTGTTTTCCCTCTTGGGTTAGACGGTGTGTAAACAGCCAATTCCTGGAGGAAGCTCCTGGTTGCTAGGATACCGGCAGTAACAACAGGATGGGTCTGTGAGCAGGGCTGCAGTGCTCACAGGGCTGTGAGCCTACCTGCCCGCTGAAAGGCCCTCCCTCCTGGTCTGTCTGGGGGGGGGGGTCTGTGTGCGGCCCCCATACTCACACATAAGCACAGGCATTCGGTCCTCTGCACGGGAGGACACGCGCACACACCGTCCTGAATGACACGAAACAAGTTAGGACCCTGCCTGTGGAGTGTAGGCACCTGGTCTGTTTTCCCACAGAGTCATTTTCCAAAGTCAGGGCTATCCAGAAGAACCCAGCTTTCCTTGGGGTTCGCCAGCAGGGGGCTTTCAGGACCACCATAAGGAGGCTTGTCCATCACACCTGCTCTGTCTGCACAGTGTCCTGGCCCCTCAGCCAAGCTGGGGACCAAGAATGTCCAGTTGACAACCGGGTCCGGGGCCTGTACCCAGGCCACCCCATTCCTCCTGACTGTCCATGGCCACACGCAGCATCTCGCGCCCGAGGGCCTCTGAGGTGGGTGGGATCAGGCATGTTAACCACACAGCAGAGAAGGAAAGACTGAGAGGGACCCTGCATGATAGGAGCGGCAGAGGGTCCCAGGGCCTCCATCCCCACCAGGTCAGGTGGGGGGCCCTCACCTGCCCATTGCTGCCCACAGGTCGCACAGCTGCCTCTGTTTGTCAGTGACGGCAAGTGGCACCACGTCTGCGTCACCTGGACAACGCGAGACGGCATGTGGGAGGCTTTCCAGGACGGGGAGAAGCTCGGCACTGGGGAGAATCTGGCCCCCTGGCACCCCGTCAAGCCGGGGGGGGTGCTGATCCTTGGGCAGGAGCAGGTGGGTGCAAGGACACAGGAAGGGAGCTCGCGGGCCAGCCAGGCCTGCAGGCTGCCCACTCCCCTGCCCAGCTGTCCGCCTGCCGGCTCTGGTCGCTGCAGCCCGGTGGTAGCCTGGGTGGGCGAGGTCCCGCTGGCTCCGTCTGTGCTGTCTTCCGGCCTGAGGGCAGGGGACCAGGATGGTGGGCAAGAGTGTCTCTGGGGTCGTGGGGTCACTGGGGTCATTACTGATCCCTGACGACCTCTCCAGGCATTTGGCCTCTGCCAGGCACAGTATCAACTCCGTGGCATCTCCCAGGAGCTTCAGGATCAGGGTCTTAGGGCACGCCTGTGGGGTGCCCAGCCCTGTAGGGGAGAGGGGATGACAGAGTGAGACCCGGGAGGCTGCCTTCACAAAACCTGCCATCTAGGCGAGAAGACACCTGGGTTGGCTGTCGGCTCTGGGCAGGTCAGAGTTGATGGTTCAGTCTGCATTTGAGGTTTGCTGGTAGAAAGCCGGGGACTAGACACCAGGTCCTTTGGGAGCTTTGAGCCTTGGCTGCTGCTCGGCCCCCTCCCCTCCTCACTTCCCTGTTACTTCTCCCCTGGGAAGGGCTGGAAGTCCTCGCCGTGGCACTTTCTGGGCAAGTGCCTCCCTGACTAGCCTGTTTTCTCTCTGTAAGATGGGGTGGTTTGAGTAAAGCCGTCTCCCAGGCCTGATGTGCCCCAGAGCTCCAGAACCTGCAGGAATCAGTGGTCAGTAGTCAGAGCTGGAGAGAGCCGGGAAAATGTCCCAGGTTCCCTGTCCCTCCCACACGGGCATCCCTTCCCCGAAGCCGTGCACATGCCAGGAGAATCAGCAGATGTGTTTGCTTCTGAACCTGCACTGACGCAGTTCTGTCCCCATTTCCAGGACACTGTTGGGGGCAGGTTTGATGCCACACAGGCATTTGTGGGGGAGCTCAGCCAGTTTAACATATGGGACCGCGTTCTTCGTGCACAAGAAATTGTCAACATTGCCAACTGCTCCACCAACATGCCAGGAAACATCATCCCCTGGGTGGACAACAACATCGACGTGTTTGGAGGGGCTTCAAAGTGGCCCGTGGAGACCTGTGAGGAGCGTCTCCTTGACTTGTAGCCACCTCCTCCTCTTTCAGGAGGCCAGGGGTCAGGCTGTTCCTCTCAGAAGTGCAGGGTCACCTATTCGCCCCATTAAACTGTGTTTAACCTCCTGCTGGAATGGGCTGGCCCCGCCAAAAGCCCATTCCTGGGGAATCCCTAAGACTGAGGCTCTCTGGCAGCATTTGTTACCAGCTATTTGTTCCCAACCAAGATTTTGTTGCTGTTTTGGAGGAAGAAGCCCTGGGCTGCAGGTGGGCAAGTACCTGACTTCCTGCCATGATTAGGGGATTAAAGTCCTTCAGGCCCTGCTCAGAACCCCTGTAAGTGCTAGCACACCCAGCCCTGCCTGCCCTCTTGGATCCTGGGTGTCCTGTGTGCACCTTCTGTCTGTCCCCTTTAAAGGCTGTGTAGCCATTCTGGTGGAGTGGCTGTGTCCCTTGTGCGTTGAGTACATCCTGCTGTCCACTGAGCACACAGCAAAGTAGCACCTCCTTGCCCCCGAAAGGCCCTTTCTCTGGTGTGCTTCATGCTGTGAGGAACTCTTAAGCTCAAGGAGGAGGGAGGCTGTCCAGACCATGCCCTGCCTTCTCCAAGGTGGAGGGGGCGTCCGTGGCTCCAGAGGGAACTGTGAGCAGGAACTCAATGGAGAAGGACCATGGCAGCTGCCCCTTCCGCAGTGTCACCTCTCCCTCTGATGGAATCATTGCTGGGTTTGGCTCTGAAAGGCCTCTCCTCCATTGGTGCCAAAAGTCCAGTTGCAGCTTTTACAACCATTCAGTATGGTTCAGGGGCTATATTTTTCTCCAACAGAAAAGAACAGCCATTAGCAGGCTTCCAGTTTTGATGTCTCTCCTGACTGTGAGGAAAGTGCTGGTTTTAATTCATGTTGATCCCTGTAAGCATTTGACTGTCTCAAGTATTTCCCCCAGAAATTTTTCAGGTGTCCTGCAACTGATACTTGCTTAGTGACTTCAGGCTGCTTAATGTCTTGGACAGAGGTAATAATTTATTTTAAAGATAAAGTAAGTAGGGAAATTTATAAAGCTAAATATTATATATTTTATTTTTCATACATGTTTGAAGTGCAAATCTGTGGAAATTCCATGTGTGGGACCCAGTCGACATGCCCATCCTGACATTGTATGCTACAAGAACTCTGCTGGTGATGGAATTTGATTAAAGTGCACTGGAAGACACCTGGGCGTCTGTTTTCTCCGTGTCAGGGGCCGAGGGCAGGGAGCGGTGGGACTTTGCACCCCCTGGCAGAATGATGGCCACTCTGGGTAGCCTGGGCCTGGTCCTCCTTGAGGACCTTTGGGATCCAAAGTGCCGAGACCAGGTGGAGAACAGTTCATTTTGAATCTCCATTGTGATGAAAATACCAGCTACTTAGCTCTCCCCTGACAGGTGCCTGAGGTGTGTCTTTATTTCATACCCATGTCAGGTGCTAAGCTCACCTCACTTAGCTCCCTGGCACTGCCTTTTCTAGGAGCAAACTTTTGCATCAAGGATTTGGTACCCGTCGTGAGCCAGACACCTTCCTCCCTGCAATTGGAGGGCCTTAAAGAGCCCCAATCCTAGACTCCTGTCTAAAATGCCAATTGTCTAAACTTCTGACTTAGGTTGGTTAAATCTATTAAAGTGACTCCCAGGCTGGTGTGAAAATGTCTTGAGAACAAGGGAAGGAGACTGGCTTGGGTTTTTTTTTGATGGTTAGAGGGTGGGACAGCAGTGAGAGTTCCTATGTGTGATTTCAACTTCCCACCTGTACCAAAGGAGAGGTCACCTGGGCTCTCTCATCAGCTTGCCCAGATGTGGAACAGAGAGGAAGAGAGGGGTGAAGCGTAGAGGCACCAGCAGCCAGGCATCAAAACATGGATGCTTTATTGCAATGTCAATACTCCCCAAATTGATCTACAGACTTAACACCATCCCTCTTAAAATCCCACCTTTCTTGCACACGGTGGCAAGCTGATCCCAGAATTGATAACCCGAAAGACCCAGAATAGTAAAAAAAATCTTGAAAGAATAAAATTGAAGGACTCATGCTTCTTGATTTCAGAACTTACTACAAAACTATAGTCACCAAGACTGTGTGGTTCTGGCTTAGGGTTAGGCACAAATTA
This sequence comes from Phataginus tricuspis, assembly GCA_029783875.1. Lineage (NCBI taxonomy): Eukaryota > Metazoa > Chordata > Mammalia > Pholidota > Manidae > Phataginus > Phataginus tricuspis. The sequence continues at coordinate 4,714,075 of JAQQAC010015366.1, forward strand.
ATGGAATAGGTTTGCAAGTCCAGAAGAAGATCTATACATTCATGGTCAACTGATTTTTGACAGGAATGCCAAGAATATTCAATGCGGAAAGATTAGTCTTTTCAACAAATCCTTCTGGGACAGCTAGGTGGCCACAAGAAAAAAAAAAAAGAAGCTGGATCCCTACCTCAAGCCATATGAAAAATTAACTCAAAATTAATCAAAGATCTAAATATAGGTATAAATATTTGTGACCTTGGATTAGATGATGATTTTGTAGATACAACACTTGAAACACAAGCAATCAAAGGAAAAACTGATCAATTGAGCTTCATCAAAATACACACTTTATGCTTCAAAGAATGCTATCAAGAAGGTGAAAAGACATCCCAAAGAATGAGACAAGATATTTGCCGTCATATATCTGATAAGGGACTTGTATCTAGAATATGTAAATAATTCTAACAACAAAAGATCTATATTACAAACGGGCAAAAGGTTTGAATAGATACTGCTCCAAAGGAGATACACAAATGACCAGTGGGCATGAAAAAAATACTCAGTATCATTAGTCATTAGGGAAATGCAAATTAAAACCACAGTGAGATAGCCACTTTACATCCACCAGAGACAGCTATAATTAAAAAAACAACAACTGTTGGTGAGAATGTGGAGAAATTAGAACCCTTGTACCTTGCTGGTGGGAATGTAAAATGGTCTGGCCACTTTGGAAAATAGTTTGGCAGTTCCTCAAAAAGTTACACATAGAGCCACCATATGACCCAGCAATTCCGTTCCTAAGTATATATCCAAGAGAATTGTCAGCTTATATGCATATAAAACTTGTACATGAACATTCAGAGTGTTATTCATAATAGCCAAAAAGTGGAAACAACCCAACTGTCTATTCACTGATGAATGGATAAACAACTGGTGGTATATCCATACAATGGCATATTATTCTGCAAAAAAAGGAATACTGATTTATGTTCTAACGTGGATAAAACCTTGAAAACATTATGCTAAGGGAAAGAAGACAGTCACAAAGGACTACATATTGTGTAATTCCATCTACATGGAGTATTCAGAATAGACAAATCTATAGAGACAAAGCAGGTTAGGGGCTGCTAGGGGCTGGGTTTAGTGTTGGAAGGAAATGGAGAGTGACTGCTAACAGGTACAATTTCTTTCTAGGGTGATAGAAATGTTCTCAAATTGATCGTGGTGTTTGTTCCAAAAGTTTGTGAACATTCTAAAAACCACTGAATTGTACACTTTAAAATTAAGGGTGAATTCTATGGCATGTAAATTATATCTCAGTTTTAAAAAGGAAAAAAAAATGTGAGATTTTGGACCTGAGCAGGTGGTGGATGCCATTTACAGAGATGGGGACATAGGAGAGGGCTAAAAGCAGGTTTGAACCTCCGTCTGAGATGCCTAGAACACCTTTTAGTGAAGGTGTCCAGTGGGCAATTACAAGAAGTCATGGCTGGAGGTGTTTTAATCCAAACATTTGGATTGAAAACATAGTCCCCGCCCTGTAGGTATCCCCAGTGTGTTTACTCAACCCCTGCACCTTTTGGAATAAATATAAAGAAACATGGCATGCTAATCCTTAAGTGGACTATAGGCTCCTCACTGATAGGGACCATAGACATGGACAAGCCAATTTAATTCAACATGAATTTATGGGCCCTACTGTGAATAGTGTTTACGAGGATAGAACATGCATCTCCTCTCACAGTCTATTATGAGTCAGACAGTTCAGCCAATTGAACAAATCCTTGTCTCCAAAAACCTGTGGGTGGCCAATGCTGTGGGTGGGCTTTTTCCGTAGGGACCTCTTTAACCATCCCTTGCTCCACATTCAGCTACAAACTGAACTAACTGAGCCATTGACCTCAACCTCCATGGCTCACTGAGCAGCCAGCTGACTCTACCTGGGGTTGGTGTTAGGCAGTCATACAGAAGCGATTTTATTGTTACTGGGGATCTCACTACGCTAAGGAAGCTTGTCAAGGCCAGGCCTGCATGTGTTTGCTTATGCAACTTTGCCCTTGACAGGCTGCTGGCTTCCCATTGTTTTCTCAAGGAAGCACAAGGCAAATTTACCTGGTGGTTTTACTTCTCTCTACAAAGCAGTCCTGCTCTCTGTAGTTGTCAGTGCAAATATTCACAAGCACATTTTAAAACCCTGTACAAGCAGAAATAAGACACAGAAGGCTGCAGCTTGTGGGTAGGTTGACATTTCCACGTCACTCATCATCATATGCCAGAGAGCATTTCCTGGGGGAATAAAGCAGTCAAACCCTGACTTTCTGTGCTTAAGGGAGGGGCAGAGATCACCAAGGGTCTGTATCTTGGCTCAAGATTCAGGTCTTGCAAGAAATACCACATCTGTATTCTTCAAAATATTATAAGTCATCATATGTACAATAGACTAGGTGTAATGTATATGCTCAATTTAAAAGTAATCACAAATGAACATTTGTGCGCCAAGCACTCAGGTTAAGAAATATTTGTTCAGGGCCTGCCTACTTTGGACCAGGTACTATTCTAGGTACTTGGTTGATGTCAATGAACAAGAGAAAAGGTTCCTTATGGTTCTAACATTTTGGAGGGAAGAGACGAGAGTAACTCTTAGACACATGAGTAAACAAATTAGATAATTTGTTAGAAGTTGATAAACGTAAGGAGGAATAGGAGTGTGGTTGTGGGGGGTGAGGTTTACGACTTAAGGTACGGTACTGGAGCAGGCTTCATCAAGAACGTGATGCCTAAGCAAATACTCGGAGGTTGAGAGAATCGACCACTCAGATCCTCATTGCATCATCAGACTATATGGGCTCTTCTCTGACTTGCTTTTTTTTAACTTAATATTATACATTTGACAGTTCTCCAGGCCGATGTGTGTAGGTGTAATTCATTCAATTTCATTGTGAGGTAGTCTTTCTTTGATGCACATACCACGTGTATCTATCTGTTCTTCTGCCGATGAACTTTTGGATGCAGTATATCTATTAGTGCAATCTACAGGAATTTTTCTCTATGACCAGTAGAGAGGGCATTGCACTTTAGGACTGCAATGGCTGTGTTGAAAGATATGAGCATCTTCACATTTAACCACGTGTGATGGGTTGAATTGTGTCCCCTCCCAAAAGGTGTTGAAGCCCTAATCCCCATTATCTGTGAATGTGACCTTATCTGGAAATAGGGTCTTGGCAGATGATCAAGCTGAGATGAGGTCATTGGGATGAGCCTTAATCCAGTATGACTGGTGTCCTTATAAAAGGGGGAAATTTGGGCCCAGACAGACAAATGTAGACGGAAGATAATGTGCAGACACAGAGAGAATGCCCTCTATAAGCAAGGAACACCAGAAGCAACAGAAGCTGGGAGAAAGACCGGGAACAGATTCTCCCTTGCAGCCCCCAGAAGGAATCTGGCCTTACAACCGTGAGCCAATCAATTTCTACTGTTGAAACCACCCAGTTGGTGGTGCTTTGTTACAACAGCCCTAGAAAACTAATACCCAAATTGTTTTCTTCTGAAGAGGTTGTACCTATTTGCATTTCTACCAGCAGTAGAGTGTCATTGCTTCCCAGTCTCACCAACACTTGATATATTCAGACTTGTAATTTTGTTTTGCTAATCTGGTGGAAATAAAATAATATTTAATTTGCTTTTCATTTGCAGTTACTTGTTTACTAATGCAGCTGAGCATCTTGTCATCTGTTTATGAACCTCTGTGTTTCCTCTTCTGTGAAATAATTGTCCATATATTTTACTCTTAGGTTATTTGTCTTTTTCTTATTGATTAGTAGGAGATTTCTGGGTTTTAACAGTTATATGTGTTGCAAATACTTCCTTCTAGGCCATGGCTTGTATCCTTGCAGTTCATTAGTTTTTGTTTCAAGTATTTTGAAGCTCTGTTACTAGGTGCATCAACATTCAGGATTGTTATATCTTCTTGATGACCAGACTCTTTTATCATTATTGAATTCCTTCTCATGGCTGGTAATATCCTTTGCTTTGAAATCTACATTGTCTGATATTAATATGACCACTCTAGCTTTATTTTGATTAGTATGGTATATCTCTTTCTATCCCTTTACTTTTAACTTGTTTGTTTTCTTAATATATAATGTGTTTATTGTAGGAAACACATTTTGATGTTGCTTTTTATTCAGTCTGAAGAACTCTGCCTTTAACTTGGGGGATTCAGAGCATTTGCATTAACTGTGGCTGTTACTACAATTAGGGTTCAATTGGTCAACTTGCTATTTGTTTCATATTTATCCCACCCTTTGCTTCCCATTTCTTCCTTTTCTGCCTTCTTTTGGGGTAATTATTTTGTATGATTTCATTTTTATCTCTTTTGTTTGCTTATTAGGTACAACTATTTTGTTAAATTAAACCATGAGAGGCTGCTTTAGGGTTTATAGTATACATTTCAATGTATCAAGTCTACTTTCAAACAATATTATACCACTTACTGTAAGGTACCAGAACCTTAGAACACAATCCTTCCACCTTCCCTTGAGGTAGTTTCACCATACATTTTATTTTTACAAATGTTACCAATGCCACATTACATCATTATTTTTTTGTTTAAAATAGTCAGTTATATTTTAAGGAGATTTAAATAATAAGGAAAAAGCCTTGTACATTTACCCATGCAGTTATTATTTCCAATTTTTTTCATTCCTTAATTTCCATCTGGTATCATTTCCCTTCTGTTTGAGGATTTCCTTTAACATTTCTTACAGTGTAGTTCTGTGGGTGATAAATTCTTTCAGCTCTTGTCATCTGGAAAAAGTGTTTATTTCACCTTCCTTTTTGAAATGTATTTTTACTGGGTGGAGAAGTCTAGATTGACAGTTTTTTTTTATCTTTCATTATTTTAAAGATGGTGTTACATTGTCTTCTCACTTGTGTTGAGACATGAGTTCTACTCTCATCCTTATATTTGTTTCATTATACATAATGTGTTTTTTTTCCTCTGGTGCTCTAATATTTTCTCTTTATCACTGGTTTGGGGCAATTTGATCATGTACTTTGGTGTAGTTTCTTAGTTTCTTGAATTTGGAAATGTTTCAGTCACTACTGCTTCAAATATATTTTTCTGTTCTCTAAAATTACATGTTTACTAAACCACATGAATCATTCCATGCTCATTGATTCCTTTTTATTTTCTTTTTGATTCTTTGTGTTTGTTTCATTTTAGATACTTTCTATTGCTATATCTTCAAGTTCACTAGTGTTTTCTTTATAATTTCTAATCTCACATTGTCATCTCTTGTATTTTTCACCTCTAAAACTTCAATTTAGGGGTTTTGATATCTTCATTCTCATCTAGGAAAACTGTTTTCTTTTACTGTCAACACTGAATACTTCTGACACCAGATGTGTGGGTTTTCCCACACTGACCAATTCTCTGATACTAGCAGCATGTCCTACAATTCTTCAGTGCTTATGCTATCTGCCTGGAGTTACCTTCAGATCCCACAGATTAAGGGCTGAGTCCCACAGGACTGCCCCTCCTTCAGACACCAATCACAAGTCCCAGGTTGTCACCCGTACTCCTGACTGACTGGCCATAAATTGGGGTTTATACCACAACCTCCTCCTTGGGTTTAGTAGTTTTCTAGGTTGGCTCCCAGACTCAGGGAAACACACTTACTTATGAAGGATAAGGATGAATAGCTAGATGAAGAGATACACAAGAAAAGGTCTGGAAGGAGTTTCTGTCCTTGTGGAGTCGGAGTGCACCGTCTCCCAGCACATGGATGTGTTCGCCAACCCAGAAGCTCTCCAAACCTCATACTTTCGGGATTCTTATGGAGGCTTCATCACATAGGCATGGCTAGTTATTAACTCCATTCCTAGCCCCCCCCTCTCTCTCTGCAGAATGAGGGTGGGGCTGAAAGCTCCAAGCTTCTTACCATAGCTTGGTGTTTCTAGTGACTGAGCCCCCATCCAGAAGCCGAACAAGTTGCCTCATTAAAACAAAAGATGCTCCATCAACCAGGGAATTCCAAGGGATTTAGGGGCTCTGCATCAGATGCTCTGGTACTCAGGAACCTAACAAGGGTTTTAGGAGCTCTGTGCCAGGAACTGGGGTCAGAGACCAACATATATATTTTTTATTATTTCAGAATGACTCACTTTTTATACATAAGGAGCATGAAACTTTTAAACATAATGAACAGCTACAATAAATGTTCTAATGTCTTTGTCTCTTTAACATCTATATAAATTCTGAGCTGCTGTCCAGGAGCCTTGTCCCACAAGTCCTCAGTAGCTTCCAGTTTGGAGAGGAGTGTCATTTGTCTGTCTTCTCCGACTCTGTGTCTGTCTGTCTGTTCAGGGACAGAGCAAAGACTGAGCTGTTTGTCCCAAAGTGAGCAACGGGAGGGGCTCCCCCACTTCCTAGCTTGGGGGCACCTGCTCCCTCAGGCCCTGGAACTCCTGTCTTGTTCTCAGCATAGCTGTGGCTGGAAGCCACGCCCCGGCCACGTGGCCACGCCTATTACCTTCCAACAGGAAGTGTTCCCCGGGACCAGGGCCTTTGGTAGCTGCGCACACAGCCTTATTTTTCCTCAGGGCAGTGCCTCAGCTGGTTCCCAAACCGTCCATCAGAAGCTGGGGCCTCTGGAGGAATCCAGCGGTGGCAAGACCAAATTTGTAACCAGAGGGTCACGTTGTTCTGGACCCGGGCAGGTCTGTGTTGCCTGGGGGTGGAAGGGTGCGCTCAGGTATGCCCACGCAATGGGTAGCAGAGCCCCAGCTGCCTCCCAGCCTTCCCCTGAGCCTCTCCTCACAGCCCCACCTCCTGTTCTACTTTAGGAGTTGCCAGTGCAAAAGCTCAGAAAATGGAATAAATAAATATATGTGTACTTCTAACACAAAGAGAAGGCAGAGTGGATATGGCTGCAAGGAGACTCAAATAGTGCCTCCTGAGAACATTCAGACACACTTCCAGCTGCACAAGAGCAGAGGCTCTGTTTACATATGGGGAAACTGAGGCCTCAGAATTCTAAAAAGCCAAGACTCACTCCCAGACATCTTAGTAGTATATTCTGCATGCTTGATTTACATACCTTATTCTCTTAGTAATAAATGTAATCTCTTTTCTACTCCCTAGGATATAATTTAAAAATAAATGCAGCTTTTGGCCTATTTGCGCATCAGAGTGTGTCTGCGGACCAGTTAATGTGGAAACCCAAGTAATGGGGGTGGCTGTCAGGGAGAGGCCCGGGTCCCTTCCTCAAGTTCCTGCAGGGAATTCTGAGCCCCTTCCTGGAAACTCAAGGCCACAGAGGTCTGCTTGCCTGGCTTCTCTCTGCTGAGCTACTGCTCATACACCTGGCACCCGGGGCCCCGACTCAGACTGTGGCTAAGCCCTGAGCACGTCTGCAGGGAAGCACCCAGCAGCCAACCTTCGCAAGTGCCGGGCTGGTGACAGCTGGTCAGGGAGGGCCTTGTGACCCGAGATGACAGCAGGGCTGGGTAGCTGAGTTCTGGGCCCAGCTACGCTTGCTGTGTGGCCTTGAAGAAGCTGCTTCCCTTCTCTGGGCCATCTGGAGTGTGGCCTGGAGCTCTTGACACCCCTTCATCCTGGAACCCAGCTGGGGGTCTGAGGGGGGGGAGGGCCTTTACCACAATCCTCTTGAGAAGGCTCGAAGGGTTGGAATTCATTTAAACTACGCGACATCCCTGAAAAGACAGGTAGGTCTGTTATTTCCATTTTATAGATGAGGAAACTGAGGCTCAACAAAAAGAAGGAACTTATTAGAGCAGAGGAGACCCACTCGGGATCTGGCCCTGGACATGCCGTCCTGAGGGCATGTTTTACAGAGAGACCCAGGGAATGGGCAGGAGGTGGGGTGCGTGCCCCTGGGCGCAGGCCAGGCAGAGGAGTTATTACTGGAGGCATCTAAGTGCCCCCTGGGGATAACCACCCTACCCCCTCTGCCATCAGCAGCAGGAGCCCTGGGCAAAGACTTTTGCCCACACCCTCAGGTCTCTCTCCCTTCCTGCCTGGCTTTTTCTCTCTCAGCAAATATTTGCTTTTGCTCGGTGAGCTGCTGCCATGGTTACAGGCATCCCGGGAGCTAAGGTCCAAGTTGGGCTTTAAACCTCTGTAAAATTCAAGACCCAGAGTAAACAGCTACTTTTTGAAACCGCAGTCCCGCAGGTGACAGGGTCCCCATTGCTGCAAGCCGAGATCCCTTTGCTGGATGAGGGGCTGGGGAAGGTGGAGCAAGGGCTTCTGGGTTTCGCCAGGCCTCAGAGCCCCGGGTGGAAGAAGAGCTTGAGGACACGGAGACCTGCCTTGGGAGAACATCCCGGCACTTCTGCTCTGAAGAGGCGCCTCCCCTGGGCAGCTTCCCGTGACTGAGTTCTGATCAGACACCCTCCGTCCCAGCTGTGGGGCCCTGAGCAACTCATGGTTCTGTGAACCTTAGCTTGCTCATCCATAAAGTTCAGGTGATTAGCCTTCCTCGGCTTATTTTGAGGAGTAAAGCTCTCAGTTTAGGACATGCATTCGGAATAGGAAAGTGTGGTCGTAAATGGGTGGAAAGCCCAGAGGTCTGATAATGCAACTGGTTATAATGGAATCAGAGGACCAAGTTTACATTCTTCTGCCCAACTTCTCCTCTGGGTGACTAGGGACCAGTGACTTCATGTCTCCACACTGCAATTTCCTGCCTGTATGAAGGAAGAACAAATAATACACGGTACTGAGCTGCCCCAAGGATTGCAGGAGCTGAGTGTATTCGTTATCTGCTGCCACATAACAAATTACTCTAAAAATTGGTGGCTGAAGACAACAAATATTTATCATCTCACAGTTTCTGTGGCTCAAGAATCAAGGAGTGGCATTGCTGGGTGGTTCTGTCTCAAGGTCTTTCATAGAGTTGTGGTTAAGAGGCTGGCCAGGGCTGCCACGTCTGAAGCTCCACTGGGCTGGAGTGGTCTCTTCCAAGGTGGCTCCGTCACATGGCTATCGGCAGGAGGCCTCAGCTCCTCACCACGTGGGCCTCTCCAGGGGGCTGCTCACATCGCGGCAGCTGGCTTCCCCGAGCAAGTCATCTGAGAGCACATGGTATCTTTTGTAACCTGGTCTTGGAGGTGACATGCCATCACTTCTGCTGTCTGTTACAGGTCACACAGGGCCAGCCCTGGTGCAATATGTGGGAAGGATCCACTCAGGACTGTGCATACAGGATGCAGAGATCTCTGAGGGCCATCTTGGAGATTGACAACCCCCAAGGAAAGTGCTTGCCCAGTACCAGCCATACTGAATACCTAGTGTCTGGGAACCCGTACAGTCATTATGCAGGACACCAGGGAAGGCAGAGAAAAGACCAGGCTGAGAACTGAGGCACATCCCCACACCAGGGAAAGAGACTTGGCAGTGAGACAGGCGGTGCCTGGAGGAGAAGGAGCAGGACGGGCGGTCAGCAAGGAGAGACCCAGCCGGAGCCAGGCTGGTGGGGAGTGGACACCCTGGACTCTCTTGTCCTTGGAGCTTCTCTCTGAAGCTGCCCATCACGCTGCAGACAGCCCCGGTCCCGCCGTGCTCTGTCCACACTCACCATGAAGTTTTAGGAGCCAGCTCTGCTTGGTTTCTTACTGCTTCTTTCTGGTTTGAGTGTGTGCCAAGCCTTGGACAGCAGTCGCCTTCCCTGTGGTTTACTGAGTTCCTCGTTACTCGCTTGTGTTCCTGCCACTTCATTCACCCTCCCTGGGGCCTAAGAATGAATTCAGTATCAATCACCCAAGCTCTTGGAAGTTGCAAAGAGCCTGGAATGAGATTTACTCCATGAGCCAGCTCCTTCCCACCACCCGGGAATCTACTCAAATAACACGGCCCCAGAGAAACCCCCACCAAAGTGCCCCCAACCCTCCTTCCCTAACCTCTGCCCTGCTTTACCTTCTCCAGAGCACAGATGGTTCTCCACTGTTACCCTGTGTTTATTGATTGCATGCTCATTTTCTGTCTGCCATAGGGCTGAAAGCTCCAGGTGAAGCTGGGGCTTGGTTTCTCTTATTCATTCTGCATCCCCTGAGCCCAGCCCCAAGCCAGAACCTATAGGTTCTAACAAAAGTATCTGTAGAAAAGTGAATGAAGGAGCAGGGAAGAGGCTGACGCTTTCTAGGCAGGAAGCACCTGCCAGGCCCAAGGGAACAGCTGTTATATTTCAAGACATAGACAAGACCATGGGACCAGCTCAGCCCTAAGGAGACTGGGGACTAGGTCAGCTTTTCCGATTACAATTCTAGACCCAGGCTGTGTGAACTTGTAATCCCAAAGAAGACCCCATTTCCATCTCCACTGGTCTGGATCACTTTAGGTCATAATCGCCCCCAGATAAATGGTCAGGGTACCAAATATTAAATTCCAATTAGCTGGCAAGCAAAGGAAAAAATGAGACAGACACTAGCCCAGCTGGAATGTAAACCATGCTTTCTGCATTAACATGGAAATGTTAACATCTTTCCTTTAAGCCCAACTGAGAGTCTAGGCTCTTCTGTTTGGTGAGTGTAGGCGATCAATTGTGAGAGAAGGGGAAGCAACTTGAGTCAGCAGGAAACGAAGGGGCTTCTCATCTCCTTCCTGCTAATGGGGGTACAGTTGTCAGCTGTGTGATTATTAAGTGTCTGCTGTGCACTAGGCCCCAGGAGCCCAGAATTGTCCCAAGATGTCAGGCCCTGCTCGGGCTGTGAGCAGGTAATGCCCTTTCCTTTCTATCTCCAAACTCTGCCCATCCTCAGACCCTCCTCCTAGGAAGCATCCCTGACCACACCAGACTTCTCCTCTGCACTCACACGGCAGTTAGCGGAGTGTGTGCTGGATACTGTGGTCCCCAACATTCTTTATACCCTGTCCTCCCTTGAGTCTGGGGGACACTAAGCCCACACCCATCTCCAGGGGTGGCCTCTGGCTGTTCTAAACCAATCAGGGTAACTTAACCACTGGTATAGGCTGAATTGTGTCCCCCCAAATTCATATGTTAAAACCCTAACCCCAACTACCTCAGGATGTGGGTGTATTTGGACCCAGGGTCTTCAAAGAGTCATTAAGTTAAAATGAGGTCATTAGGGTGGCTCCCAACCTGATAGGACTGGTGTTCTCCTTATGAAGAGGAGGTTAGCATACAGAAGGCACAGAGGAAGACTACGCCAGCCCACCAGGGGAAGACAGCGTCTACCAGCCCAGGAAAGGAGCCTCAGCAGGAACCAGCCCTGCTGACGCCTGGATCTCAGCCTCCAGAACCATGAGAGAATAGATGCCTGTTGTTTAAGCCACCTGGGCTGTGGTACTTCGTTGTGACGGCTCAGCAAACGAATACACCCACCCCAGATCGGTCACTCAGGCCTACGGGACTGGTTCCAGAATGGGCATCTGACCCAACGCTGGCTGTGGGGAGAAGTGCAGGGGGCACCCCCGAAAAGCACTTCCTGGCCCTTCTGAGGGCCCTGTGAGATAAGATTCTCTTCTTCTGGGCTGTGTGGTGTGAGGAGGGAAGGATGTCCTGTGGCGGCCACCCTGCCTCCATGGGGGAATCGTCTACAGACAGGTCTGGATCTGGTCCCTGTTGGTGGCCCCGACCGGCCCTTGTGGGAGCCGTTTGGTGTCAGGTGGCCTGGAGGCTTGGGTGGCTGTGTGCTCTCTTGGAGAGGCTGTGTGCCGTAGGGCAGGGACGGACCTCTGGGTGACGTTTCTCTTATTCTCTGTCCGCTCTGGCTGTGTCTCCCTGGGCCAAGCAGCAAGAACCTCTGGCTCGTCCCCGTGGCCTTGGAGATGCATTCTGGCCACTTCTGTTCTCCACTCGGCAGCCAGGCCAGCTCTAAACCCCAGGTCTAGCCTTGCTTCTCCCTGTTTGCGGCATCCCCTCCCTGCCCAGAGCCAGCTCCCGGATCTATAATGATGGGCAATGCTCTGTCTGCCCTGCCCTCATTTTTTATTTCAGTAAAAGACTAATTTCTTGGTTTCAAGGCAGCCAAGAGCCGTTCTTTGTCCTCTAAACAAGGGTCCTTCCCCTGGAGAACGGAGTGCCAGGGACAGGGCAGCTCAGCTTCCAGAGGCCCTCCCGCCCTCTCTGTCCCCAGCAGGAGTGCCGGGGACCTGACCTGGGAGGGTCAGGGTCACGGTCCATCCTTCCACATGGTGCTGGGCGTGCTGCAGGCAGAAGGATGTTGTCAGGCTCCTGTGCCCTGTCTTCCCTGAATGAGGACAGTGACTGCCTGCAGGTCTCACCGGTGCCCCTGGTGGCCGTGTCCCAAGCCTGGACCTGCTTACTTTGGGTCTTGCGGCAGACATAGCCAGGGGCTGCTTCCTCTTGGGGGCCTCCTGGGACTGCAGATATGCCTGGGAAGCAGGCTGTCCTGCCTCCAGATGCCACTCTCTGCTGGAGTCACCTCCTTGCTGATGAGGATTGGAGAAGGGCCTCAAGGGCTGTGCCCCCATCTGCTGGGCAGCGGCCTGAGGATTGGGCCTCGGAAGCCGCATGGGAAGGGCGCTGGGCTTGCTAACCTGGGTTTGCCTATCCTCTGCTTGACCCCCAACCCCTCAAGCCCCCAGGCGCCCCCCCCCCAGCCACCGCCAAGATGGCAGCGTGTCAGTCCTACCCTTCCCCGTGTCGGCTGCCCCACTGCCTCCCTTTTCTGGGAATGAGATGTTGGGAAGAGGCTGCGATACGCCTCGCTCGCTCAGGCCTGACCTTGAGCCCCATCCAGCGATTAGCTGGACATGTGCCCAGCGTTGAGCAGACTTTCCTGCTGCAGTCCCGAGGGTCAGTGGCAGGGATCTCCAGGGCCACCTCTGCTGCTGGCAGGGTTTCAGGTCCTGACCACCCTGGGTCTTTGAGGCCAGAGCCCCAGGGGCCATGTTCACAGGCAGGCTGGTGAATCCAACACGGCAGAGCCCCCAGGGCCATTGCCAAGTGTAACGGGCAGAGACGTTCAGGCGCGAGGTCTGCAACACCACAGGAGGGCCTGCAGGACCTCAGGCAGGAGACAAGAAAGAATTGTTTTCCAAGAAATTTTACTTTTGTTTATATTCCACGTCACTTTTAAATGTGCAGCTCCTTCAACTTCCCAGTGAGGTAGAATAGCAGGAATATTAATCCTCTGGCCTAAAACATGTAAAAAAAAAAAAAGACAAATAAAATAGGTGTAACAAGGGCTTTCAAGATGTTGGACACCAAGAAATGAAGGAGATAGAAAGCATACAAAATAAACTCTAAGGCTGCCTCAGTTCCCTGCCTTGAGAGCTTCCAGGCTAGAGGGCCAGAGGGAGCCCAGGGGAAGCCAGCAGCCTCTCTGAGTTGCAGGAATGGAGCTGGGGGCCTTCCAAGAGCAAGACAGCTAGAATTCACAGGGGAGAGTGTCCGAGAAGAAATACAGGAGGGAGACGGAGAGACGGGGAGGGGAAGGGGAGACGGAGAGGGAGGGAGGTAAACAAGAGACAGGTCCTTGGGCCCCCTAGAGTCTGTGGCCGAGGACCCACCGGCAATGTGTGTGCTTCCCCCGAAAGCAGGGAAAGAACCACCCAAAAGGATTAGAGGGAATAACTCGAGGAACTCATGCCAGGCTGGGCGTGATTCCTGTTCACCCAGTGAAAATCTTCATTATTCACAGGGCATCAGCTAGAGTACTGAGAAGGGTCTTGCCTCGGGAGTGGGAGGAAAATTAGCCCACACTAAAGGCTTCCCTCTCCGACTTCACAGATCTTAAAAAGTAAGACCTGAAAGGATCACATTGTTTTTGAGTTACTTAACCACTTCCCAGAATAAAGCTCGAGACTATTTATGGGTAATACGGACATAATACAAACAGAACCCAATGAGGTAAAATTCACAATGTCTAGCATCCAATAAAAAATGACTATAAATGTTGTAACTATATAAGGTGAAGGATGTTAACTAGACTCTTTGTGGGGATCGCTTTGCAATATATGCAAATATCGAGGCATTCTGTTGTGCACCTGAAACTAGTATAATATGTGTCCGTTACACCTCAAAAAGAAATGATGAGGCCCACAAAGAAACAGAAAAACATGTCCAATAATGGGGAGAAAAATCAAAGAAAACTAGCCTGAACTACCAGTTCCAGTACTACCAGGCACTGTTTTTAGATGTTGAGGATGCAGCAGGAGATAAAATAAGCAGAAATTCCTGCTATCATGGAATATATATACAGAATCTACACAGTATCTATCAAACTGTAATACAGATCATAAAATACATAGACTCTCAGATGGTAATTGTACTAGTCAGAGTTCTCCAAAGAAACAGAACTAACAGGATATACAGGCAGAAGGAACGGCAGGTGCTGAGGCCCTGACAGGAGACATTCTCAGAATAACACAGAGAAGGAAGGACCTGGGTGGCAGGAGGAGGAGGTGGTGAGACCTGGTCCTCTGGGGCTGCTGCTTCTGGGGCCTCGTGGCCCTGGGAGGACTTTGAATTCCGTTCCGGGATCATGGACTGCCGCTCATGACCTCCTCCAGCTTAGGTCTGGACGGGAGCGCCCTGGCCCCTGTGGGGACAGGCTGGAGGCGCCCAGAGGGACAGCGAGGAGACGAGGAGTGTACAACAACAGGGGCGGTGGCTGAGCTGGGGTGGCGGCAGTGGAGGTGGTGAGAAGGGGCTGGATTCTGGACTGAGGTTCTGGACTGAGAGAGTTTCCTGGCAGATTGGTGGTGGGTGCAGGAGGCGGAGGCGTGAGGATTACTCAGGTTTGGGCCACAGCCCGGGGCGCAGTGATACTGTCTGCTGAGCCAGAGCTGGGAGAGGGGGTTTAGGGGGCGTGTTGCAGTCCCGTGTCAGCACCGGAGCTGGAGGTGTCTGTCGGCCTCGGGCGGAAGTGTACACGGATGTGCCCGTGTGCATCTGAGTCTGGGGTCTGGGAGAGTCAGGTGGGGAACTGGAAGGTGGGAGCTTCCTCTGGGCTCCCTCCTGGCCCTGTAGCCTGAAAGCTCTCAAGGCAGGGAGCTGAGGCAGCTTTGGAGTTTATTTTGTGTGCTTTCTATCTCCTTCATTTATTGGTGTCCAAGAGGCAGAGAGGTTGAATGAAGCCATAGGCCACCCAGGGCATGGGTGGGGGGGGTCTGGGGGTCCTGGACACTGTAGTGTTAGAGGTCAGCAGAGCAGAGGAAATGAGCAGAAGCTGCTGGGGACAGGGGCAAGCCGAGCCCTGGAAACAAGCTTTCCCTCCCCTCAATGCCTGGCTCGGAAGAGGGCCCCCAGCCCGGGACTTGGATTCTGCATCTCACCCAGGAAGAAGAGCCCAGCCCACCGCATCAAAGGATGGAGTGGATGGAAAGAGGAGGCCGTTGGTGGGTCCAGAGGCATATGAGAATCTTTGCCTGGGCCAACTTTGAGGGAAAGGTGGGTCTGTGGGCTGGCTTCTGGGGACACCATGCCCTGTATTCTTAGGGTTGACAGATAAAGTATAGGGCTCCCAGTCAAATCTGAATTTCACATAATAACAGAAAATTGTGTAATGTAGCTCATGCAATATTTGGGAAATACTTCTACCACAAGATTATTTGTGGTTTTTCTGAAATTCAGATGGAACCAGGCACTTTGTGTTTTTATTCGCTAAATCTGGCAGCCCTACTCACCCCTCCGCTGGCCTCCCCCACCTAGGATTTGTGGCCAGGTCCACAAGGGTCTTAGGACGAGGCCGTCTGGCCACCGCTTGGCCAGAGAGAAATGCTGGTCATCCCCTTCCCCTCGTCGGCCCCTCTCCACCCTCAGAACTTGGTCTCTCGTCCGCCATGTGCCGAGCCCTCCTGTCACACCTACATCCCCACGTATGAGGAATCGATAACAATTTTAGGGAGAAAATACAGTTGTCATGGAAAGAAGATGGAGTGAATTCAGAGTTCATTAGGCAAGTTTACCAAGGTGTCCAGCCGTGCCTCGCTGTTGCTTGGAGCCCTCTGGCCCTGCCCGATCAATGCCGTGCCACCGGGACATGTTGGAGGGTGGGCAAGGAGTGGCTTCCTCGAGGTCAGGGCACAAAGATGCCAGGCGGGCGACAGGACGGGAGGGCCTGCTGGGGCCCTGGGAATGTTTGGGGCGCCCTTCAACCCCCCCACCCCTTCCCCTGGGAGCTACACCCACATAAGAAAGAGCAGTTTTGGGCTGAACCACGTCTGCTCTTCCACCCAGGCGTCTGGGCCCCGGCTCTGTGCCAGCTCCCCCTTCCAGGCAGCGGGCCAGCCAAAGCGGGTCCCGTCCTCACGGGGCTGATATCCACATAGAAGCGGGAGTGACCCCCTCCCTGGACCGCACAGCAGCTGCCCGTGCCTCGCACACGTTCCCTGGGGGGCCTGACACCCTCACTCATAAAGGTGACGATGGGCGTCTCGGGGGCTGCCCGCGCTAGGCAAATCCAGACCTTGCTTGGTTCACACGTGAGCCCCAGGGGCAGCAAGGGGACTGCCTTGTCCACCCAGAGCTCACCTACTCGGGGATCTCAGGAACTGACCCCACCTCCCTTTCCCTGCAGAGGGGCTGTCCCGGCTTAGGAGGCAAAAGTCACCCAGAAGTGAAAGCCCCTCAGTTGCCCCTCATCTCTGGGTCTCCTGCCTCCTCTCCAGGCAAGTCTGCATGGCCCCGCTCCTGCCGAGGCTCTCACCCCCTCTGCGGCATAGATGCTCTCAGCCACCCTGGTCAGAGGCCGGGAAGGGTTAACTGGGGAAGTGCACCAGTCAGAGAGACTTTTTCAAAGGCTTGATAAATAAATCACCACTCATGTTTAATTCACATCCCCCCGCTGCCTACAAAGAACACAGGCAAGAAGCAATCTTTCAATTAAAACAGCTCTGAGGGGCTTCTCCCACTCCCCAAGGGGCTTCAGCCTGGCCCCCAGCAAGGAAGGCCAGCCGGGACCCCGCAGAGCTCCGGACAGCTGCAAACAGAATGCAGACTCCTCATTCGTGTGATCCGGGGTCCCAGCCTCAGCCCACTGGGCACCCTCCTCCCTAATCTCCACCCCAAATTGCCCCTTGCTGGTCACTTTCTCCCCAAACCCAGTTTCCTTCTCTCCATGGCGCTTGTCATTATGTGAAGGGTTTTACTTGTTTCTTTACGGTCTGTCTCCTCTGCTAGTATGTCAGCAGAAACTGGGCTCATCTTAGTCTTTACCGAATCCTCTGCACCCTTGACAGCACCCAGCACATAGTAGGGGCTCAGCAAATGTTATTTTTTGCACCTTTTGTCTTCTGAGTAAACACCCCAGGTTCCTCCAGCTTCAAGCGCGAGTATCTGCTCGGACCCATGAAGTTCTCTGAACTTAGGTTTCTGAGGAACAGCGAGCCATAGGAGCATGGGGACCCACCTTTTCAAGGGCCCGAACAGGCCAGCTCCACCCTGGGCACTCTGCGTAGAGGGACAGTCTTGTCCTCAGAGTGCTTTTAATAGATGAGCAGACCAAGGCATGTTGAGATAAAGTCACTCTCTCTGGGGGGCACTGTTAGTACGTGTGGCGGAGGCGGGATTTGAACCCAGGCCCAGTGTTTCTGGAGTAGGCACCCTGAGTCACTCTTCTAGAAGGTGAGAGCTTTTTATAACCACTGGGTGCTGTGAAATATGAGTTTCACACACCTCAGGAGCCTAGCTCTCCCAAGTCCCAAGTGGTAAAAATCAGGCCTAGTGATGAAAGAAAGCTCAACTATTCTGTGGGCTGAGATGAAGATAAGCTCTCAACCAATATTTTGAACATGAAACCTGTTCTTCCCTATATTGCCAGCAACGTATTCTGTTCCCAGCAGAGCAGTGGCTTTTAGAGGTGGGTCTTGGTGCCAGCGTTCAGCCTGCTTTAGGTGGTTTATCTCACAGAAGATCATATAATTGACATTCCTAACCCCCATTTCCTTATAAGAAAGCTGAGACCCCAAAGGATTGAGGGTCAGAGTCAGGTATTGAACCCCTGACCTCAGAATCATGCTCTTTCTGCAGGAATCCCACAGCGATTATACCATTTCTCGTCAGCATCCTCATCAGCAGTTAATGGGCACTTGCTATGTGCTGGATGCCGTGTTTAGCATTTACAGTTATTAACTCGTTTGGTCCTAATTACAACTTTAGGAGGCAAATACTATTTTTATCCCCATTTTAAACAGGAGGAAATTAAGGTCCAGATGTTTTAGAACGTAGGTTTCATTATTATTCAGGTATGGTGAGGCCAACAGATTGGGTAGTTTCAGCAGGCTCTGGGGCACAGGGGCTGTCCCTCGGTACCTGGCTGAAGGGCGACTAGGGCAGAGGGACAGAGCCTCAGAGAGGAGGCAGCTGAGGGTGTGAGCTCTGGATTGCACGGTTTCCATATGAATGGCTCACTTTCGCACAAGTCCTTTACTGTTTCTAGGATTGGCTAGTTCTGGGTGAGGTGGTCTGTCCCGGGGTTAGCCAGGCTCCAGATGTCCACACATCAGCCACACATGGCTACTAGCCAGGGTCACTCAGAACAGGTCGCTTGAGTCCTACATCCGCTCCCTGCAGAGCCCCGCTACCGCTGCAGCAAAATACTGGAAAGAACACAGGACAAAGTCACAGCGCATGCCCCCATCTGAGCAGAGGTGAGGCCCCATGCAGGCGGCGGGCGGGACTGGGCAGGAGCGGGGAAGCCGGGTGGGGAGCCCACAGGGAGGGCGGTTCTGGGCGGGCATCCCTGTTGATTATATCCTCATGTCAGTCTGGGAGAAACGCAGCAACACCTGACAGAAACTGGAGTCTCCCTGCTCCCCGCCTTCATGGGGAGCCCGCAGCCCGGCTGGGCCACATCCTGACTGTGTCCTGACAAGGGAGTGTTGCCTTTGTGCGTCCACATTACTGGGGACAGGCGGCTGGAAGGGGAAGCGCAGCCTGGACTGAAATTGCAACATCTGTTGGAACCTCCCAGGAGAAAAATTCTCCTTTTGTTGTACAGTAAGTCATTAAAACACAAAAAAGAAAAAGGGATGTTCATTTCCCCACCATATGCAGACAATATTTGAATGCAAAGGTGCCCCTGCCTTGGGCTGACAGTCTGCGGAGGTGTGTCCAGCAGGCGGGGCTAGCTGGACACCAGGGCCAGTTTGTTCCCTGCAGGGAGGGCCTCCTAAGTCCCGTGTTCTGGGTTTCTTTCTGCTCCCTAGAGCTAAGCCTGGCTTGGTGCTCTGGGGACCACACTGGGTCTCAGACTCATGCCTATTGTCCCTGACTCTTGTCCAGATCCCTTTTGCAGCCACGGACATTTCCCCAAACCTGCTGCCAACCTCCCGGGTCACTGAGGTGGGATTCTGCTCCCAGCTGTCCAGCCTGACGCTGATCGGCTTCTGCTGGGCCTCTGTTAGTCAGCTGCTGGAAGGAGAGCGGGCTTTGGGCCCGGCAGTCCTGGGGTTGCAAACCTGCTCCCACCGCTCAACTGGCCATATGACTTTGGTGGGGATGTGGCCTCTCTGGACCTCAGGGTCCTTATCTGTGAACCGGAGGCAGGAACATGTAGACTGGTGTTGTGTGGTCTACAGCCAGTGTGGGCCCCTGCACGAGCTGGCACTCCGTCACTGGGGAGCAGGCTGGAGGGGCCCCTGCTCCCTTACCCTCTGTTGAGTAGTTGATGACATGCTCTCTTCCCGTCCCCACTGTGCTCCTCTGGGACCACGGGGGGAACAGCATCGTCCCACCTGGCTCGGGGAGGAGAGGGTCATGCGGCTCCTCCTTGCACGGCCCCTTTGCCGCGCTGCCTGATACCTGCCAGGGGCGCCGTGAAGCCTCAGCCCCCTGCCCCCCGGGAGCTGCTGCTCTGCTTCTCCCCTGAGGGAACAAACGGCCCATGTGCTCTTGCCTCTCTCTTCTGCCTTCCCCGACCTCAGCCTGGACGGAGCATCCCACGATTCCGTGTCCCAGGCACGGGGGCCGCATCTCTGCCCTGAGCCGGACATCTGTGCGCTGGGTTTGCCCGTCCAGAAAAGCCCCTCAGGGCAGTGCCTTTGCCCTCCAGGAAGATGCTCAGCGGGGCCTCTTTGCTTCCTGTGCATCAGCCCCAATACCACCACTGCTTTTTGTGGGGGTGGGGGAGGCCCTTGTGAGTGGATCAGAGCCAATATCTTCCTTCCAGGATGCCCCAGACTGTCCCTCTGGGGAAAAGGTTGTCATTTTATCTCCCTTGGAAACAAAAAGCTTAGAATAAAATTTCACTTGCAATTTTAGTGACCACCGAACAAGGATCTTATTATCAGTTTATTTGTAAGAGTGTATTAGTCAGGTTAAGCCAGGCTCTGTGTGAGTAACAAACGGCTCCCAAGCCTCAGGGCTTTAACGCAGGTGATGTTTATTTCCATTCGTGTCAGTTCTGCTGCTGGTCCGGGTGCCTCTCCAGGCAGCCGTCAGCTATGTGTTGCCCCAACAATGCAGGTTGCTTTGGCCTTGTGTCACCTCCCCATCAACATGCTCTCCCCAGGGAAAAGGGATCCTGGAAAATTAGACACTAGCTTCTAAATGGGTCCATGTGGAAGGTCACATGACTCTGCGGCTCACATTTCACTGGCCACTGCAGATAACACACCCAGGCCTGGCTTCAGGGGACCACAAGGTGCAACTGTTCTTAGGTCCAGAGGGAGAGAAAGCTGGACAGTGGAGAGCAGTAGGAATGCCCCCCACTGCCAGGAACAATAACAAACCCTCAACACACTTACTGCAATCCAGCTGCTCTACTGAGGACTTCACATGTGTTAACTCATTTAAGCCTCACAGCAATCTTTTAAGATGGGCAATATTTTCATCCCCATTTTACAGATGTGGAAACTGAGGCTCAGAGAACTTGAAGTGCCTTGCCTGAGGCCTGCACAGCCATCCAGCTGGTGCCACCTCAGATGAACTGCACTGACAGGGTCAGAGGGAGCAGACCCCAAGCTTCTTGGGTTCCCCCAGAACTGGCTGGGACTGGACCACAGCATTCTCTTTGCTGAATGTCGTGGATGGAATTGTGTCCCCACAAATTCATAGGTGGAAGCCCTAACCCCCACTGCGACCATGTGTGGAGTTAGGGCCTAGAATAAGGTAATTCAGATTAAACGAGGCCTAAGGGTGGGCCCTAATTCAGCAGGACTGGTGCCCTTTCTGTTTTTGAAGCAGAGCGGAAGTTTTATTTGAACACACGTCAAGGGAGGAGCAGGCCAGAGTCAGAGTAGACGAAGGCCAAGGACCGGTGTCCTCATGAGACGAAGAAGAGCTCTCTCCTGGCGCACACGCAGAGGAAGGACACAGACAGAAGGGGGCCCCCCACAAGCCGGGAAGAGAGGTCTCACCAGAAACCAGCCCAGACTTCCAGCTGCCAGAGCCGTGAGAAAAAATGAGTATTTAACCATCCAGGCTGCAGCCTAAGCAGACTAAGACACTGCGTGATTGGCCAGATTTGCCCGATTTGACAGAGAACATGGTATTACTTCACTGTCCCCAAAGCCGGAGAGGGACAGTGATGGAAGCAGCCCAGGACAGCATAAACCGAGATCAGCACAGGATTCGCGGGCCAGTGCGTCCCAACAAGGAGCCTCCCGACCCTCCTGTGGGAAGCAGCTACTCTGCAGAGACCTCAAAATCTTTGGCCCCAGTAATGACATTGCTGACCCACTGAGGAAATGAAGTTCCTACCCCTAAAGTTCTCTGGACACTCCAGTGATGTTTTATGAATCCTTGCCTTCTGACAAGTTCATTTTAATGTTGTTTCCCAGGCCCAGCCCAAAGCCCTCTTGATGAGATGCCTCAAAATTGTGTGGCACCAGAGGCTTGGGAAGCCAGGTCTCTGTTATGATTTTGTTTGCTTGTAAGAAACCACAAACCCAATAAATGGTATACTAAATAAATAAGAGGTTTATTTCCTTCATGAAACAAGGATCCCAGGGAAGGCAATCCACTGATGTCATCAAAACCCAGATTATTTCTATCTTCCTGCTCTGCCATCCTTGGCATGTGGATTTGACCTCATGGCCACAAGATGGCTGCTGTGCCTCCAAGTATCATATCTGCACTCTGGATAAAATAAAGGGGGAAATTTGAATGGCTGAATCTGCTCTAAGAGCTTCTGCCTGGTCCTTTTTACTTACAACTTGATGGCCAAAACTGATCGGTTGGCCACTTCTAGCTGCAAAGAAGTCAGGCAAGATGAGCATTTTAGTTTTCCATCCTCTTTAGAAGAGGAAGGCATGGGAAAGGGGGTTAGGAATGGCTTTGGGCATCCAATACTTGCTGTCTGCCAGAGACAGGCAGATCTGCCAACATCACTTAGAATGTGACCTTGCACAAAGTATTTATTTGAACTTCTGTTTATTCATTTTGAAAATGAGGACTATAACAGCACCTCCCTCCCAGGGTTGCAGTGCCTGGAATACAGTAAGTGTTGAATACATGGTAAATATCATTATAATTATTATAATGGGAAAACAATATTTACATAAAAGGCAGGCCGCAGGCCCAGTTAATATACTTCTGGAAAATTACTGAGCTATCCCGAATTACACAGAAATATATTCCAAAAACCCCCGCAGAGGTAAATTAGAGTTTTACTTGAAGAGGCCTGAGGCTAAGAAGGGTGGGCACTGCTAACCTGTTTCCTCCAGAGCCTGCCAGGAGGAGAGAGAAGGAGGGATGTGCCCAGCAGGCTTCAGAACCACAGCCAGGAGTCTGCCTGGCCCATGCTGGGCTCAAGGCTGGGCAGAGAGAAAGGGAGGGTCACAGAGCTGCACTAACTCAGATGCGTGCCCAGCCTGCCCTTCTCCCTGGTGGAGCTCGGTCAGCCCTGATCCTAGGGAAGTAACATGGACATGCTCTGGGGTCGTGCAGAGCAGCCACACCCACATGGGCTGAGTGGGGTGGATAATGCAATATCTGGGACATGCAGGTGCTCCAGAAATTCAGGTTGGACTGGGAGATAACCAGACACCCTTGTGAGATGCACATAGCTGCTCCTGAGTGGTCCTGACGCTTGGCCTGAGTCGCTCTGATGAGTGTTCCTCTGTCCTTAGACCTTCCGGGCTGGCCTGCCTCCTCTCAAGGCTCCTTTGCAGCGGGAAGGCCTGGGAGGGACTGGACTGAGCATGCTGCCTGGGGAGGTCATTCGCTGAGCATAGATAGAGTACTGACTGTGTGCACTACCCTGGGTTAGAAATGGTTATCGCCCAGCATCGGAAACTGTCAAGTGTCTGTATTCTGCTGTCGATTTTCAATTAAAATCTGCTGATTATCACCTCCGACATGCTTTCCTTACAGATGACTTGGAGTTAGTCACTCAGAGAGAGACACAGAGGAAAAATTAAATTAGGAATATTAGTGTCCTCATGGCAAATCCAAACAGACACCAAGCAACTGGCTCTTGGGGAATCAGCTTCCCCATGTGGGGTTGGATTTGGAGAAGAAATCAGAGGCTGTTGTCTGGCACACGTGTCCTCCTGAGGCCTGTGGGCTAAGCTGGGCCTGGGAACAGCTGTCCCTCAGCCCATCCCTCCCCCTCCCAGCCCTCACCCATACCCAGAGCCTCACCTGAAACAGATATAACTCATTTATTTGACCTTCTTATCAACCTCCAAGTTCATTCTGCCTCAGGGCCTTTGCATGTGCTCTATCCGGAGCCAGGGAGCAGATTCTCCCCCAGATCATTGCTCCCCTTCTTGGCCTTCAGCTGCCAGCTGGAGCATCCACATTGGCCGTCCCCGGTGTCAAGACTTCCCCTGGGCCTTGGCTGTTGACCTTCTGCTTGTCATCTGGGAAGCTGCTAGCATCCAGAGCCCCCAGCAGGTCTGCCACATATAGTTGTGCAGGTTGTAGACACACGGTCCCAGAAGGCTCCGTGCACACGGCAGGTTTCTTCAGAGCATTCCTGCCTTCCTGCTAGTTCTGTGCTTGTTTGCTTGCTTATTGTGTGTGTCCCCCACGGCCCTGAGCCCAGTGAGATCTGAGGCCTTGTCACCCCTGCGCCCAGGCCCCAGCTGAGGCCTGTGCACCAACCCTGCTACCAGAACCATTGCGTGAACCACACGTGTGGGCTTAATTTTAAGTAGTCACATTTAAAAGAGCAAAATGAAACGGGAGAGAGAAATTTTAATGATATATTTTGTTTGATACAGTGCGTCCAGAGTGTTTGTTATCCCAATATATAATGAATGTGGGAATCATTAATTAAATATTTTACACTTACTGCATATCTCAATTCAAACCCTAAATTTTCATCAGAAATAGTTGATCTGTATTTAGACCTCATGAACTTTGCAGTTGAATAAGCAGATTCAAAGGTCCAGCTTGTTCCAAACACCCTTAAGAGTTTTCCAGCAACTGCATCCGATATCTATGCTAAAACTTAAATGAATCGGATGCACATAAACTTAAGAATGAAAAGCTCAGTTCCTTGGTCACACTAGCCACATTTCAAGTGCCTCGGGGCCACGTGTGGCCAGTGGCCATTGTACTGGACAGCACAGAGTGAGAACATTTTCCACAAGGGCAGGAAGTCCTGCGGGACGGATGGAACAAATTCAAGTTGTGTTCTTTGACTGGAAACTCATCACCGATGAAGTCAGACCCTCCGTTCGGCCCTGAGGGGACGGAGGTCGGGCGCATGCTCCCTGGGCCCCCACTGAAACTTGTAATGCTTCTACAAAACCACCTGGATGACAAAACTCAGAGCCTTAACAGCTCAGAATGAGCAGGCAGATTGATTCAATAGTCCCTCTAGACCTGTGTTTTCCAGATGAGGACTCCGAGCCTAAAAATTTCCATAAGCTTTTCAGAGACAAATACTTCCAAGAACTCGGGGAAAAGCAGTTGGAGACAGGCCCGCCTTGAAGCATTTCCCGGGCGGGGCCCATTGGTGTCACCTAGGTGACACTGGAGGGTGGCGGGTTAGCTTGTCCGTGTGTTAGGCGGGTGAAGGGCCAGGTTCCCAGCCGGCCGCAGGCCACCACTTTAATCTATTTGCCGCTTTTTCCGGGCTTGGTCTGCTTGTGTAATCTCCTCTCAGCCCCAAACAAATAAATAATTCATCCCCAAAGTGGCACATTTGCTGGTATTGCTTAGATTAAAATCCCTAAAATATGTATTTAATTTGTATCTGGTGAACCCATTACTGGCCTCAGAGAGCATTGGAACTAAAATAAAATTTGGAACTCTTAGGAGACAGCCCACAGCTCGACTCCGGACGTTCTCGGACACCGGACCCTTCTCCCTCTGGGCTCGCCTAATGGCCCAGCTGGAGGTGATGAGTGGCAGTATTTTCACGGTCAAAGCTGCTCTCTGGCCAAATCCGCCTAATTACCAGGTTGGAGTGTGTTCGGCACCTGTTGCCGGGGCTTGCAGAGCAGAGGGACTGTGCTATGTAATATTTATGGTTCCTGCAAAATTCATGGAATAATTTGTGGTGCTTGACATTTGCCGGTGTTTCAACAGAGGCTCCCAGCCTTGGCAGAAGTGCCCACCCGTCCCGGGGATCACCCCCGACTCGAAGGAGTGGGCCGGGGCTCTCCCGGCTGGCACCCGACCTGGGAATTTGAGTCAGTGATGGGATTAGAACCCCATCTAAAGACACTCAGAGATGTATTAGTCCTCCATGCATTCACTCAGAAGCCTCACATTGTCCTGTGCTGACCTTTTTCATGTGCCTGGTAGAAACAGGAAGAAACCAGGCTTCGGGGGAAGAGTGTGAAGATGGTAAACATGGAGGGGAGGCAGTGCCCCAGGAAACCCTTCCTCTCTCACTCCTTGCCTCCCTCCGTCCTCCCCTTCCTTCCGGTACCAGGTAATAAGCACCTGTTCTGTGTCAGACACCGATACAGAGGTCAAATAACACCGACAGCGAAGCCATGTCCCTGCCCTCAGGGAGCGCACAGCCGAGAGGAGAGGTAGCTGCGCAGACGATGTGTGAGTCCACAGCTGTGCTAAGAGCTACAGAAGACACTCAGATTCTCAGGTTTCTTCAACATCTCAAAGTCCGGGCAAGCAGAAGCTTCACTCCTCAATGGCCCGATACCCACGTAGCTGCACAGTATGGACTGTGGACTCTGGGCATTCTGGCACTGCGCCCCCCAGCCTGCAAATATTCACCTCTTCTGTGCACTCATTCATTCATTCCACCATCAACAAGTGCGCGCTGGGTGTGGGAGACACTGAGGCGCTAACAGGCAGCTCTGACCCAGCAGGAAGGTGGCAGTGACAGAGGTGAGCTGGGGAGGGGATGAGACCTCCCGCTTGGGGAGAAGGCAGATGGGGATGGGGGCTGTTCAGTGTGGACATAAATGAAGGCCACCCGCATGACAACAAGCCAGGGCTCTTTATTCACAGCCCCCAGTAGCAGGTCGGCCCCTGTTGTTTGCACTGGGCAGAGACTGGCCGCTGGGTGGGGAAGTGTTTCAGTGGGGGACAAAGGAAGGCTGGCGGCCTGGGGAGTCTGGAGCTGGCTCACCAGCAGTGGGGCATCACAGGGGATGGTTAGGGGTGCATATATGGCTTTCTCCGGTTGGTTCTAAATTGGAAGTGGGGATAAAAATTAGGGAAACTACCAAGCGATAAAGTCCTGGGCATCTGGGGCTGGTAGCTGCAGGGGGTGAGCTAAAGCTCTGTTTTCCTATGCGGTGTGGTTCGTGGTTCGGTCCCTCGATCCTGAATGCTCCCAGCTCTGTGCCCCCCTTAGAATGAACTCAGTCTCTCAACAGGAGAGCATCGCAGATAGGAAGGCATGAGCTGAGTTTGGAAGGAAGAGGAGAGATGAGTTGTTCAGCAAAAGGACATGTCAGAAAGAGGGAGAAGTCAGGGCAGGAAACCGGGAGCACCTGCGGGGGCGGGAATGGGGCACCCTTGTGCTAACTGAGGGCTGGGAA
The DNA here is from genome assembly GCA_029783875.1 of Phataginus tricuspis. NCBI lineage: Eukaryota > Metazoa > Chordata > Mammalia > Pholidota > Manidae > Phataginus > Phataginus tricuspis. Next base: position 4,740,920 of record JAQQAC010015366.1, read on the forward strand.
TGGGATGAGGACAGAGGGAGCAGGCCCCGGGTCACCAGGCGTCTGGAGCAGCTGGGAGCCGCTGAAGGGTTTTAAGGCAGAACAGGCCACAATCTGAGGTGAGTGCTAGAGAGATGGACATGACAGCATGGGGACAATGCACCACGGGGGCCCGGACAGGAGGTGGGAAGGTCTACAGTCACACCAGGATAGGAGAAGCCTGAGCCGTCAGAAGGATGCTCAGTGGGGATGCGATGGGCGGCAAGCCATTCCCATGGGGGATCCTGGTCGTCAGGGTGACGGGGACATGCTCCTGGGAGCCACACGACAGCCTGAAGCCCTTGGGACAGTTCTCCAGATGTGGGTGTCCTATTCTCCAGGCCTCCAACTGGCCCCCAAATATTTATGTTTCTCAGACTTGGTCAACAGTGAACTCACAGAACTCATCTGATTGAATGCCAAAGGCAGGGGTCCAACCAGGAGACAGACTGGGAGGTCTCCTACCTGAAATGTCACAGTGTAGCGCCACGCTAGCTTGCGCAAATGACAAAGGAGTCCGGGACCACCCCTGAGCATCTCCAGTTTGGTATTGCGCAAATAAATGAAGGAATGAGTGAGTGAGTGGATGAATGATAGAGCAGAGCTCCTTTATCCAACCAGCGTGCTTCCTTGCAGAATGAAAAGTCAGGTTCCTCAGTGACCAGGATGTAATTCAGCTCCTAATGAGCCCTTGAGTGCGTTTCATAATTAGGCAGCGCTCCACCAGGCAGACCTGCCGGCCCATTGCTGCTTAGAAAACAAACCACTTCTTTGTTGAGTTGAGCTAGGATAGAGATTTACCAAAGCGAAAACTAATGAGATTCCACAGTCACCGGCTCTTATGTGCAGTCATATAACACCAGCGTAATTATACAATTATAAATTGGACTCGAAGCTGAAAAAGCATGCTTTCCCTAACAAATGCAAGAGAATAAAACCATAAAGGCCACCCGGTGCCCAGCACGTGCATGTGAAAGCTGCCATGACAGGACATCTGTGCCCATGAACTTGGGGATCTGGGGTCTCCTTTGCTGCTCCCCGGTCTTGCTCTTCCTTAAAGTCAGCCAGCCACCCAGTCTCGGTGGTCTCCCCACCTCTCAACTGCAAATGTGGATGGAAGCTCCGTGCTGGCTGGGAGCATTTCTTGTACTTTGTGGCTTCCAGCCACATTGTTGGTTAATCACAGAGCTTAAAATGTGATCACACCAGATCTCACTTTGGCCCTTGTAAGCTGGCAGTTTTGCAGGTGGCCCATGGAATGACATTCGTTACATGAATTGTAAAACCCTTTAACTTCTGCTTCTGTCTGCAAACAGCGCCTGGTAGGGAGGGATTGTCGGGAAGCCTGCTCCCTCCTCGGAGCCCAGTTTCTTCATCTGTAAATGTGGAGTTTCGTCCAGGCTCTTTCCTTGTAAGTTCCCCCAAAATTTTAAAACCCTAATTTACTACCTGGGATGGGACTCTTGTAGCCGTCTTAGGGCCACATTGCATGAACCAGTCTGGAATTTGGTGGAGAGTCTGAGAAAAGAGAAGACCAGGACCTGTTGGTCACTCCATGCTCAGATGACCCCGGGGAGACCCTCTGCTGTTCATTTGCCAAGTCAGGTTGACGCAGCCTGGCAGCCAGCCTGGCCCTTTGACAGGCTGGAGGGACAGTCTGTTTTGGGGATCACCTGGGCTGTTTGGGGTAGCCTTCTGTGCAAATCTCCCAGTACCTATGTAGCTGGTCTTGCAGCAGCCGTCCTCCAAGGAGGCTGTGGGGAAGGCACCAGGCCAGGGAAGGTCTCTGAGGTCTCCTGGAGGTGGCAGGCTGGGAGTGACCTCACTGGCTGGGCGGGATTTGGTTGGACGGAAAGAGACAAGGCATTCTGGGGAAGGAAACAGCGCCAGCAAACACAGGTGGGGAAGAGTCAAGCATCTGTTGGCCTAGTAACACGGTTCCCTTAAAGAGACAAATCACAGCCAGGCACTCCTGGCACACCCTTCTGGGCTGGACTTCCCCGGAGGAGGTGAAGGAGGAGAGTCTCCCATGACCGGCTCAAGGAAGACTCTGGGCCTGGTCGGCCGGGACCCCTTCCCAGGTACCCTCCCCCAGGAGGCCAAGCTATGGCAGAGGTGGGCTCTGAAGACGAGCGGCTCTCCGTGTCCTTGGGACCTGCACCCCTCGGCGCCACCTGGGCCAGCAAATCAATCCACTTCTGACTATCGGTCTATTTATCCCACCTCAGTATCCCAAGGTCGGTATCCCAGGATGTGCTCCATGCAGTGTCTGAAGAGCGAGTGGTACAACCTGTTTAGAAAACTGTCGGTATCTACTGAAGTGGGGGCTTTGGGTCACACGGGGTCGGCTTGACTTCCAGAGGGGCTGGAGACTGATTCAGCCCCTGGAGAGTCAACCATGTCTCTGTGATGGAGCCCCAGTAAAGACTCTGGGCACCCAGCCCGGGCAGGGGGCTCTCTGGTGGGCAGTACCGCATGCATGGCGTCAGTGGTGTTGCCGGGTGATGGCAGCTCTGTTTGCGCCTACGTGGGAGGGGCCGCTGGAAGTCCAGGTGTGGAGCCCTCCTGGAGTCTACCTGGCAAGCCCCTTCCTTTTTGATGATTTCAACCCATATCCTTTCGCCGCTAAGAAACGCCATCATGAGAGTAAGAGCTCTCCGCAATTTCCGTGAGTCTTTCTGGTGGATCACCAACCCGAGGGTGGCCTTGTGGACTGTTCCCCTACCTTTGCAAACCAGCCCCACGAGGGTCACACTGGACACCTGCTCGTGGGGCACATGAAGGAGAAGTTCCCAAGGCCCTTTCTGGTGGCCTCTTCAGATGTTTAGCTCGCTGGCCAGAAACTCAGAAACTCCCACTTCCCTGTTCGGACTCCCACAAACAAACAGAACATTCCGGACCTGCAGTCTGGACCCCTCCCTGGGGCGCGACCCTTGAAGCCTCCTCCTTTCCCCACCTCTCCTCCCCAGTCACACGTCCCAGGAGGAAAGTGAGCGTTTCTAAGAACCTGCGCCCATCTGAGGTCCGTTTCCTCGGATCTGTTGGACGTTCCTTCTCGGGCAGCCTCGGCATCCAGAGAAGCAAATGAGGACCGGAGACCATTTATTGGGAGAAGTGGGGAGAGCAAACAATTATGGGTATCTGTTGGTTTGTTTTCCACAACTGGTCACCAGGCCAAAGAAACATAATTAATTTTTTGGTTCCAAAGAGGCACTTCCACCAATGATACACATCTTTAATTAGACCAGCTCAGCAATTGTGCTCTGATACTTTATTTCAAGGAGCTCATTGCTGACACGTTAATGGAAGAAGGTACCAGACTCCGGGGGTAAGAATAAAAGTGATTGTAAAGGCCTGAAATGAAAGTGGTCGCTTAAACAAGATAAGCAGTGGGTTTTCATTCCAGAAGTGATCTAATCAGTCGCGGATCAAAGAGAGAAATGCAAATGGGAAAAGAGAAGAGTAGAATCCATTAGGAAAAAGATAGGAAAGGTAAAGCAGTGTGGGGACTGTCTGTAGTAGATGTCTTGAGGGTATGTTTTGCAAATGGTGGAAAAACGGATGCAAACTAGCTTAAGCATGAAGAGTATTTGCTATCTTACAAAACTGAAGAGTCTTGCAGCAGGGCTGTCTCAGTGGACTCTGACCCAGTTTCTCTGCTATTCTCGCACCTCCCCTCCTCCACTTGTTGGCCTTTTCCTCACACTGGTTTACCTCATGATCACAAGGTGGCTGCCAGGAGACATGCAACCACAGGCATCCTCCTTCTTGTGGCAGGGAGCAGGGAGAGGATGGGGAGGGTGAGCAAGAGAATAGCCTCCTACAACCATCAGGGAGTCCTGTGCTGTGCACTGACTGGACCACCTGGCCAGGACCTGATTGGCTTAGGTGGATGACCCCCTTATGTTCCACATTACCTAAATTTAAGGGACTAGGAGGAGGAAATGCTGAGTGGTTAGCAAGGAGGAATGTGTGGATACAGACCGCATTTAGATACACAAAACAGCAGGATAATTTGAGACAAGCTTCCTAGAGACTTGTCAGAGGTGTGAGCAGGGGACAGGAAACCATGACGCTGAGGCAGGGCCCTGGCTCCATGACTGCCCAGGGTGCTCGAGGGCACAGATAGGCACAGTCACTGAGATTGGCATCACAGAGGCCAGAGGGGAAAGGACCACTTGACAGGACCTGGGGCCCTGGTCACGGGAAGCAGCCAGCTGGTGGTGACTGTGCTGACAGGGAGCTGAGGAACCAGCCCCAGACCGCAATGTCCTCTCTCCCTCTATCACCTGCTGGGATCCCCATGGCCCAACCTAAGGAGAAGCCGGAGGGCAGGGAGCCTCTGTGTGTGGCCGGCCCAGGGTCACCCTGGCAGAGAGCAGCATGGAGGAACATGGAAGAGGGTCCAGAAGGCAAGGGAGGGGATCCTGCATGTGAGCAGAGTGGCCCTGGGTACAGGGTGGCAAAGCAGCTCCTGGTGGCATCTCCTCGTGGGGCCAGACAGGGGCATCAACACGGGGTCAGACCAGATTCCCCAGCAAGCCTGTTCGTTGACAGGTGAGCCCTCTGGGACCTGTAACAGAACTTTGCTCTTGGAATCAAAACGTTGCACTGTGAAATATGAGAATTGGACAGATGAGGTTTTAAATCGTGATGTGCCATTCCCCAGCCTTGTGAAATTGAACTTAACCCCTTTCACCCCAGCTTTCCCATTCAGAAGCAGGGAAGACCAACACAACCCATAAGTGGTTGGGGCAATAAGTTGGATAATGTGTGTCAGATGCCGGGCAGTGTAGTAAATGCTCAATAAATGCTGTTACTGTTTTTTTACTGGGATATATTTACATTGTGATACAATGTGATACATTGACCATAAACCCTTATGAGGATGCACACATGTGGTTTTGGATGCCCTGTGACTTTTGGATGTTTTCTCTAAAGAGGTGGCATCTAATTGGGCCAGGATGAACAAGAAGTTTTCCAGTTGAATGCCATTGTGGGGAAGGTCTTTATCTGCCTCTCAGTCACATCACCATGCTGCTCAACACCTGCTATGACTCTATTTCCTGCCATACAATTCCAGGCCAGTGTCACCTGAGTTCCTCCATCTGTCCGCACCATCCCCACCTATGAGAAAGTCGTGCTCAGGTCTGTCTGGATAGTTTTGGACAGCTGGAAAGCTGTCACTTACCATCTTTCCAAATCTATAAATCCCTCCCACTAACTCAATTCTCAAGGAGATTCCCCTGATCCATACAGCCCTGGTCCCACATGCATATATCCCTCCCTGCTGTCTGCCATGACTCTCACCCACCAGCTGAGAGTTCTTGGGGGTGGGAGCACAGACCTGGGTACATAGCCTTGTACACAGTAGGCACTCCATAAAAACTGATTGAGCAAATAAATCATTATTTGCAAATTTATTAATTGTTTACTCTCATTAGTTGTGGGTAAGGGACTTGATTTTTCTAGAGTCTCAATTTTCTCATTGGTTAAAGAGGCAAAAAAAAGCCTCTTAGGGATTATTATGAAGGATTAAATGATATGAGATCACACATGTTATATACAAGACCCATGGCAGGGGCTCAGTAATGTGTGATCCCTTTGACTCCCTTAGGAAATGTAAGTTATCTGAAAGCAGGCCCCACGTTCTTCTAACGCTTCTTAAAAATCAATTTTATTCAGATACAATTCATGTGCAATAAAATACACACACTTCTGATTGATGAGTTTTGACTGTATATATATATATATATACATAACCACCATCGCAATCAAGAGACAGGACATTTCCATTAGCACAAAATGTTCCCTCGCTGAATCCAATCTAAACACACCGTTCGCCACAGGCTGCCTTCTATGACAATGGAGTCAGTTTCTCTTTTTTAGAGTATCATGAAAATGGAGGCATACTGTAGGTACTCCTTTGGGATTGGCTTCTTTCACTCACCTTGATATTTTTAGATTCATGCATGTTGTTGCACTCCTTCTTAAGACTGAGTAGTATTCCATTTCATGGATATACGACAATTTGTAATTTGTTAACCTGTTCACTTGTTGATGGACATTTGAACTGTCTCTGGCTTGGGCTATTGCATGGCTCTATATTTTCTTTTTTGGGGTAAATACCTAGGAGTGGAATCACTGAGTTGCATAAGTGTATATTTAACTTCATAAGAGATTGCCAAACTGTTTTCCAAAATGGCGTTACCATTTTATGCTCTGACAACGTATGAGAGTTCTGGTTGCTCCAGATCCTTGTCAACATTTAGTACTGTCAGCCATAAACTTTAGCCATTCAAGTGGATGTATAGTAACATCTCATTGTGGTTTTAATTTGCAATTCCCTGATGATTAATGATGTTCACCATCTTTTCATGTGCTTATTGCCCATTAATGCATCTGCTTTTGTAAACAGTCCATTAAAGTCTCCATTCAAGTCTCTTGTCTATGCCAATGCCTTTGAAGCCTGCTTCCCATATGAACCATAAAAGTCTGAGTATCAGCTCCCCTTGCAACTAGCCTGCAGTCATGTAATCTGGGCTTGACCAATCAGATGCACCCAGCCCAGTCTGCACATTGGGAGCTGGTGATTGGAACAAATCAGGCCAGCAGAGTCCATTTTAGGAAGAATAGCTGCCAGGGCACCAGTATCCACACCCACACAGGCCAGTGACCTGTTAAATGTTGAAGTGAAGCCTAGCCTGCTGGCTTTACTGGGGTCCAGCAGCAGGGACCTCACCAAGCTAGGCCTGTGGCTGACTCTGAACCAGCCTCCCCACTTCCTGCATGAGACCCTGGAGCCACCCAGCCTCCTCTTAGTGACCTCCTTTCCTGCTTACATCAGCCACATCCACCGAGTCTATTTCTATCCTCAGATCGAGGCACAGCTCTGAGCACATGGTAGGTGGGTTGTCATTAGTTCATGCGGAGCCATGAGCCTGTTGCATTCTAATGCACTGAAAATGCCCAAGATTGTGACATTCTCAGGCAGAATGAGAACCGCTGAATTAGCATGCCGCTTGCCCCTGCAGCCATTACAGGCTTGGCTTGCTTTCAACTTTTTGTCAAAGGCCTTGACAATAAAAGACACTGTTAAAAATTAAATCTTATAATTGCCTTTTTTAAAGAGGACTGTATTCCAAGGACTGGCTCTCTGCATTTGGATCTGGGAAATCAGTACAGTATTATAAGTATTTATTTTTAATAATCTGATAGCATGTAAATACATTTCCCATTTTCCAGCTTCTTTCCCTTCACTAACCTTTGTGACCTTGACCAAAAAAAAAAAAAAAGTCAAGCAAACCAAGACTCACCAGCCGAAAATGAAGTTGCGGGGTTCTCCTCAACTTGTCCTTCAGGAATTGCTAGAAGTTTGGACATTACAGACCTTGAACTTGGCATCCTGCCTTAAGTACCTTTCAAGATAGCACTTCCCAGGGGTGGGTCTGGGTTTTGCAGGATCTGAAACTGGTATGATTTGGGGGACACTCTTTTAGAAGAGAATTCAAAATTACCATGAGCAATTAGAAGCGGGTATTGGAATGGGCCCTTGCAAGGGAGGGAAGCCTGAAATTCATTAGATTCACGGTAGATCTATTTCTTGCTACCACTGCTATTCTTCAAACTTCAGCAACAAATTCTAGATTCTGAAGAGGGGCCAAGGTTTTCCATTCCTTGCTTCTTCCAACTGAAGTGAGGGTGGGGGGCGACCCAACACTTTCTGACCATTTCTTCTTACCAGCTGTGTGTCTGTTGCCGTCCCCTAATAATCTGACAACGGGGCAAATGCGGCTGCACTTCCTCCCTGTGTGGTTGGTCTACTGTTAGGCTAAACTCTCGCCAGAGCTCTGGGCTTCTTCCACTTTGGCCTGATCCCCAAAAACCAAGGGGTCCCCAAGGCTTGGTGAAGCAAGAAGCTATGCGGAGACACAGATTTTCACATTCTGTGATCTGGAGTGAGTACAAGTTATGTACTTGTTCAAGGGGCACAGGGCCATCCCGGGTCCTCTCTTTGGCTCCTACGCTGTCACCTCCCTGTTTCAGAACAGGTTTCCCGTGCAGAAAGAGCCCTCCAATTGTCTCAAGCCTCAGATGACATCTCACCTTCTGCTTTGCTCATGTCTGCAGCTCAGGCCTGGCCTGTGTGCTAAGAGGAGGCAGAAGCTTTCCTGAGGACCCAGCCAAACATCACAGGCAGTGCGAGGAGCCGAATGTCTGCCCTACATCCTCACCTTCCTGAGAAGCAATGGCTGGAGCTTCTCGCTCCACGACTTGGTGTTCAAGGAGGATGACAGAGCCAGCGGACAACATACAGCCTGATCTTATATTTACATAGTGTGTGGGGCCATAGATATACTTACAGTGAGGCCGACTGTATGTTCCAAATTTGACTGCATTATCTCCTATCCCACACGCTCTTGTGCAGGGTATAATTCCCCGTCCTTAAGCCTCACCGAGGCTCATTCTGAGCCGATAGAACTGGCAAGCGGAGTGATGCTGCATAACTATGAGGCTCTTTAAATGCTTCCTCTAGGGACCTGCCTTCAGTAAATTGGCCCCCATGCTGTGAGGAAGCCCAGGCCACGGTGCAAAGCCATGTTTAGGCATTCCAGGCAGTGGGGCCCAGCCTTGAGATATCCCAAGCCGGACAGCAGACATGGGAGTAGAGAAGCCTGCAGAAGATTCCAGTCACTCCCTGTTGACCGAATCTTCCCAGCTGAGACCCCAGACAGGTGGAACAAAGAATGTGCTTTGCCTGAATGCCAGACCCACAGAAGCTATGAGCTTAGTAAAGTCGTTGTGTTTCCTGCCACTAAGCTTGAGACGGTTTGTTATGTGACAATAGATGATGAGATGTACACGTTTGTTCAAGTTAATATGAGTAGAGAAAGGTGTGGCCCGAGAACTATACCAGGCTGTTAACGTGGGTCAGAGATGCGGGAAGAGGTGGGGAGGAAAGGAATGGAGAAAGAGAGTTGAGAGAAGTGAAAGAAATTACGATTCAATGTGGTTGTATGACAAGATTGCATTTATGAATCTCTGTGTATCTGTGTGTGTGTGTGTTTAGAGAGATGTGTGAAAGGATGGTCTCCAAAATGGTTGTGGATGGCACTTAGGTGACTTTCCTTCCTTATAATTGTCTATGTTGTTGCAGCATTTTTTAATAATTAACACATATTTTTATATAATCAGAAAACAGAGCAAAACTACTTTTACTGGAAAAAAAATTTTTAAAGCAAGCCTGACTGAAAAAAGCACCATTCGGTAGCCAGTCAGCCATCCTGAAGCCCACGGTTCACTGAGACGGCTCAGTTGTTGACCCATTCCCGGACCAGGGTCCACAGCCTGGGTTTCTGGGGCTCTGCCGTGACGGCCTCCACCCCACCCCCCAGGGGTTCCTCTGTAAGTCCCAAAGTTTGCCTGACGGACCAATGGTATATCAGGCGTGGTGATCTCCAGCATGACCCCGCTTCTCCTTCCACGAGTGACAGGAAGAGGCCAGAGGAGGCGGTAGTTGAAGGCCTGCCTGTGTGTCAACACCTGCCTCGGGTTTTTTAAACAGCTTTATTGAACTACAAGTCACACTCCCTGCAAGGCACCGGCTTAAAGTATACAAGTCAATGAATTTTGGCATATTACATTATTAAATTTAAAAAATTGTGGTTTTATATATATATATATATATATATATATATATATATATATAACATAAAATTTGCCATTTTAACCATTTTTAAGTGTATAATTTGGTGACATTAAGTACATTCACAGTCTCCGCAGCCATCAACACCATCTGTCTCCAGGATTCTTTTCATCTTCCTGAACTGACACTCTGTCCCCCCTAAACTCCCACTCCCCGTCTCCCTCCCCCAGCCCCTGGCACCCACCCTTCTACTGTCTGTCTCTGTGAACGTGGCGGCCCTTGGGACCTCCTCTAAGTGGAATCACACAGGATGGGCCCTTCTGTGACTGGCCTATCGCGCTCTACTGAGTGCAGTGTCCTCAGGGTGCATCTGCATTGGAGCAGGTGTCAGAATCTCCCTCCCGTTTCGGGCTGCGTCATGTTCCACCGGAGAGGCGCACCACCTCGTTTATCCGTTCATCCATTGGTGGACACTTGGGTTGGTCCACCTTCTCCACCACTGGCTTTTTCGAGTCCTATGAGTGTGTTTGCACTTTCAGAATCAGAGCACCTTTTCCTCAAAAATATGCCCCAGGACTTCAGGCCTTGGGGAGGGCAGAGGCTGAGCTGTGAATGGAAATGAAGAATCAGGGGCGGCTGCCAGGATGTCCATTGGTTCCAGCCTGTGGCCAACAGGGCCTCAGGGTCAGTCTCCGTGCTGCATCTGGGCTGTTCCTCACCCTCTCCGGAACTGTCTCTTCATATAACGCCTCCATGCAAGGAGCTGCCAGGAAGAAATGGGAAGTATAGGTATAGCCCTCAGCCTGATGCCTGGCCCAGGGTGAGCACGCAGTGCACGGCAGCCGTGGGAACAAGGCCAGCCTACACCTGGCTCCCTGCACCTGGCCCACTCCACCTGGCACCTTCTCCTCACCTGTGACCCTCTGCCTGTGGCTTTCCCGGCAGCCAGAGCCTGCTCTGACAGTGTTTGTGGCATGATGGACATGCAGGGAAATAAGGCCATGCCCCTCCAGCAGCCCTCAGCCAGCTCTCTTGCACTTGGGTGGGGTAACCCCAAGTGCATGTAACACAGCGCTTCCCAGAGCCCCAGGGGGATGGAGCACTGTTGTCCATGGAGGATGCTGGCTTGTCATCTCACCCTATACTGGCAACCTTCTCTTCCCTGGGCCTCCCAAATGAACTCTGTGCACTAGAATTCTGGTCTCAGGGTCTGCTTCTAGGCAGAATTCAAACTTAGACATTATTGTTATTGCTGTCATTGCTGTTAAATAAGGTCCCATTTCAATCTCCACCTCCTCCAGGAAGTCTCCCCTGGCTGCCCCCACCATGGGGACCACCCTCTCCTTATAAAATCATAGAGCTTGCTGGCTGCAGCCCTCCTTCCTCTTCACCACGTCTGCCTTATTTTATTCCCCGTTTCTCAGCTGCATATAGAAAATGCTAATTCTGTGGGCTCGCCCCCAGGGCACGGACAACATGCATGCTCTGAATCTGTGATGAAGCCATCCCGTCTTTGATGGAGGCAGAAAATGAAACATGGGCCGAGAATCCCAAGGAGACGGGGCCTGGCATGCAATATTTAAACAGCCCTTTCATGAAAGGGAGCTACTCAGGCTCTTAACATCGGTGCTCGAGAAAAGTCGGACCTGATTTTCAGCCTCAGCCTGATGTTTGCTGCGCTTTGTGCTTTAAATACTCACTTCTATGGCCTTGATGTTTTCATTCACTGCCTTTCAAGCATTCCAAGCCCAGAGTGCTCCATCAGGTGCTCTGCTGAGAGGCAGACGCGGGAGGTAGGGACCCAACACGTTCTAAGAGGGGACTTCACTGTTACTAAGGTCCTTCCAACAAGGAGGTAGGAGAAACCTCGGGTTTTGTCTGCACGAAGCCCAAACTGCTTCTTGAAAAGTGTGAATTCGGGGTAGCTCGGCTCTTCCTCTCTCCCTTCCCTCTCCCTTCCTACTCTTTTATTGAAACATAAGTTACAATAAAGTCACCAGATCAAGATGGAGAACATACGAGTGGAACTCTACAGCATTTCTGGTTTCTCTCACACCACATATTTTTAGGCTTATCCCGGATATCCCATGTCTAAACAGCTTGTTCTTTTTTATTCTTACATAATATTCTGTCGTATGAACATAATCTAATTCATTTCTTCAGGCTCCTCCTGGTGGGCATTTGAATTGTGTCCAGTTTGAGCCATGTATTTGCTTGTGTGAACAACCATAGCGAAGCTCCACGCCCTGGGTGGCTTATACAGCAGGAATTAATTTTCTCACCGTTCTGGAGGCTGGAAGTCTAAGATTAAAGTGTTAGGTCAGCAAGGTTGATGAAGATGGCCTTTTCTCGGTGTTTATGTCTTCCTGGTATTGCCTGTTCTTATAAAGACACCAATCATATTGGATTAAGGTCGTACCTTTTGACCTCATTTAACTTGAATGACCTCCTTAAAGACCCTATCTCCAAATAGAGTTGCTCCTTGAACAATGCTGGGGTTGGGGCGCCATCCCCCCAACAGTTAAAAATCCGAGTATAACTTTTGACTCCCCCCAGACTTAACTACTAACAGTCTACTGTTGACCGGAAGCCTTACAGAGAACATCAGCAGTCAATTAACACATAGTTTGTATTTTTTATGTATTATATACTGTATTCTTACAATAAAGTAAGCTAGAGAGAAGGCAATGTTTTCCAAATTGTTGCAAATCTCAGTATATATATTTATTGAAAAAAAAATCCATGCATGAGTGGACCCACGCAGTTCACACCTGTGTTGTTCAAGGGCCGCACCAACTGTGCTGTGAATTAGAGCTCAACCTATGAATTTGGTGTTATACACAATTCAGTCTATAACTGGCTGTTAGGAATAAGGCTGCATCAATTTTCATGTACAGGTCCTTTCATGAAGAGAAGCACTCATTTTGGTTGGATATAGATACAAAAATTGATAGAGTCATTTTGCATCATACAGCATCAATGACTTCAGTAGATACCGCCAAACACGTCTCCAAGGTGGTAGACCAGTTGACCTTCCCACCAGTTGGTGTGAAATGTCTAGCTGTTCTGCATCTATGTCAGTATTTGGTATTGTCTCTCAGTTTTAGCCACTCTAACGGGTATGCAGAATAATCTTTTTTAAATTAACTTTTAATTTCTGAATAATGAGAGCCTTACAGAAAAGTTGCAAAGGTACTACAAAGAGTTCCCATATTCTCTTCACACAGCTTCCTCTAATGTTAACATCAGAAAAGCCTTTTCTTTAAAAAAAATTATCAACACTAAATCCTTTACTATTGCCATGAATTCTCCAGGCTACCAGAAAGCCAGGTGCATTTCCCTATGAATAAGATAAAATACCCCCCAAACTGATACATACAATAACTAAATTTTCTCATATGTTATAAATGTTAATATTTTAAATGGTACCAATGGATAATATGTCATTTGTCTAACTAAAATATCTAAATTAGGTATGCACCTTAAAATGAGCTTAGGCCATATTTATTTTAATGATTGGAATATTTGGATTTTCTTTTTCAGGAAAATGTAAGTCCTCACATTACCCCTTATCATGGGTAAGAATCATTTTCTGCAGATATGGAAAACTCTCTTTAAGCATCCTTCGTCCCATTTTTCCCCTCCCCCCAAAAATCAGAGGAGAAAATCGAACAAAATTATTAACTCCATGTATGCGTAAAGCTTACCTTTAGATTTTTTTTAATTGCGGTGAAATATCCGTAACAAACATAAAATTTACCATCTCCACCATTTTTAAGTGTACAGTTCAATCCTGTTAAGTAGATCCCCATTGTTGTACGGCCAATCTCCAGAACTTTCTCATCTCGCAAAAGTGAAACTCTGTGCCCCATTCAGAGTAACATTTTTAGAGTATAAATAAAATCCTCCCTCCCTCAGAGCCCTTTGGGGAGGTCCCATTTCTCTTACAATTAAATGCAGACTCCTAAAGAGGAAGCCCTGCTGAACCATCCGGGGTTTGCTTCGGGGGCCATCCCTAGCCTCCCCCCTGGGTCCCTTCCGGACCCTCCCGGGGCTGCAGAACCCCACGGGAGCAAGGACCCAGACCGTCTTCATAATCGCTGACTCCCTGGGACCTAACAGAGCCTAGCACACGGTCTGTGCTCAACAGGGGTTTATTGAGTGAATATTCAAGGGGGAAATGGTGAGAGGGGAAGAAGGGAGAGAAGATGCCTCCAGGAGCACCCGCCTCACTGAGGCAAATGTGCCTCCCTGCCTCCCAACTCCTAAGCACCCACAGAGGCCCCAAAGGTAAAAACAGGAAGAGGCAAAAAAATGGGTTGGTGGTGTATTGTATCGGTAATTCCACCAATCAGAGCAGCAGAATTTCAAGCACTTTAATGGGGACGTGATGGACTGAATTCTGGCCTCCTCCCCACCCTCCCCCACCCCCCCCACCCCTGCCGAATTCATATGGTGAAGCCTAACTTCCCGAACCTCAGGATGTGACTGCATTTGGAGAAAGAGCCTTTAGAGACGTCGTTAAGCTTAAACGAGGACGTTGGCGCGGGCTGGAATCCACTAGGACTGTTCTACTTGCCAGAAAAGATCAGGACACAGGCCCGCAGAGGGAAGACCGTGCGAGGACGCGGGGAGGAGACGGCGCCCACAGGCCAAGGAGCGGGGCCTCAGGAGAATCAGCGCTGACGACACCTGGATCTGGACCCCCAGCCTCCAGACCGGGAGAGAATAAATTCTCTTGTTTAGGCTGCCGCCTGTGGTACTCTGTCGTGCAGCCCTCGCTAACTAAACACAGTAGATTTGCCCCTGCCGTTATCGAGGGTCCATTATTGAGGATGCACCGGCCTGCCAGGAGAGTGGGACCAGGGGACAAGAGAAGCTGGTGTCTTTTCTAGCAGAACCAGTATGTGGGGACATATGGCCCCAAAGTGGAGAGGCTGCGGGGCTGGGGCTGGAGCTGGAGGGAGACATCCACCCTCACCGGGCACCCCATGGCTGGTTAGTCAGACCTGGCTGCCCAAAGACACAGAGCTTGGCTATCCCCAAGGTAAGGTGGGATGCCGGGGTCTTGGGGTGCCACCAATTCCCTGACTTACGCAGACAGACATGAAGAGCGACCCTGCAGGATATAGACCTCAGGGGCCGACGGGTGCCCAGGGACCGGCAAGCGCAGGGCAGAGGCCGCAGTGTCGAGGGTCAGATCCGCATTGCTCACGGGGTTCCTTTCTTCTGTCTGTCATGATGTAGCAGGTTAGTAGCTCAATCGTTGCAGAATCAGTCCATGGATTCTGTTCCCATTGCACAGACTGGCTGTATCTTAGTAAGAAAAGCCATGTCTGATAGATACTTACCAACTTATATGACTGCGTTTCAAAATAAGAAATTATATATGTAGCTAGCTGCACATCATATGTTTGAGAAGTAAACACAATAGAGGAATTTTTAGAAACATGCTGCCGTTAGAGCATCACACCTTTGCAGGAACATACGGGAGTCAGGCCAACTTGACATCAGATCCAAGCATGTATGAATCTTCTATTTAGCTGAAATGTTATCAGTTATAAAACAGAGCCACAAACCTTAATATGAGAGCTTCTTTTTCAACTGTATTAAAAAATCTCAAACCACGTGGTATTTTAAGACGGAAAAGACTGATTTTCGCATCATTCCATGATCGGGCATCGGATGGCTCACAGACGAGCACTCATTAGCCATTCCCTGATAAACTGAAGTTGAAGTTTATCACTTACATTAAGCATTGCAAATGAAAGGAAAGTATGATTTCCTTTTAACAGAATATTCCATAGGTCACATGAAAATTACAGAAATAATTGGGAGCGTCAGACATATTGTTTCATAGCGGATGACATTCTGCCAGTGAAACGAAATACTTCTACTGAATTGCGTTTCTGGGCATCCAGCTGACCCTTTGATACCAGAAAGGAGGGCTTCCCATAAATAAAAGCTGCAGGGCGATTTCACTTGGTGATTAGTGATTTATTCCTGTGCCACTGGATAATTAATAGCTGGAATTTTTATTTCCCATGAAGGCAGGAAATTAATCACACCATGTTCAGGACTTCATGTAAAGAAATACTTCATGCGGTCCCATTTTTTAAAAAGGAAAATGTAGTTAAACATTTAAATTAAATAAACGGATCAATGTTACAACAATTATTAAGGAATGATTTTGTCAGACGGCGAAGAGAATGCCTTAAGGATATGAACAGCTACTTCTCGGTGTAAGTTCATAGCGTTTCCATTCAGGAAATGACTTCTGTGTCCTGGTTAGACGCAAATTGCAAAATTAACAGAACCAGCCCATCGTGCAGCATTCTGAACTGCGAAGACATCTGGACGCTTTCACCGAAGGATACCCTTTTGGCAAGACGATCCAGTTCTCTGTAATGCAGTGAAAGCGGGTTTCTGGGTGGAGGCATATATTACGTTAGTGATAATTTTCACGACAAAGATATCATTTATGTAGGCGTGACCCAAGTGCAGTGTGGACCTTATGGGGATCCTGATGCAAACAGCCTGCAAAAAAATACATACTTTTCTAAGAAACAGGGGAAATGAGAAATGTGGTGGCTGATGATAGCCGATGATATTAGGGACTTAGAGTTAAGTTTTCAGGTGTGACCATGATATTGTGGTGCCATTTTTAAGAGAAACAAGTCCTTATCTTTTAGAGACACATCCTGAAATATTTGCAGGTGGAAAATGGTGTCTGGAGTTTACTTCAAAGCAGTCCAGCTGGGGGAGGGTGGGAGCAGTATGTGGGGCCGAGGGGATCCGAGAACGGCCACAGCTGGCTCCTCGGTAAAGCTAAGAGGGGGATCTTCAGGTTTACAGTCTCGATTTTGTTTGTATTTGAAATTGTCCTTAATGGAAGTGTTCTTTTAAATTTAAGATGCAGTAAAGTTCACAGATGAGTAATGATTTTTAACCAAGTTAAAAAGTTAAATTTCTCATCAGGTTACCAGACTAATTGACAAACAGGTTTTTTTTTGCCTATGGAAAAAAGAGTGGCTTTTTTGCTACAAAAAAAATAAAATCTGCCTAATATTTTATGCTTATTAAATAGTAAATTAAAAAACTGTACAGCCAGCATGAGGACCTCAGTGGACCTAATGTTTCACACCCACGTACACAATGATTTCTCTAAAGCATTGCTGCCTCCACCCCCGAGGGTCCCTGTGCGTGTTGAGGCAGCAGGTCCCGGATGTCTTAGCCCAATTTTAGGTACCGCCCTTTCCAAACCTTCTCAGCTGCTGTTTCCAAACCTGCTTCACTGCTCCATGCTCCCTTCAGCCCTCTGTGTGTCACCGTGGCTGGCTGCAACCGGGGCCACCTCAGCTTTGCTCATTACAGCTTTTCGTCTTGCTCTTGAAGGTGTGGTTTACAGTGAGCCTTGCACTTCCTGAAGCCACGGCTGCCGAGGGACAGCTAGTAGTTGAAGATGCATTTTACGCCTTACAGAAACGACGCACTTCTTACTGGTAGGCATGCTCCTTGGGCTGAGGGGCCGTGTTCCTGAAGGACACATTCATCTGTGCAATTCATAGACCCACCTGTTTTGGGTCCCCAGGAGTTGAGAGTTTTGCATTGCATGTGTTGAAAGGGTTGTCGGTGGGTGTGCAAAGACATGCCCTGAATCTGCATCAGATGGCGCCGGCAGCCAGGGTGGTGTCTGGGAACCCTGGTGTGCAGGGACACTGAGCCTCTGCTCCTGCCCACACCTCCCGCCGACTCTGCCCTCAGAAAAGGGGCCTGAGGTCACGAGCACCAACTGGCATCCGAGGGGTCCTCTACCGCTGGCCTAGCCTATGTGTCTGGGCAGCTGCTGCAGAAGGCACCTGGAGCATCCTGTGGAGGAAGAGGAGGGAACATCGGCCCTAACACAGCCTTTCTGAGCCTCAATCTCCTTATCTGCAAAATGGGGATAAAAAGGGTATCTGCCTGTATTA
This sequence comes from Phataginus tricuspis, assembly GCA_029783875.1. NCBI lineage: Eukaryota > Metazoa > Chordata > Mammalia > Pholidota > Manidae > Phataginus > Phataginus tricuspis. Next base: position 4,758,554 of record JAQQAC010015366.1, read on the forward strand.
ACACATTCTTTCACCATTTTGGAGGTCAGAATCTCAAACCTATTTCACAGGCCTAAAAGCAGGGTGTCGGGATCGCCTCCCCCATGGAGGCTGTAGAGGAGGGACCTTTCCTGCCTCGTCCAGCCTGACAGCCACCTGTGTTCCTTGGCTTGTGGCTGCCTCATTCCTCCATCTGCCTCTGTGGCCTCAAGGCCTCCTTCTCTTTGTGAAAGTCTCATTCGAAATCCCTTTTATAAGGACCCTTTGGGGAGCTTGTTAGAAAGCAGGCTTCAATCCTTACGTGCAGAGATTCTGACTTCGTACTGGGGCTGGGGAGCAGAAATCTGCATCCTCAAAGCAACCCCTGCTGGGCTGGGCAGTGGGCAGTAGGGGAGAGCCGGATACCTGTGTCCAGGCCTCTTTCTGTTCGGTGGGCAATGCGGCTCCTGCCCCTGCTGTATATAGCTGGGTCCCACGGCCCTGGGGTCAGACCTGTGGACCCTCAGCTCCCAGAGCACATCCATCAAGACCCACATGCCCAGGGACCCGTGCCAGCTGTCGCAGCTGGGTTCCCCCGGTGGCAGACCCTGAGTCAAAGGTGCAATGCAGGGGGCCTATTTGAGGGCGTATGTTTCGCCTGTGGCCATTCTGACAAATGACCACAAGCTTGGTAGCTTACAACAGAAATTTATTCTCTGACTGTTCCAGAAGCCTGACGTCAGGAATGAGTACCACCGGGTCAAGATCATGGCTTTAGCAGGGCTTAGGGAGGACCAGTCTTCCACCCTCCCAGCTCCAGGGGGCTGGTCTTCCTCGGCTAATCTCTTCCTCTGACTCCACGTCCCCTTCTCTTCTACTGCGTCAGGTACCTGTGATTCAGAGCCCTCCCAGACAATTCAGGAGAGTCCCCCCACCTCAGTCTCTGTAACTCCGTCACACTTACAAAGACCTTTTTCCTTATAAGGTAACAATCCCAGGATCCAGGGATTAGGACCTGATATCTCTGGGTGGCCATTGCCAGCTACTACACGAACACCTAAAAGAGTGGTGAGGATTCTTTGAGTTAATACGTGTAAAGTGCTTAGAAACTGCTCCCAGTACTTGGAAAACTGAATAATAGGCATCTATGGTCCTTGCTGTCCCAGGCAGCCAGGAATCAGAATCTGATATCTTAGCCTGGCCCCGGAAGCCACGCTCTGAATTTCCTCCAGAACCTCCTTCCTCATGCTTATCTTGTGATCCCCCCATCCTTGGGGCTGGAAGCCTGACCATTGTCCAGTGGAACCCACTCCCCTCAGCACCCCAGAGAAGGAAGGACCGTCTCACATACAGGTGCTCCGCGCATGCCCTGAAATAAGTAGGTAGTTCAGTGACGCTGGTCAACCGGACTTTGCTGAAGCAAACTTTTTCTGAACGGCAGTTGGCCCTCTCACACGCACGCGTGTTGAGACCTCTCGTGGAAACGTTTCTGGAATGTATTACACATTCGGCAACAGTGTCTCGGGACTGTAGCTTAGCTCTCTGCAGCTGACACGGGGATGATTGCCACGTGATTCTTACTGGAGGCACCTGTCACTGGACCAGCCTCTCAAGATGTCTGCCCCAAGCTGAAAGCTCTGGATACCTGTGACACTCGGGTTCTGACTTTTCCTTTTCCCGCCTCCTCCTGCCAGGGCGGCTGTTTTCATCCACAGGAGTCCCTCCTACAGGCAGGCAGCCCATCTCCCTTGCCTTCTGCCATCTTGTCTTGCCTCTTCTAGTAGCTGTAGGCGCATATAACTGAAGTGTGTTAGCACTTTTTGCAAAGAAAGAGTTAATGGTCTCAAGATAAGAGACCGAGGGGTTCCCTGAGGACAATAATCTTTACTACTATTATTATTTGTTTACGTACCTTCCTCCTGTACCACAAAAAGTTTGAAACACTTCGTATCCTCTCATATTTTAGCTGACATCTAACATTGCTTATGAGTTTGAATGCTTGCAAGGGATAAAATTTCTTATGCGCTGTAACTATTGACATTAAAAAAACCCATTCTGTCTTTTACCCATCAGAATCTAAAGGACATAGTAATTTGATATCCATCATCATTCATTTAGAAGATGCATAAATAAGCTTTTTCGTACAGTCAAAAATTTTGTAATTTTCTGGTCCTCCCATGAACTCGTATTTCCATTCCATTTCCTCCACAGAATTGTATCCTAATGTATTATGTTTTTATGCTTGGAGGTCTTTTATTAATCACCCTATCATAATTCTCTCAACAGAAAGTATAGAAGTTAAAATTACATTTTTTAATTACCTGTGACCGTAAAGCTCTAGTGTTAAGAAAAACATTTTTTTTTCCTGATTTGAGCTAACCATGCAACTATGAGCACCCAATCTATCAAAACTAATTCGTTACACATCTTTATAAATAATTATTAAGCATAAAGATAAAATTTTATAAGAATTGCATCTCTTAATGAGATAGATGAGACCGTCTTTACTTTCTTAGTTAGTTCATGAATTCTTGGGTATAACTCTTGCCACAATGAGCCAGACTTCAGCAAGCAATTTTTTCGTATTTTTTAATGTAATGTTAAAAAATACACTGGTTCGTAAAATCAGCAGATGGGATAGACGGGGTTTTGTTATAGCAGGTTCCCTCAGTGATGAAGTCCTGTAGAGTTATGTGCCAAAATTCACATAATGATTTATCATCAAAGAGCCTTCTATCGGCTGACAGCTTCCGCTGGTCTTTCAACTGGGTAGGAAGCTCGGTGTTGGGAACACCCTGATTTGTGCCTTTCTCCGTCTGCATGGAGGCTTCCAGCTGGAGGCGGAGAAACTTTTTATTTTCCCCCTGTGAAGTGGGAAAAAGGAGGCTTTGAAAGACAAGGCTGGTAAGGGAAATCTTGATTATAGTCACCCTCCAATGCTGAGAATTGATTCAGGAAATTGATTCCCTTAAAGCCCTCGTGTGCCCCAGTTAACACAAGTGTGTGGGGGCTCCCCGACCTTTGCTTCAAATGCCAACCAGGGGAGCCCTTGGACTGACAGAGGGCCACGTCACGCCCAAGAACGTCGGCTCCCGGGCAGCACCTTGTTCGGTCCCCACGGCTGCCTGCGCACGTCCACCCGCGCCAAGGAAGGGAACACGGGAGGCCGAATGGGGGCAGGTGGCCGGGGCCGGAGGGCTGTCACCAAGAGGCACCCGAGCTGATGAGCGAGACTGGGGAGGCTACGTGGGCTGTGCTCCCATCATTCGGCTCGCCCAAGGTTTTGAGGTGTTCCTAACAGAGCTAACTAGATTGCCGTTAGTGGAGCTAAAACCCATTTCATTGATCCAATTCTTGTTCCTGTGTTCATTTCTTCATTCAAAAAGTGGGTAGGGAACAGAGCAATCCTGGGTTCCCACCTTCTGCGTGCCCCGTCTTGTTCCATGCCTGGGACACACCTGTCTCCTGCCCTCGGGGGCCTTGCCATGGGGAGGGGGATGCGGGCAGGTAAGCAACCCAAGCCCTGCGTGTGGCAGGAGGAAAAGAGACTCAGAGTCTGGGGGGCCTTTTGGCTGTGGCCCTTCCTCGTTTGCTCTGGACAAGCACTCCCTCCCCCCCAACCCCTGTTTTCCCATCTGACCCAGAAGGAACGTAAGCTAATTTTTTGCTCAGATCTCCAAGGGTTCCCTAGACTCCGACATTTATCTTCCAGAGCCGTGCCTCCTGGAGGCATGAGGTCAGGAAAGTTTCTGGGGGAGTGAGGCTCGTCCCCCAGCCCCTGAAATCTGGTCTTATGCGGGGGCCCCTAGGTCCCCACTCCAAAGCGAGGAGCCTGGTCAGGTCACTGTCCTTACTCAGCTGCCCCGTCTTCTTGTCCCTCAGTCTTCAGAACAGTGATGACTCGGAAAGCGTTTGCTGAGGGTCGCTCAGACACTGGAGATGTGGTTTGAGATTTTCCTTCCTTCACCCTCCCTCCCTCCCTCCCTTCCATACTCTCTTTCTTCTCTCTCTGTCTCTCTTCCCCTCTCCTTCCCCCCACTCCCGGCCCTTCTTCCTTTTCTGTTCTCTGTTTTCAAGATCAGATTCACCGAAGTATGATTTACACAGTTCACTCCTCTCGGACATCTCCATGAGATGTGACAACCGCTCTACGGGGTGTAACTGCCACCGTCAAGCTATGGAACATTTCCATTGCACTAAAAATTCTCTTTGGAGACAACCGCTCCCGCTCCCACCACCTGGCAAGGAAGGAGGGCCACTTCCTGCATCCCGGAGAGTCTGCCTTTTCCAGATTATCATACAAACGGAATCACACAGTGTGTTGCCTTTTGAGTCTGGCTTCTTTCACGGAGCATAATACATATGCAATTTTCCATATGTACCACACTTTGTTTATCCATCCCCCACGGAGGGACATTTGGGTTGTTTCCAGTTTTGGACAATTATGATAAGAGCCGCTATGGAGATCGGTGTAGATGTCTGTGTGTGGACTTAAGTTTTCGTTTCTCCTGGGTAGATGCCCAGGACTGGGGTGGCTGGGTCAGATGCTGAGTACGTTTAACTTAGGGGTTCTCAGCTGGCGGCGATCCTGGCTCTCCGGGGACGTTTGGCAATGCCAAGGGCATCTTTGGCTGGCACACTTGGTGGTACAAAGGGAGCCCTGGTAAACATCATGCACGCCAGGCCCCGCGACAGAGCATTGTCAGGTGCAAATGTCCACAGTGCAGTGGGGTAAGAAGGCCCGGCTTCGACTTTGTAAGATACTGCCATCCTGCCCTCCAAAGTGGCTGTGCCATTTTTGCACCAACGATGAAGGAGTTCCAGTTGCTCCGAATCCTCGCCAGCATTTGGTGGTGTCAGCTTCCCTCTCTCTTCCTCTTTTTCAATTGTGGCTGTTCTAATGGGTATGTAATCATATTTCCTTTGATCCTAATTTGCATTTTCCTGACGACTAATGGTGTCGAACATCTTTCTGCGTGCCTATGGCCCATCTGTGTACCTACTTTTCTTGTTCTCTTGTTCTCTTCCTATGGGTGATTCTGCTTTCTTTCCCATTCTAAGCCCTGTAACAATACTGTGAAGTAGATGTGATGACTCACATGAGGGTGTGGAGACTCTGAAACCTTAGAGGACACATGGCAGGTCCCAGGGATCTGTGATCCCTTCCCCACCCCCACGCCCTCTCTAGGCCTGTTGGACGTCAGAGCCCACACTCTGAGCCACATGGAACATGCAGCCACTTTTCCCTCCTTCTGTTCCTCCTTCCCTCTCTCCTTCCTTCCTTCCTTCTTCCCCCCCCCCGTCCCTCTTTCTCTCCTTTCTCCTTCAGCGCACAAGTTCTGTCTTTGAATGTACGAGAAGGAAGGCAAACCAATTTAAGGAAACAAATTCTGCACACTTCTTGATGAATGCTGGCCTACTTAGCTCAGGGGAAGAATTTGAGAGAAGAAATGTCTTCGCTTTTCCTGGCCGGAACTCACACTGAGATGTGGGGGCGGGGGGGTTATATGATTATTTTGACAGAGCCAAGAATTATTTGGATGAAAAATGGATTGCCACTTGAGCGGGAATGCCGTCCAATGGCAAGAACAGAGGAGTGGCGTTGCCAAGGGCCTTCCTGGACTCCAAACGAATAGCTCAGCTCCCATTCCTTGCAAAGTTGAAATACTGGCTGTGTTTCCTTGGCCATGACTTAATAATTGCAACCTGTGGCCCAAGCAGGGCTTCGTTCTTCTCTAAATGAGCAGCATGAAAACCCAGTTTCCAAATATGTGCCGCGTGAGCCGCATTTAACAGAGTTAGCATCAGGATGTCGTCAACAACAAAAGAAAGAGGGTGACACCTGGGCTTCTGCTCCATGAAGCTGCCCGTTCCATTGATTCAATAAATTCTCCAAGCGAAGCATCAGGGTCTCCAGCTCCGCCCCTCCCACGCCGCGTTCACGCCCATAGCCCCTGACCCCTCCTGGGACATACCGGGAGGATGCAGGCGTGAGACTCCACGAGGGGCGTGGAGCGGGAAAGGGGTGGGTCGCGGGACACTGGAAGCCCCCAAATCTCCTGGCTGTTCTCTCACATCCGTTTCCGAATGGCTTAGGGTGCTAGGACCGTCTGATATCTTTTTTCCTTCCCGACACCAAAAATGTGATGTCTTTTCTAATACCATCAGGTTCTCTGACTTTCCACACGCCCACTGGATGTCCTACAACTCAGTCGCATTCGACATTAACTCCCCAAATTGGTCCAGAGCCCGGAGGTTAGGGTCTCAGTCCCACAAGACTGCCCCTCATTTAGACACCCAGGGACCATCTGGTTTAAGCCAACGAGCTATAAATTCGGGGGTTCCTACACCACCTTCTCAGGTTTGATAATTCCCTCGAACAACTCACAGGAAAACACTTTACTCATATTTACTGGTTTATTACAAAGGGTACAACTCAGGAAGAGCCAATGTAACAGACGCGCGCGGGGCAAGGTACGGGGAGGGCGGGGAGCTGCCACGCCTTCTCCAGGTGCCAAGCCCCCAGCACCTCCCTGCGCTCACCAGCCCAGAGGATCCGCAAATCTCATTTGCATTTTTGTAACTCAGCCGGCAGCCCCCTCCCTCTCCCCGGAGGTTGGGGGTGAGGCCGAAAGTTCTCACCTTCCGACTCCACGTTTGGTCCTCCTGGTGACCAGCCCCATCCTGACGCCCACGGGGGGGCCTCTCCTGAGTCCCCTCACTAGTATAAATTCAGGTGTGGTGGGAAGTGAGGGTGGCTCTCGGTGCTGGGGACCCCTAGAAGCGGGTGAAAGGACAGGAATGACTGGGGATGGGGTGGGGCCTGCAGGGGGTGTGCATCGAAGCGGAGGGGGAGCTGGGCTGCGAAAACGCTGGGACCAGGTGGGCAGCCGCTCAGAGAGTGAGCAAGGGAACAAACTCATGTGGGTGGGGGCGCAGGGCCAGGAGGGTCGGTCAGCCCACGTCCCTTCCATCCAGCTGCGTCGGAGGCAACCCGAGTTTGGTCCAGGGGTCCTACCAGCATAGCTGACTCCAGGGAGGAGACCCAGCCTTTGAACAGAAGCCCTACCCCCTCGAAGCCCCAGGCCTGGGACTCACAGTGTCCCAGCTGCCCCTTCTCCAGACCTGCTGCCCACTTCCCCAGTAGTAATGCTGGGGGGTGGCCTCTGGGACCCTGACCCCCACAGAGGCCAAAGGCTCCCATGGTGTCCTGCTAACACCCTGGGGAAGAGGTAGACCAGGCCTGGGTGGTTCTGCAGGAGTCATAACCAAGGCAGTGCTAAGCTCTCAACCGCCCAGGTTCCTGGGGAGCCAGAGCCTGGAGACAACATGACTCATTAGCTATTATTTTTAGTTTTATGCCACAGAAGATGTACAGTAACAAGATCAGCTTAAATGTCTTGCTATAAAAAGGATGATGGGTGGGGGGTGGGGGAGGAAAATAGAAAGCCAGATAGACATGGACAAACAGAAACCCAGAGAAAGAAAAGTGTGCTAAGATATTAGCAAGGTTCCCTTTAAATACCAAGATTAGGAATAATGTTCAAATATTTCTATAAAGAATATATTTTATTTTTATAATCAGAAAAGAATATGTATTTAATAAACACATAAAGCATGGGAAGCCTGAGACAGCCCTCCAGAGCCACTGTGAGGCGAGCCCTCTACCTAGTTACCAGCCTTGCTGCCAGGAAGACCGCCCCTTTCCCAGGAATTTCAAAGAAAGTTCTGGAGCCAGTGTGGACCACAGACATACGTTCCTGAAACTAAAATGGTCTGGTGGCCAGCTTCTAAGACGGGGCCTCATCTTTCCTGCTTCTGGTGTTCACACCATGGAGTCACCTTTCACTGAATAGGGTTGATCCGTGTAACCAAGAGGATTTTGCAGATTTGACAGAGCATGACTTTCAGGCAAGGTCGTAAAGGACATGGTAGCTTCACCTTGTCCATCTTAGGTCTCCCAATATGGGCGAGGCCGGTCACCATGTTGTAAGGACCCTCAAGCAGCCGCGTGGAGAGGCTTCATTGAGAGGAACAGAGGCCCCCCCACCAACAGCCAGCACCGGTGCGGCCGCCACATGAGTGAACCTCTTGGAAGTGTCCCCTCTGGCCCCAGTCAAGCCTTTGGATGCCGGCAGCCTGGACAGCCACCTCCCTGCAGTCTAAGCCCCGAGCCCAGCGACGCAGCCCCTCGATTCCTGACCTGCACAAACAATGAGACGATGAATGGTTTTTTTTCTTCTTCTTCATTATTTTAAGCCCTGAGATCATTTGTTAGGCAGCAGTAGAAAATCAAACACAAATGTTGACTTTGATTAGAAAAGCCTGGGTCAGAAGCTTAGCCCCAGAGTCAGGGCTGTGGGCGATCCTGCCCAAACCACAGTCCTGAAAGGGAGGGAAGCTGTGAGACTGTGAGACTGACGGACTGAGCGGGGCCTGGATGAGGGGAGGGGGTGAGGGTGGCGCACGGACGGGAAGGGCTGGATTCCGTCTTCGTTACTGTGATGTCTTGTTCATCACGGATGTTTCGGTACTTCTTCCGATCACATCTTATGGCTCATACCCCATGCTCTGCATATCTGGCCTTCCCATGTGATTATTAAGAGCCCTCCTGTCAGACAGGGTAGCCATTACTATCTGCGGCTACTGCACCTGACAAGTGGCTTGTCCAAACTGGGATGTAGGTGTGAAATACACACCAGGTTCCAAAGACTTACTACAAAATAAATAAATAAATAAAAATGTCCATCCTAGTTTTTTATGTTGATTACACGGTGAAATGATCTGTAGATATATTTTAGACCCATCTGTCATGTATGTATGTATCATATATTTTAAATATCTATTGCTTCATGTGGCCCATATTCGATTTCTATTGGTTGGCACTCTTCTAGAGCCTTCTCTGGCCAACCAGGACCGGCTTTCAGGGATCCAAGGCTCTCTCTCACCAGGAGTGCTTCCTGGGTGCCTTTCAAAAGCCTGTTCAGAAAGTGGAAGCTGAACTTCCCTCCGAAACCCAGTCTCAAGGATCCTACCTCCTCAAGGCTGTAGGAATGCCCCTGACTTCCACAAAAACAAAGCACAAGGGTGCAGATTGTAAAAACACCACCTCCCTGTTTTGCGGATCGCCCCATCCCGCCTTTCTGCGGTCTGGAGACTTGACCATGCTCTGTTCTCTTCGGACCTCTCTGCCTTTCTAGCTCCTCTTGCTATGGACTTAGCCAGCTTCTCCTCTCATCCTCCCCACTAGCTGCTCACACACGTGTCTTCCAATACCAGAAGGGTGTTGGGCAGAGTGGGAGGCCTGGAAAGCGCAGGCAGGACCCCTACGGAGAAGCCCGCAAAACACAGGTTTCAGCTGCAAGAGAAAGAAGACGCGTGCCCTGTCAGGACACATGGTGCCCACGTGAGACAGGCCCCCTGGGGACGTGCTGAGTCCATCAGTGTCTCTGTCCGAGCAGAGGCCAAGTGACCAGCATAAAAGATACCAGGTGGCACAGGTCTGCAAACGTTCACTAGTACCAGGATCACCCCGCAAGTATGTTCAAAGACAGAGTCCTAGGCCCCACCCCAGAGATTCTGACTTGTCATCCCTGGGATGGTTTCAAAGGAGATCTAAGGGCCACACTTTGAGATGGTCAAATCCATAGGCTGGCTCGAGTTCACTCTAATAGGCTATAGCACTGGGCGCTAAATGAGTGTTTGTTGAATGCATAAATGAACAAGTGAATGAATGAATGGATTTGAGCTATTAATACTCCTCCAGCCTCCTCCTGTCTTCAGTGAGGAAGGCAACAGCTCTCAGAAAGGAGCCTCTATCTCAGCAACAACACTTTGGGCTTCTCCGGGGCCTGGAAAACTTGACTTCAACAATGTTATTTGTAAAGGCTTTGCTAACTTAGACCCTGGGAGAGGATTCTTCCGGCCTGATCATGAGCATTCTCTGATTAGCACGGGGTCTGACTTAGCACATTAATCTCCGACGACAAACAGGCTGCTTTAATGATCTCCACTGGCCGTTTGTGTATCATTCAGCATGGACCACTATGACGGAATAACACAGACTGGGCGGCTTAAACAACAGCAATTCATGTCTCACAATCCGGAGGCTAGAAATCCGAGATTAAGGTGTGGGCAGGGGTGGTTTCTCCTGAGGCCTCTCTCCTTGGACACAAGGGCTTCCTCTGTGCGTCTGTGTCCTAATTTCTTCTTCTAAGAACCCCAGTCCTTGTGACCTCATTTTACCTTAATCACCTCTTTAAAAACCCTAAATCCCAGTGCAGCCACATTCCAAGGTACCGGGGGTTTAGGACTTCAACATATGAATAGGGGGTGGGGGCACCATTCGGCCCATGACTATTTGCAACCTGAAATTTCTGATTTCCAAAGAACTGCGGGTCCCCGTTCACTGGAATGGAGCTGACACCCCCAAAAGCTGCAGCAGTTGGGGCTCCCGCAGACTCCTAGAACTCACGGAGAAGTGCACCAAAGTCACTTCCACGTGCTCTGTGAACAGCATAGTCACAACAGTGCAGTCACTTCTGTGGTCTAAGGAGGTGGCACGTGGGGTGGTTCCTTAGTCACCCCAAGGAGAGGGCCCCGTCCCGCCTGCTTCCCAACGCGAGCCCCTCTCTGGACATCAGCCTTCCCGTCCCTGAGCTTTCTCCCTCTTTTCTTATATCTGGGCTTGGGGAGTTTGGGTCCCTCCAAAGAAGGTTGATAAAATGGCTCACGGAAGTGTTTTTATTTTAACAGTCATCAGTACCAGATGCTTCCCCAGTGAGACTCCTCGCTTGAGCTGTGATAAACACAGCAACTGGAAAGTCACTTTATTAAACCATAAATGTTTGCCACAAATCACAACTAAATTAGCCCTTGGCGGGAGCTGCTTAGAAGCCTGGCCCGCTGCTCTAGCTCCACAAGGAAGGGAACACTGTCTCATTAGCTTCCGGAATCCCCGATACCATTCTGTCCTACAGGCTTGGATGTACCCGACATAAATGCACAGGCGTCGAGGGTGTCCAGGGTGGAGGGGAAGGGAAAAGACGTCTCCTTGGCTACCAGCCCTCGCACGTCAGTCCCGTCTCCAGGGCACCTGTCTGTCAGGTCCGGCTGCTGGAGACGGTGGGGGGGGGGGGGGGTGCTCGATTCCCCTGCACTCCCGTAATGCCTGCACCGGGCAGTGACCACCTGGAGACCCAACGCTGAAAAGCAAACCGGCCGGGAGCTTCTCCCCGAGGGGTTTCTGAGAATCCCTTCTTCTCTCTTGGACTCAGTTTCTTCAGCTAAAATGAAGGAAATAGGGTGAATCAGTGGTTTTCAAACTGTACTCACGGAACCCTAACAGAGGCACCTCAGAGACCCCTCATGGACCCCGGGGTGGGCTCCCAACTCCCCACCTTCACTTCCACCCAAATAATCCCCCCTTTACTTCTTTTGTATGTTGTGCTCCTGGAGGGGATTTTTTTTTCTTTAAGTCACCTGAAGCCCCAAACGGAAAAATACCTGATTAAATGGCCTCTGGGGAGTCTTCTGGTTCTACCCGTCACAAGACTGTGAAGTCGGGACCTTCAGGGATCAGAACAGAACTCTCATGGGGGAGGTTAATTCCTGAGCTGCTCCTTAGCAGATGGTCACCTCCTGCCTGTCTGGTGGTAGGGTTTTGTGACTCCATCTGGTATCATAACGAAGCCGGTGCTTGTCATTTATTACCTTGTCTGATTGTTCTTGCGTCCCCTGTAGAGGCTGGCCATGGCAAGTTAGAGTAACGAAGGCACATCTGTGTCACTGGTCCTCATTCCTGTGCCTGTGGCAGACATCACCAATCAACTTCCGTGCTGCCCAGCCTGGATTGGGACTCCCTATTCTTCTCTCATTGTTCCTGAGAGCCCCTACCCATTGCTATGCAACAGCATGCAAGATACAAGCTCTTTGCCATGCTTTTCTCCTTTCTCCTCCCTAAAACCATGGAGATGGGCCTTGCTGTGGCTTGTACATGATCCTGTTCAAAGCATTTCCTTTGCTGTTTGGGGGGAACTTGGGGAAATCTGTAGCTGTGGTGGTTCATACCCAAGATGGCTCCGGTGTCCCTAGCCTCCTGACATTCACATCCTGGGGTGGCCCCTACCACACTGAATGGAGCTGTGGAAATGACAACATGACTTCAGACACTAGCTCATAAAATGCATTGTGCCTTTCACCTTGTTCTCTCTCTCGGATGACTCACCCTGGGGGAACTCGCCGCCACGTTGTGAGGACACTCGGGTTGCCCTGTGGGGAGGGCCCCATGGTGAGGAACTGAGGCCTCCACCCACAGCCAACATTTTACTTGCCAGCCATGTGCGTGAGCCCCCTTGAGAGCAGACTCCCCGGTCCCGGTCAGGCCTTCGGATGAGTGCATCACCAAGACATCCTGACTGAACCTCGAGAGAGACCCCAGAGCCAGTCACCCAGCAAAACCACACTTCCATTCCTGACCCACAGAAATTGTATGAGATGATAAAGGTTTATTGTTTTAAGCTGCAAACATTTGCTAAAAATTTCTTATGCAGCCAGAGGTAACTAATACACTCTTTGACCCCCCACCTGCCAGGGAGACCCCAGCACAAGAGAGGCACCACGGCGAGTCGTGGTCTATCATAGATCTCCATGCACAGAGGATAATATGGCTCAGAATAAAGTGGGATGTAAGAAAACATCCCTCATTTCTCACTATGGTGTTTCTTTTCCTTCCGCCTCTGCCCATACAAGTATATCTCTGACTGTGTTTATTAGTCAAACCCAGATGGCCTCAGATCTCTCTCACCCCAAGCACCAATCATCTATCAACGATGAGGCCCAAATAAAGAGAAAAGACTGAATAAAAGGCAGAAAAAACAAACATTTTGGTTTCTGCTCACCCTTTCCCTTTTCATTAAAATGCTTGTCCATCATGATTATGAATCGTGAACTCTAACAAGCCACCGCCATTACTGTTGTTTTTTACTCTGATGTGAGATCTTTTTTATTATTTGTTTGGGCTGAAGCCCAGTCACAGATTTATTGCTTTCCTCATGACTGGTCTTAAAATATTTGATTTCAGCTGTCAGAATGCAAAGAACTCCAGATATCCTCATAAACAGACACCAAAGAGGTCTTTATTGTCGGAAAGAAAATAGTGAATAAGGAATAACGTGGATAACAGTAAGATGGTCTCTGTATTTACAAAAGAAAAAAGTAAAAGAAAAACACTCTGAAGAGGCTGAAAGGGGGAGGAAAAGGTATGTGCGTGGGGGAGGAGGTGATAATAGCTAAAATTCCAGTTATATTTTAAAGTCTAGGGAACTACCCTCCATTCAGTACCCCTTATACTCTTAGTGATCCATGAGACTTAATTCCCACCTCTCGGGCCTGTCTCTGGAATGTCTTCCCCAGCTGATGCACACGTGTTTCTACCAGGGGACAGAGGACCCCGTGACCTCAGACTGAGTCCAGTCTAACAAGCGCTTGCAGTTCTCAAGACCCAGCAGCCAGCCTGGCGCCTCGTCAGTGGAGGTTGCTCAGCGAATGTTTGCCACGTGAACACGTGAATGAAAGATGTGCCCTGCGCAGTGTACCAACCCTTTCACCAGCACAATCACCTTGGAGTCCGGCCTGAGTCTGGCAAAGGAGACTGCATCCCCATTCTACCGATGAGATTATCCAGGTCCGAGAGATTCAGTTAATTTCCCATTAGCACCAGGCTGGTAATTAAGGGTTAAAAGCCACGTGTCCTTACTTTAGTCCAGGCCCTTTCTTCTGTATTGCAACAAAGCCAGAAGAGGAGGTTGGCGTTGAGAAGGAGGCAGGGTTGAAGTTCAGGAGAGAACTTCACGGGAGACCCTCACACGTGGCAGAGAGAAGAAGGTCCCCCTCAACCTGCATCTGGTGCGCACATCCTGAGATCAACTGATGTTCTACAGAGATGCCTTCTCGGCCACACATGCACCTTCTAGACATCTGCGACTTCAGGATATCCCATTAGCTTCCCCTGACAGCAGCATCCTTGATGTTTGGATGCCAGGGAGGCAGGGAGGAGGCGGCAGGACCCTCTTCCAAAGGGTGGGCCCCGCCTCCTGCCACCTCTTGCCTGGAAGTCTGCACCGGCTCCCCCAACACTCCTTCGTAAGCTGTTCTCAATGAGGCCACATTGGACTTACCTGGGACCTTTAAAGATGCCCGGGCCCTGCCCCAGAGAGTCTGCGGCTCAGACGCACAGCAGGACAGAGAGCAGCTGCCCCAGGGAGGGAGAGTTTCCTCTAGAAGAACAATCCAGCATCGTACCCCCCAGGAAATACCTCCATCCTGCCGCTGTTGATGGGGGTGGGGATGGAAGGGAGGGGAGATGATGGAGAGCATGCGCGCTAGGCCTTGGGGGCTGGGCATTGCCCCAGCCACTGGGCAAGTGTTTGTACCAGCAGGCGTGGACTCCAGGTCCTGATCCAGTGGCCTGGGTGGGCCTGGGAGGCGGTGGCTTTGTTGAGACCAATGTGGCTGCAGAGATCCAGGAACTGGGCTGAGTTCGGACGGAACTCTTGGAGTCTTCCTTCAGCTGCGTCCTCTTTAACCACGGAGGACGGGAGTGCTAGCGACTGCTATTTAGGGTTAAATGATCAGCTGTAGGCAGCCATTACTCTCTCTAATGGAGGGAGGACCTCCAGGGGGCTGCCCAGCTCATGGTTAGGGACGCATATAGATGTCGCTTCTCAGAGCCGGGCTGTCATCGCCGAGGTTGTGCCTGCTCCGGTGGGGAGCTGACTGCTCTTCCAGGTCCCATCACCAGGGTAAGTCACCACATTTGGAGATCCTGGAGCCAATGGACACTGAGCCCTCTGTGCACCGGCACCATGCTGGGCTAGGAACACAAGCACAGGGGCCCTGGTCGAGCAGGTGACCCTGGCGATGCTGCGTGAGGGACACCTCCATGGTTGGGGAGAAGAGAAGGGCAGTCGGGGTGTAGAGGCACAGGGGCTGCGTGGAAGATACAGCCTCGGAGGAGGGACCCGGAGGAGAGAGAAGAGTTCTCAGGTAGACCCAAGTGTCACAGAGATGGGACGGAGTGGCGGAGACCAGGGAGACAGCCCTAAAGCTACAGAGAGGGAAAGGACCTGGGTATCGTGTGACGGGGCAGGGGCCTGACCTCAGGGCCGGATGCCAAGATCTTAAGAGCAACAGGAAGTCTTTGAAGGACTTAAGTGGTGATGAAACAAAAACAGATGGGCAGTTCAGAAGAGGGGCTGGCAGGAGGGGACCTCACCTCCCACCCCGACTGGTTGCGCTAAGGCACAGGGTCCTGAGTCCGGAGGCTGGGCACAGATCCTGGTTCTGTCACTTCCTGGGGTGGCACTTTGGGCAAGCCCCCCACTTCTCTGGGCTCCTGTTCCCTCTATTGTAAAGTGGGGAACAAAGGTGGTACGTGGTACATGCAGTGCAGGGGGGTGGGCGTGGAGTCTCGTCACACAGGCGAAATGTCCACACGATACGTGCCCTGTGATGAGCTCCTCTAAGCGTCAGCTCTTATCATCATTATCCCCCTTCAGCTCCCGCACAGTCCCTAACATGCCCTGATGCTCAGAACATATGGATGAAAGAATGAGCGAGTGAATGAAGTCCAGTCCCATGTTATAGACATAGTGATGCCAGGGTTCATGTTCACGGAGTCGAAGGATGAACTTCACAAACACTCAAAGTAGGAGAACAAGTGAGAGGCTCTTATTTAGAGATAAAGTAAGAGGAAAGAGCTCCTGGCTTGCACCGGGAGGGGACGAGAGAGTCCAGGGTGGGTGCGTTGTCTAGGGGATTTTATAGGCGGTTGAGAGACAAAGGACTAGGGATGCAGACCCGGTAAATGGTCCCCTAATGTTTATTTTTGAAGAGACGCTAAGTTTCTTATCGGTCTTCTGGGTTATTTTGCAAAGTTATTAACACAAGAAATTTACTGCTCTGATTCTTTCCCAGGAGAGCAGCTTCTTGGACTGGGAGCCGTCAATCAAGACCGCCTGTCCTGCTCCCAAGGTGGGCTGGGTTATTGTCTGTTATGTTAAGAAACTTGCTTTTTGACTTCTTGGGTTTTAAAATGCAATCTTATCTCTAAGATGGAGTCCTTCCTGTTTTTACTATGTTGTTTATGACTGGGCTTGCTTGCCATTATTAATTGCCCAGGTTGCAAATCATTTAATTTAGGGCTGGAGGAAGAAAAGTAGCATCTGGGTACAGTTAAAGAAAATAAGCTGGGCCTTTTAGCAGGCGGAAGTTATCTTACAATGGTATGTTCTAATTGACACAGTGAAAACACAGGCTATGCTGAGAAACTTTCTTCTCTGGGGGATATTCAAACATTTCAGGCCAAGTTACTCCTGGCTTTTTAGTTTTAACTAATCTTACTGAAGAATGCTTATATTCCTAGTTTGATATTTTTACTTTAGAGAATTAATGTGACTCTGGCTTTGCTGCATTGTTTAACATGGAGTTTTGGTTAGGGGTCCTTTTCTGGAGGCCCTCATCCTGCTCTGTCTAAACCCACAGTCCCTCTCTCAATAGCACATGAGAAGGTCAGGTCAAAACTACCCAAGGCAATGTAAGTGCCAAGGGGCATATTTGAGACACAGATTTGTATGATAATCACTAAGGGCCAAAGTAATAACCCAAGCCCTCCAAGGGGCTTCAGGGCCTTCATCAAACTGCTTTTAGCAGAGACACAATAAATTGATGGTCCAAATGGGTATTCTCTCTGAGTTATACCATGTTTCAATATTTTTAAGTTCTTGTATTAGTCAGTATAGGAGAGGCTTCGCACATTAACAAAAGAACCCTAACATCTCAGTGACTTAACACAATATAGATTTCTTTCTAGCTCACAGTGTCTATCCAGCAGAGATAGGCAGGGCCAGGGAGGGGCTGGCTATGTGTTCTCCACGCAGTCACCTGGGGATTCAGACCGACGGAGGCCTTCTCAGTCACCAAGACGGGAAGGAGCGAGACTGAAAGATTGTGCCTTCTCTTCGATGCCTCAACTCAGACATGATACATGCCACTCCGTGTACATCATTGGCCAGATCCAGTCACACAGCCAGGCCTAGCAGCAAGGGTGCAGTTTTCATGAACTGAGGAGAGGAGAACAAGAGGCTGGTGAACAGTGGTGATGTCCGCCCCAGTTCTAATTACCTTTTCCAGCTGGAATATTTAACTAACCAGTACACCTCATTCTGCAGCTCGGGAGATCACATTTTCAGAGATCCGACCTCTTCAGTAGGGGACTCCTTGTTGTTTGACTGACCTCTCTATTTCTGTAGCTTACAGAACTACAGGCAGAGAGCATTACAGATTTACTGTGGACTTTGCTGTAGGCTTTATCCTTTGATTTTATATCCACACTCATGTCCATGATAAGGCTGTTATTTCTTTATTTAACTAATCTTTTGGTTACCAATACAAATTTGAATGGGGATTGGGGGGTTAAGTTAATCTGATGACACTGTCTTTGCTTGCTGTACGGTGGAGCTTACAACGTCAGTTGGGCTGAATGAACAAAATTTATAACGTATGCAGCAGTTGGCGGCTTGAGCCTAATTGAACACAAATTCATAATGCCATCCAGTGTTGTAATTAAAACATGGCAAAATTAGCCCATCTAATACTGTCTATACGCACACTCTCACAAAGTCATCAACGGCCTTTGTTTTCTATGGTCAATTACCTTTCAAAGTGGAATCCTCAGAAGACTCCACCAAATGAATCAAGATGAAAGGAAACCAAGGCTGCTCTAAACTGACAAGGAAACGCTTGGAAAACTGTTTTCACACAATGAGAGAAATTAATTCTCCAAGGTGGTGATTTGGGGTTGCCATTCGTCTTGCATGTGGTTTGAATGACCACAGGATTGTGGGCCCATGGAGGTAGCTCAGATGCATAAAAGGGAAGTGTCCATGTGCCTCTGTCAAGAGCCCAAGCCATGCAGGAAAGAGAAAACAGGTTTTCTTCCCCCTAACCGGTTCCTTAATGATGACGCGAAACGGGGGTAAATCATTGTTCAGGCTTCATCAACTCCAATTGGTCTTTGCTACGTGGCAACTTATTCTATCATGAGGGCATCTTCAGGTCTGAAATTACATTTGGAGTCTAGAAACTCTCCATCCATAAATATTTTAAAAGGAGATTTAAAGAAGTGCATGCTAACAGCGCTGGTGTTGGGGAAACTGTTCTCGCCACCAGGGGCTCATGTTTGTGGTAGAGTGGGGGGCTCTTTCCATTCAGAAAAGGCAGAGGAAGGGATGAGCTAATAATGAGATGTCCTAGTTGCTTCCCTAATTTAGGAGATAAACACCCATCTGTTCTAGGCAGGGCTCCCCACCCTGAGCCAGCCCCACTCTCGCCCTACTGTCCCCTGGAAGTGTTGGGTTGAACCGAGAGTTAGCCAGACTCAAGGGTAAGACCCCAACTTCAAGTTCGGAGGTTTCCCAAAACCACTTTCAGGTTCAATAATTCACTAGAACAACTCACAGGACTCACACTTATCATTACAGTTGTAATGGCGCAAATACAAATTAGCTATATACAAATACAAAGAGATACAAATTAGAATGAGCCAGCAGAAGCCTTCGGTTTTTGCATGGGGCTAAGTCTGGGAGGGGTCCAGTTGTGAAGCTCCTGTCATCCTCTCCCTGTGGAGCCCTGGACAGCATTACCCCCTCCTGCTGTGATGTGTGACAATACTCAGTATATTGCCAACCAAGGAAGTTATCTAAGCCTCAGTGTCCAAAGTTTTTATTGGGGTTTCATTGCATGACCGAATCCCCGGCATGTGGTTCAACTCTGTCGGCCCCTTCGCTGTCCCCAGAGGCGAGGCTGATATCACATGGCTCAAAGCTCCAATTCTCTAGTCATATAATTGGTCGTTCTGGTGTGGTCAGCCTCCACCCTGAGTCATCTCCTTAATTTAAACCATCATCTAGGGGCCCACCAGAGTCACCTTGCCAGCATGAATGATCAGAGGTGGAGTGAGGAGCTGTCATAAATAACAGGGGCCCTTCTATCACCCAGGAAACTCCAGGTGCTTAGAGGTGCCTCCCAGGAGCCAGGACAAAGGACAGGTCTCTCCTTAGGGGAAGTCAGAGTCCTTAGTACACGTTACATTTGGAATGTAATTTGGAGCCCCAGAGGATGACCTAAGTGTTCCTCATCTGGGGTTACCATGGGCAGAACAGCCAGAGAGGCCCCGAGGGATCAAGATAATCTCCCCTGGACCCCCAGCTCAGCCAGATCACACACACACACACACACACACATCACATCCCTCCACTCTCTCACACCTGGAGCCTGAGCCCACCTCCCACAGGGCCGCTGCTTCAACACAACAGCCAGAGTGATCTTTGTAAACGTGCGCAGATGGAGTTGTTCCTCAGCTTAACCCCTCTGTTGACTGGCTGTACAGCCCGCATCCCCCTGCACCACCCCACTCCCTCTGTCCATTAAAGGTGCCCAGCCCAGGTTCCCCCTGCCTGGCGTGCTCTGCCCCTCACATCCCCTCCCCATCCCTGAGAGGCCCCATCCCTGAGAGGCCTCCCCGGCGGCCCGGCTGCTGCAGTCTGCCCCAAACCCTGGTGCTCCTGTGGCTCTTTTGGATCTGTCATAGTCTCTGTCATTCTCTAGTCACGCCTTCTCAGCAGCCACGCCGACTCCCACAACTCCACAGCCAGGAGTCTCATGTAATCGGGGGGCCCCCACAGCCCCCAGCCACAAGTGAAGGTAATCATCTGAGCAGCTGGGAATGGGGGGTGGTTACTGGGGCCACACTGGCCAAGAGGCACCAGGGGTCAGCCTGCATCTGGACTCCAACATGCCTGGAGACCCAGCAGCAAGGAGTTTATGATCCACCCAGAAATCAGGCCCCTGCTCTCGGCCAAATGATTATTCTCTTTCCTGGCCTTTTCTGCAGGTGACTCCGATGATTCCAGTGGCTATACCCTGTGGGGACATCCCATGGGTATGTCCTGCCCTTATTCCTTCCCTATATGCAAAATACACATGCAGCCGACCCTCATCTATAGATGATAGCTTGGAAAGGCTAGTCATTGCACATCTGTTCACAACACGGCCTTGAAGTGCATTGAATTGTGTTCTTCCACACCCCACATTCCTTTATCTGATGACAAGTCGGGGGCTCCTATCTAAATGAAGGTAAATTAAGTGACATTTTCCATCAAAGGCAAATATGCCCACCCTGTGCCTTTGAGTCAGGCTGCTTGGGAGCATCTGAAGGGCTCTGTCAAGGTCATGGGTCCTGAGGACTTGCTGGGATGAGGCAGCAAGTCACGCCCCATGTCCCCAAATCCAACAGGGACATTTCTACCCCGAGGTGCGGAGATCAAGCTGAAAGACAATCTGTCGGTCAGAGAAAAACTGGCAACTGCCAGCACTGGGTCAAGGGCAACCATGGGCTCCAGGGGACCCAGCCCAGCAGCTGTCCTGCATTTGGCTGGGATGCGGGCAGAGGATGAACAATGACGGTGTCTTGCCATGTAGAGACCCTATAGTCATTGCAGCCATCATCAGAGCTGCTACCTAAGAGCTTGCCCCAGGCTGAGTACTCGGTGTCCATAATCTCTTTCACTTTGCACAGATTCCCTCCAAGGTGTATGTTATTACTGCCACCTTAGAGATGAGGAGATAGGCTCAGAGAAGTTAAGTAACTTGCTTAAGGGCAAAGTCAAAGCTGCAATTCACCCTCAGCCCTACAGATTCCCAGCCTGTGTGCCACCACCGCTGTGTTCACAGCCTCCTAGCTGGACTCTAGGAAGATGTCGTAGACTCACGAGGCTGTTACCCCTGACCTAGACTCAGTGGGAGACACTTTGATTTCTCTGACTCCTTTTTCCTCCAGGAACCAGCACCAAGGACTCAAAGTCTCAGCGTGACAAGTGGGATCCACACCCGGACCCTGGGATGTTTGTTGATGAGGGCAGAGTACAGTATTTGAATCAGACGGACCTAGAATCTGACACTGACCTGCTCACTGTGCAGCTATGAGTTACCTCTCCTCCCTGACCTTCGGGCTCCTTGTCTGTGAAGTGATCATCCCTCATCCATTCAATTCCTTTTGAGGACAAGATGGAGAGCAGACGGGTGAGGATGTAGAACAACTGGAGCCCTCATACCCTACAGGGGGGAATGCAGTGGTGCAGCCACTTTGGGAAACAGTGGCAAGTCCTCAAAAAGTTAGACATGGAGTTAGCGTGTGACCCAGCAATTCCATTCCTAAGTATATCCCTAAAAAAATGAAACATATGTCCACACAAGAACTTATACACAAACGTTTATAGCAGCGTTAGTCATAATAGCCAGTGAAAACAAGCTAAATGTCTATCAATGGATGAATATATAAACAAATTGTGGTACATCCATTCAATGGAATATTATTTGGCAATGAAAAGGAACAGCCGAATGACCCATGCCACCACATGGGTGAACCTAGAAAGAATGATGGTCAGTGACAGCACCTAGACAAAAGCCACATGTTGTATGATTCCATTTATATGAAGTGTCCAGAACAGGCAAATCCGTAAAGATAGGAGGGAGATTAGTAATTTTCAGAAACGTGGGAAGAGGGAAATGAGGAATGACTGCTAATGGGTAATTAAAAATGTTTTGGAATTAGATAGTATTGATGGTTGCATAATCTTGTGAATATACAAAAAGCCACTGAACTGTACACTTTAGTTAATTTTTTGGTATGTAAATTGTTTCAATTTAAAAGTTTTTCAGAAGTAAAGGGATAGAAGACTACTCAGAAAACTATAAAATATTATTATTACTAAGAGAAATTATGGAGAGAGATACTCTATTGAGATAAGAAGAATCAGTATTGTAAAAATGACAATTGCCTCCAGATTGATCCATAGATTCAGAGCATCCCCCCCAAAATCACCCAGTCCTCGCCCAGGCTCCCACACAGTGCAGGAGTCCCTGCTCTGAATGAACACCCACCAGCGTGCTGCTGAAGGATGGAGAGCGCTGGGCGTGAAATCCCTGCGAGGCCTCCTTTTGCACAGCTGCAGGTAGCGCGTCCAGGGGAGCCCCACTCCAAAGCCTCCCTGGATGGACCCGCACTGTCCACCTGCAGCAAATCCTGCTTTCAGTGCGGCAGCCTGCAGGTGCATCTTTCCTGTCAGAGCCAGCAAGTCCAGGCTTCCTCCAGCTCCTTCTGCATGACCCATGTCCTAATGAGTGCTCCCAGCGCGCTCCTCCAGTGCCCTATCGGCCACTTTGCCCAGCTGATGACAATGCAGTTGGAGCCTTGGGAATGGATCCAGAGAATTGATGGAAGGCTGAGTTCAGGACCAGGTGCCAGGTCCTGTGCTGGTCCCCAGGGACACACGCCTCAAAGCTCCACTGCAAGTCTGGGAAGGCTTCCTGGAGGAGGGGCCTTGACCATTCCAATACTCACTCCCAGCTGCCCCCATCCTGACCACTAGGCAATGTGGGTGTTCACGGTTTGCCACTTGGCAGTCGTCAGCTGTCATCTGGTGGCAGCGCCCAGAGTTTGTTTTGACAAACCCCCCTTTCCACTGGACATGGTCTGGCAGGCTTGTTAATCAGGGCTTCCTGCCTGCCCTGGCCAGAGGTCACACACATTACCCCAGCAGACCAGGCCAGCCGGAAGTTAAAGCAAGCGGCACCAAAGGCCCAGATGGGGAGCTGGCAGAGGGGTGTCCTTTGGGGCACCGGGCAGGCCTGGCTGCTGGTGGGCTGTTGGAACACCCCCTTCCCAGGCCCTGGGACGCTCAGGCTCCTCCTCCATCTCAGGCCTGTGGTGCAGGAGGGAGAGGGGCTGCCCATCATTTCCGGAAACAGAATTTAACGGGGTGGATGCAAAATGTCAGTGCGTCAGCTCCACAGCGCCTGCCTGCAGCCTGGTGGGCGCTACCAGCTCTTTCCCCCTCCATCCCAAATCCACCAGGGATGGGCCATCTCAGGGAGCCAGAGTGCCCTGTGCCCACTAACCTGCACCCAGGGCCCCAGCCTCCTCTCAGGCCTGCAGCATGCCGAGGCCTCTGCCCCAGTGCACCCTGCTTCCCAAACCCGCTTCCTAATTCATCTTCTCCCAAACCTCTAATGTGCCCTAATGTCGATGCAAGAGACCCTTTCTGCAATGGATGTCACACAGCTCCCTGGTGCATCCTGGTGAGGAGCCTGCGCCTGCTTGCCTTAATTAAGCAAGTTAATTACTTGCCAACCGATGAGGTCTCCTGCTCGGAATGCCTCTGGGTTTGCTCCAGATCCTTGCAGCCCTGGGTCATCCCTGACTCCCACACAGGACCCAGCTTGGGGCTCCCCGAACATCCCAGAATCCCCTGTTCATCATTTAGCCAAGAAATCCATGGCAGGATGAGTCCTAGTCTGATTGGGGACAGTCATAAACCCCAAGACACAAGGGAGGGAGCAAGTGAGCTCTGAAAGTGTTTTCAGCAACAAATGCACCTCATTTGTCCATGGAAATCGCTCTTCTTGTTTGCTTTGTACCTACTGTGTGCAGTGTGGGGCTGATGCAAGGGTCTCTGAGATACCCACATAACGACACAGGCATTTGCTGAAATGGTCTTGGCTCCAGAACACAGATCACCCCTCGGTCCGTTCCCTTAATTCCCCTCGTGCGGCAGGCTCAGCCTGGCTCGCTTGTCCAGACCCATGGTGGGCTTTTAGTGATGTGAGAACAGACATCCCACAGTCCTGTCATCCTCTATGCATGTGTCTAAGCCCTCTGCACCCAGGCCCCACAAACTCTCTAGAATAGGACTGTTTTCAGCTCAGCTTCTCTGCCGCCAGCAGAGGGCCTGGCATGCAGAGCTCTGAGTGAATTGGCTAATAGTTGACAAGGGCGAGCCTTCTGTACACACTTGAGGCCATGGGCCCTTGACTTCAGTGAGTGCCGGCCGGCTCGAGTCCTGCAGGGGCCCACCTGAGCAGAGAGCTTCCAGCTCAAGGGCGTACTCAACAGGGACCTCCAGTTGCAATGGTTCCTCAAGCCCCCAGCCAGGAACCTTGCCGTGCAGTCCACAGGGTTGACACCCAGCATGGAGCTCCATCCAGAATGGGGTGTTAACCAGCAGCCTCCACTCAGGTAGTGGGGACTGCCCTGCCTTCAGGCCAATCACAACAAAATTAACATGCTGGGGCAGTGTCAGGGCCCTCCCCGGGACTGCAAGGTCGGGCACACAGCAGCTGACACCACTGCTTCTGGATCTCATCTGCATTTGTCTATCCGCCACCCAACCCAGAACTTGGAAGAACTTGAGGACTCAGAGCTGGGCATGCAGCAGAAGCTCACTAGATGTCTATGGAGGCTAAAATGCTCCTCATCTGTCTGTGCTGGTCCCCCATCTGTAACACCCATCTCTTCCTCCCTTTTGCAGTTTCCTGAGGGATCCCCCATCAGTGACATGAGGCCAATGGCTTAGCACAGAGGGGCTTGGCTGCCATGGCTTGGGAAGCAGAAATTTGCATGGGGCCACTCATCTAATTTCAGTTTCCTCATCAATAACATGGGAATATTTATAGTCCTCTTCCCGTTGCAAGTGCAAGAAATCCAAGTTCGAACATCCTTAAACAGAAATGAAAACTTAGGGGTTCAAGTTACTAAAACATTCAGAGTAGGGACTTCAGGCATGGGTGGATCAAGGGGCACAAGCACGGTTGTCAAAGTTTGTTCTCTTGGCTATGCTATCCTCTGGATCATGTGGCTGAGCTCCTTCCGTGCCTTGTGTTTGAAGTTGCACTCCACAAAAGCAGATCTTAGACAAATATTTGAGCGAAAATCATTATTTTGGGGAGATTTGGGAGATGAGAAGTGAGGCAAGGAAGAGAAGCAGCCAACGCAAGTGTGTTACCAAGCAAATTGCCTTGCACGGGCACATGAGTCTTAATCCCACTGGGGAAGCCTGAGGGACTATTTAGAATATGCCTCGGGGTGGTTCTGCCTGAAGGGTGAAGAAGCTAGAGTATTTACCCACCGTCACCTCATCACCCATTAGGTTGAGGGCTGCTGATGAAGGTGTTACCTCCTGAACGCCGGAGGAGCCCCTTCCGGAGGGTAGGAAAAGCTCTCAGCAATGCTAGACTTTGCTCTGATTGGCACAACTGGTTCATATTCCCATCTCTGAGCCAATCGCTAGGGCCAGAAGTGTGGCACACACTGATTGGCTGAGTCTAAGTCACATGTCCCTGCCTCCGTGAACTATGCTAACTGGTTGTATTTTGGTCACACGTTCACTCCCAGGGCACAACACACACTGGTTAGCTGACCCTAGATGACATGTTCACCCCAGTTCCTGTAGGTAGGGACTACCTCTGCAACTACAGAGCCAGAGATTGGGAAAAGGGATGCCTCTCCAAGGAGTATTTTAACCAGAAAAAAGGGGAATGGGAGTTGGGTGGGCAGAACCATAGAAGTCACCCCACGGCCGCATTGGGTTAGCTGGGAATCAAGGACAGTCAGGTGGGAAGTGGGGAGCACGAGGCTTGGCATCTAACCGACACCTGGGGCGCATCCCTCCAACGTGGCTCCCCTCCATGCCCCATAGCATCAAGAAGGCAGCACCCCAAATCTAACATCTTGTTTTTCCCTTCTACAAGCTTTCCTTTTTTTCCACCAGAGCTTTGCATTTTGCTGAATCTTAGAATTTGCTTTTTATGCAGAATAGAAAAAAAAAAATGAAAATGAGAAAAAGCTTTAAGTTGGACAGTGTCTTCCGATGAACTCCGTGTGCCTGTAGCCCTCACCGACCCTCAACGTGCGCCAGCCTGCCCGCTCCCTGGACGGGTCAGATGCCCTCAGGCCAGGCAGCAGACCCACAGCGGCAGGCGTGCGGTGAGGAGGCAGCTGCTACGCCAGGCCCAGTTTACTCAGCAAAAGCCCCCCAGGCATGAGTGAGTGGCCTCTCTCGTTTGGCCATGTCAAAGGGAACTTAATTCTACAGCACCGCAGTTGAGACAAAACCTCACTGTAGATTTGCCAAAGGCTAGCCAAGTCTTCATGGAATTATTTTTTCACCCAGCGCATGTTTATTATATACCTAACCATCCTCCAGGCACTGTTCTAGGCAGTGGAATACAGCAGGGAACAGAGGAGCAAAAAGCCCTGACTTCATGGAGCTTACATTCTAACGGGGATAACAAGAGTAAACATAGTAATTAAGTAAATTATACGGTATGTTAGAGGATTGCAAGTGCTATTAAAAACTAGATCAAGGTAAAAGGAGCACAGGGTATAGGGAGAGGGGTAGAATTTTAAGAGGGATGGTCAGAGTGGGCCTTGTTGAGAAGGTAACATTTGAGCAACAATTTGAAGAAAATGAGGAAATAAGCCACATGGGTATCTGGGAAACTAGTGTCCAGCAGAGAACAGCCAGTGCAAAGGCCCTGAGGTCAAGCAGCAAAGAGACCACTAGCAGAAGTGGCTTGAGGAAAGAGGACAGAGGTCAGAAGAGGGAACCTGTTGGCTCTTATAAGGACTTTGCTCAGTGACATGAGCCTTTGGAGGGTTTTGCACAGACAAGGAAGAGGGAAAAGGAACCTGACCCATCTTATGCCTTCCCTCTGGCTGCCCGGCTGGGCTTAGACTGCAGGGACAGAACTGTACACAGGAAGTGCTAATGCAGTGATATGGGTGCTTGGATGAGGGAGGGGTGGAGGGTTTGTTTGGAAGGAGGAACCGATGGGACTTACAGCCAGATTAGGGAAGGAACGTTAGGGGAAGAGGGAAATGGAGGAGGGGGCCAAGGACTGGCCCTGAGCGACGGGAAGGGCCGAGTTGTATTAACTAAACGGAGAGGTGGGATGAGGGGTGGGGAATTCAGTCTGGGAGTTTGGAAATCTCAAGCCGTGTAAGTGGACATCGAAGTGACTGGTCAAAAAGGCAGTTTTACATGTGAGTCTGCAGTTTCAGGGGAACACCTGGCCCCAGGGGTCCATTTAGGGGTCACTGATGAATTGGTGGTTTTAAAGATCACCAGGGGAGGGAGTGTAGTCGAGGAAGGGGTCCTGGGCCCAGGTAGGAGGGCGTTGAGGGGTGGGGAATGATGGAGAAGTCGGCCTGCCAGGTGGGAGGCCAGCAGGTGTGCAGTGCAGAAAACTGGGAAGAAGTTCTCCCCTGAGGCCAGAGAGAGCAGCTGTGCAGAAGGTGGCTTGGGGCAGGCGAGCTGGGCGAGGGCTGAGAGGGGATGTTGGATTGCAGGCAAAACCTCCCTGGACGAGAAGCAGGTAGGAGAGTCATTGCAGAGCCGCGCAGGAAGACGGGCGCTGCTGGAGCTGGGGACAGGCGGCATCTCCGCGGGCGGGAGGGCTGGCAGGGCCCCATGCACACTGCAGAGCGAACGGGAAGGGCGCCTTCCTGACGCCAAGTCGTGCCTGGCGGCTCACGTCCTGGGGGCTTTTACCAAATTCAGAAGAAATCCAGGCGGCCCACGAGCCACCAGGAGCCACCCCCAGACAGATGTCGCTGCTGTTTGCCCGTGACTCCTTCAGGCTGATGCAGGGCCTGGCAGCCCGTTCCTGCCCCCTCCCTCCCCCTCCCTAGCTGAATAATTTAAGTGCTATTCTAAGTTCAAACCAAATAAAGTAATTTAGAGTGACTAATTCCTTGTGAAATTTATGTTCCCCAAATGTCTTGCTGGTAAAGAGGCCGGGAGCCATTTATCCCCCTTATTTTCAGCTGTTTGGCTTGTGGAAGGAACTGAGGGGGCCTCCTTTCCCGCAGCCCAGGGCGCAGTGTGGCCATGGGGGAGCCTCCCCTGGGCTCTCTCCCAGCCCAGCGTGGGGCTCCAGGAGAGACAGCTCGATCCGCAGTGTACCGCGCAGTGAGGGATGGCGTCACCCGTGTGGCCATTCACAAGGCCACTTCAGGACTTCACAGTTGGAGAGGGTGCTGAGCTGAGCTCTTCCAGAGACCCCTTCCCAGAGAAGGTGCGACGTGAGCAGGACCCCGAAGACCAGGGGCTTCGGAAATGTGACAAGAAGCTCCAGGTGCACCTGCCAAAAGGCTTGGGGTGAGCATACACAGGAGGAGGGGCTGGAAGAACATGCGTGGGGCAGGGAGAGGGGGTGGCGGGCGGGAGAGGAGAGAAGGACTCTTCCCCCATCCCCGACCTCCACAAGCCCTGTGTTATCTCTGCCTGCTCAAACCTTCCTGGCCCCAGGACAGTGCTCTGTCCTTCTCTGGGTTGCCAGTGCCTCATCTTTCCCTGTCCCCAGTCCTGTCCCCACCAGGCTGCGAGCATCTGTGTCCAGATTGGCCTTCCCCTAGACTGGACACTCCTTGCCACGTGGGAATCTGGAAGAGGCATCTGGCAGAGGAAGCAGCCAGAGCAAAGGCCCTGAGGTCGTCCGGCAGGCTTCCATGTGTCTGGACAGCAAGGAGGGAGGTAGCCGGAGAAGTGGCTGGGCCTGGGTCTGGACCATGTCACGCTCAGCACAAGGCTATCCCAAGTGGAGACATGGCTCTTGTAATAGCCCCATCGGGTGGAGGGTATTTCCCTTTGGATGGGACTGGGGATGGCGGAACTCCCTGGAGACCCCAGCGGTTCTGGGTCACGCTAGGGAAGGCACTAGCGACGGGGACAGGGACCTGGAGCTCTGTAGATCTCTGCAGTGGGCTCTGAGGTAGGGCAGGAGGCCGAACGTGGACTCCCCTGTGGACCTTCCAACCTGCGGGAAGAGCCAGATCTGCAGGTGTGCACCCGGAGGCTTCCACCCAGCTGATAAATGGGGCTGCTCTGTTCTCTCCAGAAGGAACCAGGCGCCGGGGCCAATGGAGGAGCGAGGCCGTGATTCCTAAGGGGCCACTGCAGGAAACAAGCCTATTGAGCACTGTTTGTGCGCTAGACCCACCCCCACAGGACTGTTAATGAACAAAAATCTTGGAGGCAGGCAATCCATCTTCACCTTAAAAGTGGGAAATAAGCTCAGAGAGGGTGTGTGACTAGCCAAATCACACAGTCACACAGCATGTGAGTGACTGAGTTGGTATTCAAATCTAGATTTATCTGACTTCTAAGAGATTCTACCAGCTCACTATTTGGTACCAGCTCACTATTTGGTATCAGCTCCCGATCTCAAGGA
Organism: Phataginus tricuspis; assembly: GCA_029783875.1. Taxonomy (NCBI): domain Eukaryota; kingdom Metazoa; phylum Chordata; class Mammalia; order Pholidota; family Manidae; genus Phataginus; species Phataginus tricuspis. Next base: position 4,787,639 of record JAQQAC010015366.1, read on the forward strand.
ATGGACACTTAGAAATTGGAGAAAACATTAGATTTTCACCTTGAAGGGATGATTCTTTTGTCCCCAGAGTTCAAAGGGCCCTCAGTTACTCTTCCTACTGTCATATTTCCCAGGGTGAATCAAAGGCACTAAATTTATCGTGTTTAAAGCACTTCTCAAGCATCCCAATAAAGTCTCTGATTTATAGCCGATACTTTGTTTTAAACACGTTACAAATGATAAAAATCAGTCCTGCAAATGCACCTCAAGAGAAACCACATTAAAGGAAGAGAAGAAGCAGTGAGATTGGATGTTGCATTAAAAGATAGAGTGATGAATGAAGACCCAAAGTGTAAATTTAGTGTGACTCACCAGAAAAAGTTGAGGAGGGGGGGAGCAGTAAATCCAAAGTGACACTCCATGTACGGTGTACCAATATTTGTCACTTTTATTATTCTTTGTTCAGAAGTTGTAGATGGGTCATTATTTAAAAAAAACAACAATGTTCAATAAAGCTTAGAAACGAAAGCTTCATGTTCTCCTAAGGATACAGGCTAAAAACTTCAAATCCAACCCACCGTGTCAGGTCGCATATATTCCATAAGGGAAGCTTCTTCCCGTCATGTCCAGAAACCATTCCAAATGCAGGAAAAGTGGAAAAGACTCTTGAATATCCCAGACGATGCCTGGGAAGGCAGGGAAAGGTATGTCCATGCCTCCAAGGTGGCAGAGCCCCACACCATCGATGCTGGCACCGTCATTGTAACGCTAACAATGACAATGATCGGAGGTCTAATATTCCTCTCACTCACTCATTAGAGGCTTCTAAGAGCACAGGTGGCTGGAACCCAGGTGTGCGGGCTCTTCTTTGCCTTGGGACGGCACAGGTCCTGGTCGTGGTCAGAGATCCTGGAGTAGCTTGGATTATGGTTCCCAGTTCTTCCCTTCCTGTCACCGGGTGACCCACCCATGTCCTCTGCTCTGTGACTGGTTGGACTTCCCGCTGTGCGTGGAGCACACATCCCGGCCCATCGACGTTGGCCTTGGCTGTGTGATTTCCTTCAACAGACACAGTATTAGCAGAGGCTTGAAACGTGCTTGCGTTTCTGGAACAGTGAAGTCACATGGAGCCGACCTGTGCGACAGACCTGAACTCAACACACGACGTAGCGCCAGGCCTGGCCAAGCTGAGCCCAGACGTAACCCAGCTGACCTGCAGACCCGTGCACAAGAACAGCAAACATGGGTTGCCTTCAATCCCTGGGATTTTTAGGTAGCTTGTTACACAGCATTATTGCAGCAAAAAACTGATACCGACCCTCAGTTGGGCCTAAAGGGCTGGGTGAATCCACACGTCCTCCGCGTTGCCCAAGCAACTGCCCCATCTTTTGTCTTCCCACTCAAATCCATCAACCAAAGTGGGCACTTTTTAAATACTCTGTTTACTGAGGCATAATTCACATGCAATGAGAGGCACATAGTTAAGAGCATAGTTCAATTGGTTTTGACAAATACATCCGGGTAACCACCCCCCAAATGTAGCTGTAGAACACAGACCATCCTTCTTTAAATGTCTAATTGTTTCCCCTTCCCTCCCCCCCCCCCACTGCTCATTTTTATCTTTTCCCATAGTACCCATCACCTTCTAACAACTTAACTGGTTTTTATATTCATTTAGTTATCTATTTTTACTTATTTACAACATTATTGTTTATGGTCTTCCTCCCTAAAACAATGTAAGCTCCACAGGGGCAGAAAGGATTGTATCTCTTGCTCACAAATGTATCCCTAAGAACCTAGCATAGGGTCTGGCACATAGTAGGTGCTCAGTAAATATGTTTTGAATGAATGAATGAAGCCTCACTTTACAGATGAAGACAGTGAATAAATTGCCCAGGGAAACTCCATGATTGGTGCAGGCATGAGGATTTGAACCAGGTGGTCTGGCTCCAAAGCTATGTGAGCCCCAAAACTGTGTGAAATAATCATTGTTTGTTATTTTAAGCTAGTAAGTTTTGGGGGTAATTTGTTAGGCAGCAGTAGATACCTATGCACACAGCAGGAGATCACTGAAACAGGGAGCTCTGGTAGCACTCCCGGAACATGACATGGCAAGCGGCCTCTGCTCCAAGCTCCCCGGAGTGTCTCCCTGCTGTCCTGGCTCCCCTGGAACTCCCAAACCTTCTCTTGATCCCTCTATTATAAGGGAGTCCTCCCTGGCCTGGCAGGGGTCCTGCAGGACCTGGACCCTGCTCGGGTATAGGGCCACGTCCACTCAGGGAAGCCAAAGACTGAGTCATGGTGATGTAAACTATTTGATGCCCCCATCCCACTTACTCTGGGCCAAGCAGAGCGTCCTCATGGCTGTCTTGATAAGGGCTGCCTGTGGTCTGTTCCTCCCACCCCCGCCCTCTACAGGGGACAGCCAGCAAGGTGGTTTGGGGCGTATTTCCCCAGGGTGTCTCTCTAAGGAGCAGGGTCTCTTGTGCAGGGAATGTGAGGGTTCTTTGACTTCCATCTTTTCTGGAAACCCCCTACCCTGCCTAATTATAAGCAGAAGACATCTTGCAGACAAGGCATGTACACCCATCTGCTCTTCATACCCCCCCTGACAGATTTCCCTGTTGGGGGAGGAATACCACTGGGCATCAGAGAATGAGGTTCTGCGTTGATCTGCCTGTTAGAACCCACCCCGCCCCCCTAAATCAGGCATTTTCATACACTGCTGGTGGGAGCACAATGGTACAACCCTCCCACGAAGGGGGATTTGATCATAGCCAACAAAACCTTGTGCGTCTTCCCCTAACCCAGCAATTCCACCTCCAGGAGTCACCCCTGAAGGCAGCACTTCCAGCGATGAGTTACTGTGGCATTATCAGTAATAAACATTCATGTATTAGAGAGCAGCTGAAAAACCTGTGGTGCCTGCACATAATGAATACTATGCAGCAGTTGTTAAAAAGAATGAAGATCTCTGTATACTGATAGGGAGTGATTTCCATGATGTATTGTTAAGTGAAAAAAGCAGAGTATAAAAAATTATTTATGGCGGGGTTATTTTTTTTGTGTAAGAAAGGAAGGAAAATAAACATATATATATGTGCTGATTTTTGGAAACAGAAACACTGGAGAATAACTTCAAAATTAATGAAATTGGCTACTCATGGGGGGTTGGGGAGGGTAGATGAGGTATTGTCCTGACTTTACCTTTTTTATACAGTTTTCACTTTGGGGTCCAAAATTTACCAAATTGTGTGGAAATGCCTAAAAATTATTAAGAACATAACAAATGAACGATGCTATCAAACTGATAATATAAACATACAGAAGAGAATACTTTTAAAAGTAGTTTATCCTGGTTAAACAAGAAATACCCTCAAGCTTCTTTAATTGGCAAGCCTAGTCCCTGAAAGACATCAACAGATGCTTTTTTAGGGGGAGGGAATAAATGAATGAATGAATGAATGACTCAAGGTCAAAATCAGGAAGCTGAGAGTCTTACTCCACCCTCAACCCTGACATCTGTGCTCTGGTCACAATTTATATAATTCAAGGTATGTTAAGATCAACTTCATACCGTGATAAAGAGCCCTAGCTTGTTTCAGGGACCCAAATGCTTATGCCGCCCCACAAGGTTCTGAAATCCCACACTTGCTCCTTTCTGTTCCCCGTCCTGCTTCCCCCACTTCCTTACCGACTCCCTTGGGAGACACTGGCGAATAGAATGCTTGCTGTTTTGTCTGTTTGCCAGGGCTGCCGTAACAAAGCACACAGCTTAACAGAAATGTACTGTTCTGGAGGCTGGAAGGTTGAGGTGAAGGTGTCAGGAAGACTGCTTCCTTCTGTGGGCTCTCCTTGGTTTATAGATGGCTATCTCCTCCCTGTGGCCTCACACGGTCTCCCTCTGTACAGGTCTGTGTCCCAATCCCATCTTCTTATAAGGACACCAGCCATAATGGACTAGAGCCCTCCTTCCCGACCTCCTTACTTGGGTCATCTACAAGTACCCTATTTCCAAATAAAGTCGCATTCACAGATACCGGGGGTTAGGACTTCAACATCTTTTGGAGGGACACAGTTTAACTCATAACATGTGCGTGTGACCCTGACTTAGACAAGGGCATTGCTGGTACCCAGCAGGATTTGAGGGTATTAATTATTAATGCATATAAGGCATTAACAACAGCACTGGGGACATAGCAAGTATGTGGTTGCTATTTTTATTTTTTTTCTATATGGAGGCGTGGTCTCTGCTCTCATGAACACCCTACTGCTCTGCCCTGAGCTGGTGCCATTCCAGAGGACACCATCCGTCACTTTGCACCCTGCCCTCAATCACAGGCCCCCTGACAAAGTGACATGTCTGGTTCCATGCCTTCAAGTTCCAAAGAAGCCCCAGCCGCTCATGAAACAGTGTTAAGCCACGAAGGAAAGCTACCAATGCTGCCTGGACAAAAGTTATGTCATTTTTTAAATACCAGTAGCCCTCAACACTCGGCTGTAGACGTGACCAAAGAAGTTTCAACTCTCCAGGGCTTTGTTATATTTCCATCTATACACAGGCTTTAACGTCAAGAAGAATCCAAAGAGCAGGCGTGCGTGCTGAGTTGGCAGGTAGCAGGGTCTGAAGGGGTCAGATGGAAGGCTGGTGCCGCCCACAGTGCTCCGAGGTTGCCTAGGAGGGGCAGGGAAGAGAGGTGCCCTCTTAGAACACACAGGCTCATGGCCACTTTTGCAGGGAACCCAGGCCAGGGTCTGTCCAGGGCTGCCCACAGCCTATGTGTTGGTCTCTACAATTCAGGGATTTGCCAACTTGACCACCCTCCTCTTTCCCTTCATTAATTATTAAGCAATTATTTCAAAAGGGGAAGCAGGATGCAGGGCTTGGGGTTGGAGGGGTAGGCGGGGCTGCAGCTCTGGGCTTAGTTCAAGGCACCGAGGTTCCATGCTCCGCCCTCGAAGGAAAGAATGCATTTGTGCATGAAAAGAGAAGCCTCAGAACAAAAGACAGAGAACAACACGTGTCCCCCGCTCTTGGCCTTGGTGATGCTTGACATTTCTGGGAAATGAATTTAGTGCAAAAACAACAATTCAAAGCCCTGTGCCAAACAATTGATGCGAATAGAACCGGTAGCAGAAGAAACAACGTGGAGATGAAGCAAGCCCTAAAATAGTCATTGTTTGCTGCTACGTGTCCACGCGAGCAGAGGGAGGCAAGTTGTCAAGGGAGTTTTAATAGAGCAGAGAAAGAGGTAGGAGCGAGGGCCTGGCTATTGAGGGAGGAGTTTGCGTGTATGGGCTGCGGGGGCCGGGGAGTTGTTTTCTGCTTTTTTCAGCTTCTTGCTCTATAAACACCCAGCAAACTGTCCAACTCCGACTTCCAATCCGCCAAGGCCTGGCCACTTACCAAGCCGTGCCCGTGGTGCCCCAGGTCCCCCTCACAGCCCCTTCCTACTCAACATGTCCAAAGTGGACTCCTCTTTCACTGTCCAGGCTCAACACACCTGCAATATGCTCCTCCCCGCACCCCATCTCCAGGAGGGCTCCAATCTCCCGTTTCTCACCCCCACCCAACCAGCTGCCTCTGTGTCTCCTGTAGAGGCAGGTTAGGCCTTGCAAATGGGGACAGGCAGGGGAGTCAGACTGTCAGGTTCTGGGTTTGAATCCCAACTCTCCACTTACTAGTTACATGACCTTGAGCAAGATCATTTCTCTGAGCCTCAGGGTCCTCTTCTGTAAAATGGGAGTAACCACAGTCCTGCTTCCTATGGCAGATGGAAAAACTCAGTGACTTAGAACGTGTGAGGCTGCGCCTGGTCCACCTTAAATACGCAAAACACACTGACTGCTGTTGTTGGTGTTACTATTAGTGTTGGGTCAGTCTGAAGCATGCCCTGTTTCCCCGTCCCCACTGTCCCTTCCCGAAGCAGAACCGCTCAGACCACCTCCATTCACTCCTCTCCCCGCCCCGATCCTCCCCCTCCTGGCAGCCAGAGGGATGGTCAGCCAGGTGGGATCTGGCTCCTGGTCAAGGCTACCCCTGTCTCCATCTTGGAGATTGGAGGAACAGCCCCTTCCTTCCCCGAAGAGCAGTCCAGTCCTTCCCGCCCCCGGATACTCTCATGTTGGAGGCTGTAGTGTATCGAATAGTTTCCCCCCAAACTCACGTCCACCCAGAAAACCTCAGACTGTGTGGTCTTATTTGGAAACAGGGTCTTTGCCGATGTCATCAAGTTGAGTTGAGTTCCCACTGGACTAGGGCGGGCCCTGACCCCAATGACTGGTGTCCTTGCAAGAAGAGGCGGCGACACAAAAGGACCCACACAGAGAAGGCGGCCACGCGGAGGCGGGCGGAGACTGCAGCGCTGTGGCGGGCCAAAGGGTGCCAAGGATGGCTGGCAACCACCAGAAGCTGGAAGAGGCAAGGAAGGAGCCCCCCGTGAAGATGCGGAGGGAGCGGGGCCCTGCTGACGCCTTGAGTTTGGCATTCTGAACTCCAGAACTGAGATGATCAATTTGGATTGTTTAAAACCACCGGTTTATGGTCATGGGTTAAGGCAGCCCCAGGAAGCTAAGACAGAGCCCAAGCCACCTCATCCTCCACGGCTGTAAGCGGCCCTGTACCCCTCTATAAATACCATTTACAACCAACACATAGGAGTCCAACCACCGTGTCCCTGCGGACCGGCAGCTATGATGTGACGTTTCGTAGATGTTTAATTAAACTTGCATTGATTACAATTTGCAATTTCTTTTTCATATTTCACAGCCCATGATTGCTTTCCCCAGGTTTCTAATGTTTTCTTGGTCTCTGAAAAGCCTACAGCCCAAGTGCCTGGAGCCTACAGGGCCTGGTAATGGAACACCCCACCTCGCTGCCACCTCCTGGCTTGAAGACACCCTTGAGGACAACGCAAGCCAGCCCAGGAGGCCACACGCCACCTGCGTTTTACAGAGAAAGCTGGCCAGCCCCTGCACAGCCACAGCCCAGCGCCCCAACGCTTCTCTACTTGGGATATGCAGGGAACAGGTGTCCACCCTCTCCTAACCCCCTGGGGCTATGGTCAGATGGAGCAGGCTCAGCCAATCAGACTCCTGCAAAGCCAGGTAGTGGTTTGGCTGAGGGGCATGGGGCTAAAGGTCAGCAGACCCTGGGCTACCCTGGAGATGGAGACATTAGGAGAATGAAGGGCAGTGCCTGCCCTTGGGGATAGTCCCCCCGTCCCCCCACCCTGCTCGGCCTCCCGCTGGTGGGAACCACCCGGCCCATTGCTTCGGCAGCTCCCTTTCTGCACCTCCCGTGTGCTGCACGCGTGCCCGGCCTTCCATCGGCGGGCCCCTCTGCCTTTGGCACCACTGACTACATCCACGAGGTTCTCACGGTACTGAGCGCCACATCCGTCACTGGGCCCTGGCTTCCTCATGTGCCAAGTGGGAGCACCTCCGCCAGCCGGGGAGAGAGAGGGTTCCACGGGGCTCACACCCAGGCACAGAGCAGGCGCTTGTCTCACCATCACGGCGAAGCCAGAACACAACGCGGGGGCGGCCAAGGCCTCCCAGCCAAGTGCCACTGAGAGAAGAGACTAGAGCGGGCTTCCAGGTTGCTGAGAACAAACAACACTCACTCCAGGCTCCAGCGGCGCAGCATTTCCTTAGGCGAGAGAGGAGGGAGAGGGCGCGCCTGCCCCACCCCCGCTGCCCTGCGGTGTGTCCATCCCCACGGCCAGTGGGCCCACCTCCAGTGAACTCGGGCAGTGTGGCTGCATGCACCCTACTTTCCGCTGCAGTGGAAGGACCCCAACGCTCCCCTGTGGGTCTGAAACAGGCAAAGATGCCCTGCACAGGCCATGTGGGGTCCTGCCCCCTGGTAAGGAAGTATGCCAGGCCGGGGCCCATTCTTGGGTGGCCAAATGGGGATCAGATGACTGCCTTTCCCAACAGTGCTGGATAAACAGCACCCAGAGTTACCACGCTCTGACTCCCAGACTTTTCCCCTTTATCCCACACCTCTACTAAGCAATATTTCACAGCCTGTGCACCCGGGATGCACTCCATCCAGCCGCACGTTAATGGGGGATGTCCTGGCAGAGCGCAAGCTGACCGGGAGACTGTCGCCCTTCCCAGAGACTGAATCCCCAGGACTGGGCCACTGGATGTGCCTTGCCAGGCATGACTGCTCTTCTTTCCCTTGAGTCCTGACCAGTTTTCGGGTCCCTTCATTCCTCATCCTTCCTCGTGCATCAAATCCGCCTCCTCTGTGGGCCCCGGCGCTCTTCTCAGCGCACCCACTTAGCCCCCCAGCGGCAGAGCCAGGCGAGGCCTGTCTGTCTGCCAGCAATCAAGCGCGGGACATGGGGCAGGTGCTCAAAGACCTGCAGGGGGAATGAGGTGGGTCTGCACGGGGCCAGGTGCAAGGGAAAGCACACCCCAGGGCCCTATCTGATTTCTTCATCGCTGACTTGGAGATGCTGCTGGTGACTTGCGACGTCTCCCTGGGGGAGACACAGGAACCCAGCTCCCCCTAAGCCTTCTAGTCTTTCGGGGCATCCACCCATAAAGTGGGGCCGACACATCACCATGCAGCCACAGGCCACGGACAGGGGCTGTGGAGTTACCCTGCCCACACTGGCTGCCCCTGCAACGTGCACCGTTCTGCTGGATTGCTACTTGCAAGAATGAAGGCACCCGGTCTCTGCAGCTCTGTCCATCACAGAGCTCCCAGGTCTTAATGTCTGTGTTGTTTAACTTCTAACTGCTCCTTTTTAACTAAGAATTAGCTTAAAGGTAATTGCTTGAATCACACTGATGAAAATCAATATGGAGTAAATTAAATGTAAAGTAGAATTTATCCCGAACGTGCTCCTTGTCGCCTTTGAATGATGGGATGACAAAGCAACTCTTTTGCCTCCCAGGCTTAGGGTTTTTGTCGTCGGGCATCTCAAAAGGAGATGGACTCACAGGGCCCATTTATCAATAGGATTAAGGAAATCGGGGGACGGAATTGGTTTGCAACAGTTTGGGAAATTACGTCAAAGTGACTCTTACACCTGCATTTTTCACGCTGTGTCCAGAAAAGTTTCTCAGATTCTGCGCTTTTCACTCCTCCCTCTCAGCTCCACAAATCCATACCCTTCGTAGGTTTGATGTAGAGGCAGTGTGAGAGCAGGAGGCTGAAGGGAGGCCCTGCCCCTGTCCCAGGATGGAAGCCTGGTCATTTCAGTGAGACGCTGGCCAGAGAAAGACTTGTTTTTCTCAAACTGCGTTGCCAAGGATACAGCATCCAGTCCTCTGGATCTGAATGAAAGAACTTGGTTTCCGGGGTTTTTTGTGCCTTTCATAATTTAGAATGTGTTTGGTTTTCATTTGCAACCTGGCCTGCCAGCCCATCCTCCCCACAGCTCTGGAAAGCTCGCCTGTAATGAACATGAATAAATCAAACCTTCTCGTCTCCAGTGCGGCATAGGGAGGAATTTGGGGTGCTGGGAGGAGCAGAAGATTCTCCTGGTTGGGGCTTTCAAGACTCATCCTAGGAGTGTCACCTGGGGGACCTTTATGAAATGCACACCCAGGTCCCCACTCACAGGACAAAGCCTGGGCAGGTTTTGAGCAAGTTCCCCGGGGTGGTTCTGGTGCATAGCTTGCTTAAGAACCTGGGGTCCAGCGCCCTGACTTTCAGTGAGGCAACTGAGGCCCAGACAGGGGAAGGAAGGACTCTAGGAACAGACGGTCGTTAGCAGCAGCTCCAGGCCTACCAACTGGCAGTGCAGCTGACTGTGACCAGCTGCGGGACCTTGGGCAAGTTACTTGCCATCTCTGCAGTCAACTGCCTTAGCTGTAAAATGGGAACGGTAAAAGCTCATCCCTTTGCTGGGGTGGGGTGAGGCTTTGGGAGATGATGCATGCATGTGCCAGCGCATAGTGGGACTCCACCAGCATCTAGTGCATCAGCCTCGGCATGTGTCTCTGTTGGTCCTGTATCACAGTGAGGTGGGACCCTCGAGGTGGTGCTCCCCCATTTCCCAGGGCCTCCCAGCCTCAGCTGGCTGCTCCAGACACCGTAGGGACAGCCATTTGCTGGCCCCATCCTGGCCCTATCTACCCTCCAGGGACAGGGAGCCGTGCGGGATGGTGCCCAGGCCTCCCCGCTAGTTTCTGAGCCTGGAGACCTGCACACAGCCTCCCGTCTTCGGTGGTTAGAGTCATCTCGGCACCCACGGCCCTTCTGTGAAGGCCTCTGAAAACCCAATGAGCGTTTCCCTGGGAAACAGGTCCCCATCTCAGAGGGTGTGTCAGCGTCCTTGGATGGCTTGAAACAACCAAAATTCATCCTCTCACAGTTCCAGAGTCCAGAAATCCAAAGTCAAGTGCCAACAGGTTTGATTCTTTCTGGTGTCCCTGAGGGAGAATCCTCTCCAGGCCTTTGTCCCCAAGCTTTGGGTGGCTGTCGGCAGTCCTTGGTAGAAACACCATTTCACTGTCAGACTCTTTGGTCACTTGGCCTTTTCCCCCATGTCTGTGTCTTCCTTTCTCCTGTCTCTTACAAGGACACTTGTCATTGGATTTAGGGCCCATCCAGTTGATGCAGGATGATATCACTTCGAGATCCTTCACTTAATTACATCCACAAAGATCCAGATTCCAAAGAAGGTCACATTCGCAGGTACCGGGGGGTTAGGACTTGTATGTATCTTCTGGAGGCCACAAGTCAACCCACAGAAGAGGGGATTTCAGTGCCTGTATTTCCTGGATTCTAAGATTCTGTTTCCTCCTACATTATAATATTCCTCAAATCCACATGTATCTTACAACCAGGGATCATCTCCAGTGCAGTATTTCTGCCCGCACCCAAGCTGCTATTAAATCAGTGGTGGTTGTGTTTTCTCCCCTAAGGTGACTTGACCTGGAAGAGGTGGTTGGTTCACGACAGTAGGTCAAAGGGCTCCAGGCTGGAGACTCTTCTTGCTGAAGGCCAGAGATGGGAGGCCCTGGCCCCGCCCCTTCTGCTCCAGCACGGCCACTTGGCAGCTAACTTGGGGCACCGGGGATTGAGTCTCAAAGGGTTCTGGGCCAGGTCTCCCCTTAAGGCAGAGCTGGCCTTGCTCTGTCCCACCGCTGGATGGCTGTTGGTTCTACTGCCCGCACCCCACAACCTGCAGGTCTCCAGGCCCCCGGGGCTGGGACGGGGTTGGGTAGGCTGGCAGCCCCACAGCAAACTCACATTATCTCCTTTATTCATATCCCCCCTTCTCCACCCCCAGGGCTGATTCCTTAAACCTCAGCTATAAATGTCACCTCCTCGGAGAGGACCACGCTGTCCCAAGCGCTGTCCCTCCCCTCTCACCCTGCCATGCACACATACAGTCAGTTCCTCTCGGTCATGACAATGGTTACCATTTTGCTAATTTTTTCCTTTATTTTTTTGTCAGTCTTCCCAATTAGGCTATTTCATGCTGACATGTTCCGTGATGACAGTACCCCAAACTCATTCATTCACCCCAAGTTCTGGCACAAGCCTTGGCCATAGAAAGCACCCAGCATATGAGAGCAGAAATAAATGAATAAATAAGTGAGTGACTTCATTCCATACAACACCCCCAGGAGAGATTTTACAGCCAAGGACAGTGAGCTCAGCAAATTAGGTCAGATGCAGGGATCACACAGGCAGTAGAGGGGGCTTCCAAGTCCTTGGCTGGCAACAAAAAGTGTCCCTCGATAGTTTGCTGCCTAGTCAGAGATGGCCCCCGGCCCACAGGGACCCCATCAGGAGCAACTGAGGCCCAGCGCAGTGACACACAGCCCTGCTCCTCAAGGTCCAGGATGGGGAGTGGTGAGACCCAACTGTGAGAGTCTCCTTGCAGACCCTCCCCTGGGGGAAGCAGAACTGAGCCAGGGCCCCCACGGCTGTGCTCTACGACCCATCGCTCCCAGGAGGTGACTGAGAGCGACAGGATGTGAAACAGGGTCTCCAGGCCTCCCCCCCAACAGCCTTGCTGAGCCTCTGGAGACTGGGTGGCACCTAGGACGCTCCACCCAATCTCCACGCCTAATCCCTCACCTTGCCTCTGATCCACCTTGCACTGTGGGCTTATGGCCCCCCCAGCCTTTCCTGAGTCCCTCCCCATTTTCTCCCGCAGGCACTTCTAAGAAAATTCTAACACGGTCCTAGCATCCACTTCTGGGTTGCAGAGGGAGTCCAGTCCGCTTGTGAGGGGACCTGTAGGGATGAGGCCCTAACAGACACTCTCCAGGGGAGTGAGGGTGAAGACCGGGAGCTGGAGTCCCATGAAACCGGCAACGTGCTGGCAACTGGGCTGGGGATGCTGAGAGGCAGAAGCTTGCAGAATTAGAGCATTTTCAGTGGCAACTGCCAGCATTCCAACTCAAACCGGCCGAAGTAAAACAAATGAAAGGCTCATGTCGTCATTGAAAAGTCGAAGGAGGCCCCACTCCCAGGTCAGGCGGCCCAGGACGGAAGCCTATAGTCCCATTTTGCCCTGGGCTACGCATCCTCAGGGACTAGGGCTCCTGCCCTGCTTGGTGGAAAAGCCCACTGAAACTGCTCTGCTTCTGATTGGTCTGACTTGGGTCACACGGCCACCCCTGACCAATCACTTTAGCCAGAGGAACCAAATGTTCTGATTGGGCAGGCCTGGATCACATGTCCATGGGCGTTGGGCCCGGAGTGCACAGCGCACGCCCTCGGGCCCCAGGGGAAAAGCTGGACCCTCTTCGTAAAAGAGGCCTGAATGGCGACAGCCGAGGGTAGCGCTGTGCGCCCTGCCGGGATGCCCCAGCCTCTGGAAGCCGACTGGTGGGAGCCCAAGCGAGCACCCATGTCACTGGGCTCAGACCCGGACGGGACCCGAGGCGTCCCTTGGACCTTCCAGAACATTCCAGAACATCTGGCGTGTCAGGTGAGTGGGAAGACTATGAATGTGAAGAGGGTTGGGGTGGGGCAGAGGAGAAAAGCCGAGGACTTGCCTATGGGGTCGGCCTCAAGAAGGAAAGAGGCTGAGTTCTGGGGCCGGGAGAGCGAGGCGGGCTGGACGGCATCTTGAACCAAGTGGGTAATTTATACACAGGTGTCCACGGAAATGAATTCTCCGTGAAGCAAATAAATAGGGAACCCAAATAAGGCCAGCCGCGTTCATCTTGATAAAGGGTCTACACCCGAGGCCCCTCAGCCTCTCAGAAAGGACTACCAGCTGATACTAAATGTCCCTTTGAAGCGTTCACAGCTGGGCCCTGGTTCTTCCTGGTTTGGGACAACAGGGCATTTGGATTTTTTTTAATGGCACAATCTGGAAGCTAATTAGGCCATTATTCTTCAAAGATTTAATTTGCTTTGATGGGCCCATCTATAATCATATTTCTAAACAGCTTCTATTTTAATTACTGCACAAAATGAATGAGGTCCTTGAGCAATTTGTGTCTGATAAACTCCCCTCCTGTTTTAGTCCCTGAGATAAAGAAAGACACGCGGAGGGGGACAGATGGGCAGGGCGAGGGGGGGCCAACAGTTGTGCGCCCCAGAGAAGTGTTGGAGGGACCGTGTCCCTGAGCACTGAAACCTGAACAGGAAGGACCCAGTGGGAAAGGTGAGGCCCCGCTTCCCTCTGGAAGGGGATCCACAAATGTTCCAAGGTGGGATTTTTATCAGGAGAGCAGAGGCCCCAAGAGGGCAGGGATTTCATCTGGCTTCTTTACTGCTGTATATAGCCCAGGTGCCCAAACAGAGCTCCGCAGCTATAGGTGCTCAGGAAATACCTGCCGAGGGGGGCTGCAGGCGTTCTTACAGCCTGGGCAGGGCTGATGTGGGAGAAAACAAGTTGTTAACTGACACGTGGCCCTCGGCCATCCATCACCGGCCAGGAAGTGAGCCCCTCTCGCAGCCATCAGCTGCTTTTGTCCTGTCCAGTGCCCATTCTTCCTTCCCCTGCAGATGGCACCCTGGACTCTGGCTAGTATGGGTTACATTGTGTCTCCCTTTCCCCACTTGGTATGGTGAAGTCCTAACCTGCAGTATTGCAGTGTGTGGTCTTACTTGGAAATAGGGTCATTGCAGATGTTAGTCAAAAAGAGGTTAACCAAACAAAGCAAAACTGAAGGAACAAAATAGCAGCAGACTCACAGACTCCAAGAAGGGACTAGTGGTGACCAAAGGGGAGGGTTTGGGGAGGGTGGGGGGGGAAGGAGGGAGAAGGGGATTGAGGGGTATTATGATTATTAGTTCACATGGTGTCGGGGAGGGGGTCACGGGGAAGACGGTGTAGCACAGAGAAGACAAGTAGGGACTCTGTGGCATCTTGCTATGCTGATGGACAGTGACTGCACTGGGGTGTGGGGGGACTTGATCATATGGGTGAGTGTAGTAACCACATTGTTTTTCTTGTGAAAGCTTCATAAGAGTGTGTATCAATGACACCTTAATTTAAAAAAAGGTTAACCAAGAGGAGTAGGGTGGCCCCCTAATTCAACATGACTGATGTATAAAAAAGGGGCACTTGGACGCAGGTGTGCACACACGTGTGCATGCACACACACACACACACACACACACACACACGCACTGGATGCATGTGAAGATTGCAGTGATGCTTCCACAAGCCAGGAAACCTTATCAGAAGAGAGAGAGGCTGAATAGATCCTTTCCTGATGCCTGCAGGCGTGGCCCTGCTGACGCCTCCATCTTAGACTTACAGCCTCTGGAACTGTGAGGTGATACACTTCTGGTGTTTGAGTCTCTCAGTTCGCGGTATGTTTAGTGGCAGCCTAGCAAACTAATACGACGGGAGTGTCAATCACAGCACCCCTGCCTTCTCTGGCCAGCACACTGATCCGATGCCCCGTCCTTAAAATGTGGATCCCAAAGCTTCAGTGAGCTCAGCCATACCCCACCAGCCGGGTGATTTTCCTGTGGGGAACCTCCCTTCTGCGCCCCCTTTAGCTCTGTGAGCTGCCCCCAGACTCTCATAATTGCAAGGGGGATTACCATACTCAGAATTCCTTTTTTTCTGTTGCTGGCAGTCAGACGCTCCTGACTGAGGCCAGAACCACCAAGCTGCCCCGGATAAGGCGGGTCTCCAGGCAGGGAGGGGGGTGAAGCCTCACCGGGCAGTGGGGTTAGTGTGGAGTCACCCGCTCCCTCTTGCCCAGACCACACACGTTCTTCGGCTCCTCTGGATCATGTTTGCTGTGTGCGTGCTGTGCTGAATAAGTCAGAAGGAAGGGAGATGATTAAATAAGCAATTTAAATACAGCAGGGAGGGCATTATGACAGGAAGTATAGGGCCCTGTGGAGACACAGATGAGGGGCACATGGTCAGTACTGAGGGGGAACAGGCCACCAGGGGCAGGAGAGGAGGGAGCTAGGGGGACCAGCTGTCCTGGTTTGCCTGGGACCATCCTGGTTTTAGCATCGAAAGTCCCTCGTCCCGGGAGACCCCAGAGTGCCAGGCAGTGTGGATAGGCAGTCCCCCAAGATAGGCACCCAGGAGTTTGTGACAGAGAAATTTGTTTGCGGAGAGAAATTGAGGCCCATGAGGAGGGGTCTTGCTGCCCCTGGAAGAAGGTGTGGATCTTAGAGCTAAGAGAAAGGGAAAGCTGGGGTTCAAACTTGGGTAGCTCTGACACCCAGTCCCTTAGGCGTCTGTGCGTGTGTGTGAGATAGATGGCCAATACTCCCCTTTCCTTTGAAGGTAATACAGACAAAGGAACAGACTGCATTTGACTCAAGTGCACATAATGTAAGCGGTTTTGTTCTATCCCAAACTCCATCAAGGAAATAGTGCCCCGTGTGTTACGATGGATTCTCAGGCGATGAGACAGATGTGCTCGCTCTTCTCTAAGGGAAAGTCACCCCGTCTCTGGCTCTACCGTCCAGCATCCAGGCCCAGGAAAGAGATTGCATGTTGGACATGCACATCATGATGCTGTCTCCAGGAAGCAGGGGGTGATCGGCTGAGAAAACAAATAGTAATAACACAACGCAAGAAAGGAGACGACTTCCCTGCCTTCTCTTCCTTACATGGGGAATTGACCACTGATGGTGTTTGAAGGTCTCTGGCAAGGAGACACAGTGTTTGCAGGTCCTCGGGGGAGGTAAGGATTGCAGGGATGCTGACGCTGGCTGAAGATGCCGAATGCTTGTCAGAGGTGCTTACTGGGGCCCTACAACCAATGTGAACTATAAATTACACCAGTAGGAACCTTCTAAGATAGGGCTGCAGACCACTTGGCAATTTTACAGCGAGCAGCCAAGGCCTGACCTTGCTCCCCAGAGGGCTCAGTCTGGACTGCACGCAGGCCCTGTCTGTGCCCTAATCGGGTCACGGCCTCCAGTGCACACCCACGCACTGGGAAGAGATATGGCTAGGCTGGCCCCAGCCCCTAGCCTTTGAGCCAAGCCGCTGGCTGCCATCAAGTGTCCAGGACTCTCCAGGGACCCTCTGGCTGGCGCTTCCTTACCCTGAGCGGCGCTGTTGGCCCAGACCCAGGCCTGGCTGCCCGGCCATCATTCTTGCTGCCTGTGGTTGACGAATTGGGAGGCAAAGGCATTGATCCAGCCCAGACGGTCATGGAGGACAGAGATGGCACTTTGGGGCGTAGTTGGAGGAGAAACTGAACTTCAGCCCCAAGTCAAGGCGAAGGGAGACCCCAGCCTATCCAGCTGCTGAGGGAAGGAACTGCCTGTAGGAGTCCTCAGGGGGAAAGCAGCAGCCTCGGGCTCTGCCGGATTGCCTCGGGCAGGGGTCTGGCCTCACCAAGCCTCTTACTCCCTCTTGCTTGGGCTGCTGGGAGGATTAAGTGGTGTGTTCTTTTGCGCAGGCCTCCACAACAAGGTACCGCAGACTGGCTTAAACTACAGACCTGTTACCTCACAGCCCTGGAGGCTGGAAGTCCGAGATCAAGGCGTCGGCAGGGCTGCTTCTCCTTGGCTTGTAGACACCATCTTCTGCCTGTGTGCTCGCACGGCCTTCCTTCTGTATGTCTGTGTGCTAACCTCTTATACGGACCCCAGTCACAATGGATTGGAGCCCATGTTCATGACTTCATCCTAACTTAATCGCCCCTTTAAAGGCCATGTCTTCAAATACACTCGCATTCTGAGGTGCTGGGGGTTAGGACTTCGACATATGAATTGGTGGGGGGCGCATAGTCATCCCATAACAAGTGAAATGCTGCAGAGAGACCACCAGACACACTGAAGATGTTGGTAAGCATGATTCATTTCTAAGGCAGCTGAGAAGGCAAGCAGAGCCTGCAGAAAACACTGCAGAGTTCTGGCCTCTGTTCCTCCACCCTCCCTCCTCTCTACCGGGAAGCCATCCTGGTCTCCAGGATGATTCTCCCAGAGAGGAAGTAATTAAGTTTTCAGCCTCGTGCAAGCCTGGATCCGTGGCTTGGCTCAGCAGAGCTAGTTTACCACCTCCCTAGAGCTTCTAGTGATGGACTAATGAGGCCTTGCGGTGGGAATCCCAGTCCCGCTCCTTCTCAGCTCCAGCCAGTGGCCATGCCGATCGTGCAGTGTCAGTAGAACCTCCAGCCCATGTCAGGTCCTGGTGTCACTGCCCTGCCTCCATGCTGTCCCATGGTGACGTCCCTGAATGGGAAGGGACAGAGCTTCAGCAGGAGATGTGTTTAAAACTCCTTTCCATGTTTGAGACCAGTGGCTCTTGGGGCAGGCAGGCAACTTCTGACCCTCTGACTTTTTTCTTTTTCTGACCTGAACCTACTAGCGATATTTCCTCTTGGGACCCTCCCAGAGGCACTCAGGACCATCTACCCAGGGAGAGCACTGCCCCAAAAGTAGGAGGTAGTCCCTCTGGCCTCTATTCAGGACCCAGGAATGGGTTCCCAACAGCCTGAAAGAGGGACCCAAAGAGAAGTGCCAGTTTTCCTGGGGAAGTAGAGTCCCTGCAAGGGAAGATGCTATTTAAAAGCCTCTCCTGACCACTTCTCTGGTAGTTTCCCATTCTTCCTACACATTTTTTTAAAAATCTGCCCAAACCAAGACAGGCTTTTCCACGCTGGATGTGTCAGTGGTGGTGTTACCCTGGCCTTTGCCGGCCCTTCCCCGACCGTTCACACCTATCCTTGTCTTCCCTGGAAGACGTGGTATGTTTTAGCAATTGGATGATTTTCTCCCAAACTGTCAGCAAGTTGGCGATAATTTTCTGCAGCAAAAACACCAATAGGGCTTTTTTTTTTTCTCTAACATTTAAAAGTTGTATTGCAGTAGACTTTCCCCCCGGGGGCCTGTGGGTATGAAAGCAGTCAGCTTAACTCCAATTTCACTTGATGCATTTTACAGGGGGGCTGCCTGTGCACCATGAAATACGGCCCCATCACAACATTTGTTCAGCGCGTGCAGAAATAGGCTCCTGCCCTGGCTTAGCCACACTTTTGAATAATGGAGTTATTTTTTTTCCTGTCCTGCCTGGTGGATGTCAGTAGCTGTAAACCAGAAGTTGGGGTGAAGCCTCAGAACCTGAATTATACAGATTGGAGCAAAGGCACCTCCTCCGGCTGCCTCCCTCCCCAAACAGATTTCTGCCGAGGAGACTTTGCGTGATGTTACCTACCCACCAAAGCTCCTTTCTTCTTCCCCTTGGAAATTCGATGAGATCCAAGCGTGAGCTTTCCCCAGCAGTTCCTGAAGAAAGTGATAAGGCCGACAGCCTCGCCCACCTCCACACTCCCAAGCCACAATGCCAGTGCCTTTTGAAGGAAATGCTAGACTTTTCTGTGCATGTGCCCGGTTCCCTTGCAGATTCATAAATGGCAATGCATGTAAGAAGCCAGTGAGTTCCTCAGAAAATTAAAAATAGAACTACCATATGATCCAGCAATTCCGCTTCTGGGTATGTACCCAACAGGATTGAAAGCAGGGTCTCAAACAGACACTTGCACACATGTGTTCAGAGCAGTGTTGTTCACAAGAGCCAAAATGTGGAAGCAAACCAAGTGTCCCATCAACATGAATAAACAAAGTGTGATCCATTAATAAACTTCTGTAGTTTCAAGATCTGAGTAGTGGCTGGACCAGGTCTGGGTTGAGGATGGAGTCAAAATGCTGTCCAGAGTCCTGAATATGCCAATGTGTGGGAGTTCCCCCAGATGGTGACCCAGTGCATGCCTGCCTTAGAAACCCAGAGCCTCCGTCTTCTGTCCGCAGATCGTGGGAGATCAGCACAGGTTGATCCTAACGGCCACCCACTATGACTAGGTTCCATCTGTTGGGCCACCCCATGCACTGTGACTTACTATCAGCACCCCCTTTCACAGATAGGGAAACTGAGTCAGAGAGAAGTGAGCTTCCCCAAGTCAGTCTTTAGTTATTTCTGATGTCCAATTTCCCATGGACCATGGCTCTCCCAGACTTTATCTCAATTCCAGACCATAGCCTGAATTGATACACCACGTTCACCCTATGTGAGCCACCCTCCAGGCCCGGTTCAGCCAGAACCATCTCTCTGTGCCTTTGGGCTCCCAGGCAGGCTGTCTTCCCAGGGAGGTCCTGGTTGTTCTGCCACAGAAAGGAAGCCTGCAGGGTTGGTGTGTTCCGTTCCATCCACGCATCGATTGGCGCCGTGGCTCCCATTTATGCATTCACAAGTATTGGGGGCTTACCATGGCGAAAGCTTGGATCTCACCCTCAAGGCACCCTTCGTATCATGAGTCAAGAGGCAGATGAAAAATAGAGCCCCGAGCATAGCTAAAGAAGTGCTATCAAACACAGAGGAGGAAGCCAGAAGCCGGACCATGAGATGCATCCTGCACTTGTAGTACTGGGCTCCAGCTGCGCGCTGTGAGGCCCCAGCCAAGGTCCTTCCGCTCCCCGGGCCTGGACCCTCTGGGGCAGAGCAGAGTGACATCTGGGCAGGTCAGCGCCCAGCAGCAGCCCTGATGCCATCTCCCTCTCGCTCTTCTGTCAGCCACCATGTCTGTGCTCTGAAGGCTGGGGGGACCTCCCTGGGTGGGAATGGGGCAAGGCCCAGGGCCTGTGGTGGAGCCAAGAAATCGAATTTGGGTATAATGGGTTATTTTGTTCCCTGCCCAGTGTCCAGCACCATTATGGGCTGCATTGTGCGCCCCCACCCCCAAGATTCGTATGTTAGAGTGCAAATCCCCAGCATCTCAGAATGAGATTACTTGGAAATAAGGTCCTTGCCGATGTAGTTTAGTAAAGCTGAGGTCACACTGGAGTAGGGCAGGTCCCAGTCCAGTGTGACCAGGTCCTTGTGAAAAGGAGGTGCTCACAGGGAAGTGGATGAGAGGACACAGGACGCCATCAGCAAGCCAGGACCACATAAGGTAAGGTGGACAGTCCTGCCCCAGCACCTGGAGATGAAGCGTGGCCCTGCTCACGGCCTGATTTGGGACTTCTGGCCTCAGAACAATGAGACAGCAAGTTCCCGTTGTTCTGAGCCACCCAGCCTGTGGCGCTGCTTCCTCACAGCAGTCCCAGAAAGCTAACAGGAGCACCCAGTCTGGTCAGGGTGGCCCAACTTGCCCTGAGGATCCTTGTCAGTATCTGTCTGCCGTTTGGACCGCAAGCTCCGTGAGAGCAGGAGCTGGGCGTCTTCCCAAGGCCTAGACCTTCTCGAGTCCTCTGAGCTCTTTGTACCATCCAGTCGGACCCTCTGTGTTAAAGTTGCCATTGAATCTCTGTGGAGGCTGTGTTCGTCTCCTAGGGCACCATCAACAAGTATCCGCAAACTGGATGGATTAAAGCAACAGAACTGTATTCTCTCCCGGTTCTGGGGGACAGGAGACTGGGAACCGTATCCCTGGGCTGAACGCTAGTGCGGCAGGGCCACGCCCCCTCCAGAGGCCTTAGGGGGGACTCTGTTCCTTGCCCCTCCCAGCCTCTGGTGCTGCCGGCATTCCCCGGCTTGCTGCGTCGCTGCTGTCGCTGTCTCCTTCTTCATATCATCTTCTCCTCTCTTGTCTGTGCCGAATCTCTCTCTGCCTCCCATTCACAAGGACATTTGTGATTGCATTTGGTCCCTATGACTAAAGATTGCATTCAGGGCCCACCCGGATAATCTCCCCATCCCCAGGTCCTTAACCTAATACCTCAGCACAGACTGCTTTTGCCATATAAGGTGACACCTGGCAGATTCTGGGGATTGGGGTGTGAATAACTTTTGCTGGGTGAAGGCGTGCGTTTTTCAGCCTCTCCCAGGAGGTGACCCCAGGCAGCATGGGGAGGAAATAAGGGAGGCCAGCAGGGTGAGGAAGGAAGCCAGTGGAGGTGGACCCTGAGGCTCAGGCTTGCTGAGACCTCTGGGTGATGCAGGGAACTCACCCAAGTTTCCCATGTGAGGGGTGAGGAAGCCAGGTAGTTTGTCCTCCAGCTCCCAGCTGTCATGGCCCCCAGCAGTCCTGTCCTGCCCACGTGTGGATCAAGAGGAGCCCACAGCAGAGCTGGAGGTGCTCGGGGAGGCTGCCTTCTGCATAACGCCTACCCTGTGGCACGTGCCATGGGCATCCGAGGGGCCCTGACTGCTGCCCTAGCTCCTACCTTGGGCCAGTGTAGGCTCAAAAATTGCATGTGCAGTGAAGGTTCTAATGTAGCAAGTATGGGGTGGCAGGTCATGGGACAGAAAGCTTGTGAAGGGTGAAGTCCCTAAAAGTCATGGCTGCATGTGAAGGGGAGTGGAGAGGTAGGCAGGAGAGCCTGGGCCCACATCCATCAAGACCAGGCGCTGGGGTGTGTCTTTGAATCTCATCTCAAGAAAATGAGTCCTACAAGGTGGAAAGTGTGGCGGGCAACCTGTGAGATGGCCCCACCTCCCAGGACCCACTCCCTTGCGAAACCCCCTCGGCTTGAGTGTGGGCTGGATCTGGATTTCTAAAAAAATAGAACACGGCAAAAGTAATGAGCTATCACTTCCAAGATTAGGAAACGAAAAGACTTCCACCTGCCTGTCATCTTTTGTTTCTTGCGCCAAGACAATCAAGCTGCCATCTTGCAAACCACCCTGTGGAGAGACCACATGACGAGAACAGAGGGCAGCCCCTGGCCAGCAGCCAGGAAGGAACTGAGGCCCTCACAGAACCGAATCCTGCCAACAGCCAAGCGAGTGAACATGGACCCACCTAGCTGAACCTTCAGATGAGACCACAGCCCTGGCCAGCACCCTGATCACAGAGGCCATGAGCTGAGCATCCCAGCTGGGCTGTGCTCAGATTCCTGACCCACAGAAAAATAGGAGATAACAAATGTTTGTTGTTTTAAGCCACTAGGTTTGGGGTAATTTGTTATGCAGCAATAGGTAGCTAATACAAGGGCACAGAGTTTGGCCAGCAGCATTATTTACAAGGCCACCTCCTTTCTTTTCTCTCTTCCTACCACAGACCTCCTGCTCTTGACTCTCCCAGCCTTTTATGCTGATGCATGGGAGGGAGATCAGCACAGATCCGTCAAGCGTAACGCCTGAGTCATTCAGAGCCAGTCCCAGCGTGTCAGCCTGCGTAAGATGGGGTGAGTAATGCCATGTTGAAAGTTCTTGAAAAAGAAATGAAATCATCCTAAAAAAAAAAAAAGTCAAATCATACAGTCAAAAAGGAAAAGCTGGGATGCACCACAGAAAACCTGAGTCCACCTCCTCACCTTACCAGTAGGGAAATGGGCTTGTTTGAAAGCAGAATGAGTTAGCAGCCCAGACAATAACCACAGTATAGTGCCACTTAGCTGCCGGCAACCTGGGGAACAGGGACATCTGCCTGCATGGCAGCAGAGTCCCTGCAGCCTGGCCAGACTCAGGAGATGACTCCTGGGGAAGAAACACCAGGCCTGCGTCATCCTCAGGGCAGAGTGGGCCTGCCCACATGGGTATTTAAGCATAGAATTAACCTCTGACCCAGCCCTTGCACCTCCAGATGCAAACACAAAGAAACTGAAAGCAGGGACTCAAAAGAGATATTTGTTCAGAGCAGTTAGTCCCAAGAGCCGAAAGGTGGAAGCAACTCATGCGTCCATCAACAGACACACAAGATGCTGTCCTCTCACACAGTGGAATAGTACTCAGCCTTGAAAAGGAAGGAACCTGACACCTCTTCCCACACCGATGAAGCTTGAGGACATGATGCCCAGTGAAATAAGCTGGTCACAAAAGACAAACCCTGTTTCCACTCATATGAGGTCCTGGAAGACAGTATAGAGACAGAAAGTAGGACAGGGCACCTGGGGCTTGGGGGGTGAGGTCAGGGGGATAGTGTTTAATGGGGACCGAGTTTCAGTGTGCAAGGGTGGAAAAGTTCTGGGGATGAGGGTGGTGATGGTTGTACAGCAGTGAGAATGTGCTTAATACCCCTGAATTGTGTGCTTAAAAATGGTTACAATGGCAAATTTTATGTGTACCTTACCAGAGTAAAAATGAGTGAGTGAAAATAAAGCAGTGCCATAGAGGCTAGGCGCACTTCCATAGAGGCTAGGCGCTATGCTTTCCCTGGGCTGAGCAAGACGGCCCAGAGGGCGCCCCCTCCGCACAAACCCAGACATGGTTGTCCCCGGTGTCCTGGTGCTGAGGCAGGCCACTCAGGGGTTTGGAAGGAGACCCACTTTGTCTCAACCAGCAGGCAGAGATGGCTCTGGGCACCTGACACAGGAGATTAGGTGCAGAGATAAGGGCCCGACAGAGGCGTCAGGGCTGAGGCCGCACAAGGAGTTCTTCACGTGAGGCTGTGTCCGAGGCTGGCGGAGGGCGTGAGCAGTGCAGAGCCATCAGTGCCCAGGGAAGGACAGGGGGCAGGACAGGGACTGGGGCTCGTGAGGGAAGGACACAGGCTCCCTGGAGCCTCGGAAAGGCCACAGGCTGCGGCCCAAGCTTGTCCCTCCCCTCCCCTGGGCCTGTTTCCTCCTCTGTAAACTGAGGGTGGGGTGGCCAGTAAGGGCTCTACCAGGGCAGTGAGCGCCTGCTCCCTTTAAGGGACGAACACGTCCTGAAGGGGTGGAGCATCACGGCTGGAGGGGTGTTGGAGACACCTGGGCTGTCACCTGGCTGGTGGTTCCATGTGACCCGGAGGGCCGGTCAAATTAGAAGAGTCAGCCCTGGGGTCTATGTGGCGGACGCTGCTCCTGCCTTCACTCAGGGGTCTCTGATGGCTGGAAAAGACCACCCAACACCGCTGAGGCCAGAGTGGCCCCTGCCATCCACTTCACAGATGAGACCCGGGAAGATGAGTCTGGCACCAGGAAAGGCTTTCTGAAAACGAATAACCTGGCAGAGGCAGGTCCCGTTGCTTTCGTTTCTTAGGATCCTGCTGGGCAAGCCAGGTGGGAGGTGGGGCAGCCCGGCAGGGACTGGGTCTGGGAGCCGGCCCTGTCCTCGGTGCGTCGTCACCGTGACAACACCAGCCATGCTCTCTGGAGGCGCTCCAGGCACTGATGCTTTACGTATGATTTCTAATCCCCCAAGACAGTCTTTCAAGGTATTTGTTACTATCGCCACTTTATGGATGAGAAAACTGAGGCTCAGGGTCACAGCAGGGAAGAGGTAGGGCCAGGATTTGAACCTTCTTCAGTCGCCCCACGTCATGCAGCCCCTGAGGTCAGAACTGAAGTGACGCCCTGAGCATGGTGGATGACAGGAGCTGGGAGACCCCAGTGATTGTGGCAGGGCCCCCCTGGGCAGATCTCAGCCGGTGGGCTCAGCAAACGCGGCTGCTCTGAAAGCCTGGGAGCTGCCTCTCCACAGAAGCCGGCTACAGTGGACATGGACACGGCTCTTAGCATCCCTGAGCCGCGCTGTCCAGCCAGCCGGACAGGCCTGCAGCCAGCGAGGCTCCAGCTCCCGGGCCTCTACTCCTCCCTGACAGCCAGCGGTGGGAGGGGAGCCCCAAGGGCCCTGGCCCAGCGCGTCCCTCAGCTGCCCCTGCTCGTGCTGCTCCTTTCCCTGCGCTGGGGTCTGTCCGCCCCCTGGAGCTGCTCAGTTCTTCCCACAAGTCTCGGCCCAGTTTCCAGATCTCTCAGGGAGGCACTGAAAGCTCTCAGCGGGCACTGGCTTGGTTTGAATTACATCGCTGTAGATATTATTTTGGGATAAATGCTCATTTCCAGCCCCCACACTACTCATCCAGACCAGGGCTCATAGCCAGAACTGGATGCCAGCTGATTCCAACGGGGCAGCAGGAGTTTAACTTGATTCTTGTCTGAAGTGGGGAGGGGTCAGGCTCAAGCCTGGCCGGGGGGCTCAGGAGGCTCTAGCCTCTGGGGTGAGCTGGTGGGAGCTGCGTTGGGGGACTCAGGGAGGGAATTGGATAGGCAAGGTTTGGAAACTGCAGCAGCTGGTCTGGGGCCTGGGGCACGGCTGGGGCACCATCTCCCGTAGTGGAGCATCCATAGTGCCTCCCCGCACATTCACGCCTACCCAGAACCTCAGAAGGTGACCTCCTTTGGAAATAGGGTGTTTGCCAATGTAGCTAGTTAAGATGAGGTTGTACGGAATACGGAGACTCCTAAATCCAGTGACTAGTGTCTTTATAGGAAGAGATGCACACACACAAGGAAAAAGCCATGTGCGGACAGAGGTGGGGCCTGGAGTGACAGGTGCATGCCAAGGAACACCAAGGCTCGCCAGGAGCGGAGCCACCAGGAGCTTCCGGAGGGAGTTATCCGCACCCAGTTCTCCGCATGGGCTGGGCGATGGGGCAGTCTCCTAAGATGGCCCCGGGAGCCAGCCCCTCACATGGGTCCTTCCTGCACTGAACCGGCCTGGGACCAGAATGTGGCAGAAGCGTGCCACTTCCAGGTCTGGCTTGTCAGAGGCTGCCAGCCGCACCTTCTGCCCTCTTGGGTCCTGCACCTTGGGGAGTTTGGAACCACCATCTGGCAAGTCCAGGAAGACAACATGGAGAAGCAGACTGTCCGCCCAGCTGTTCCAGGGTCCAGTGCAGCCTGTGGGGGACGGCAGCCCAGCCACAGTGGTGACAACACATGGGATCAGAACTGCCCACTGAACCCAGCCAGCCCATGGGACCACGAGAGAGTAGGACAGCCGTTTGCAGGTAGCCTGCTCCTCAGCAGTGCCTACGGGAAAGAGCAGTGGTTTGTGCTCCCCAAAGGGCTGAAATCTGCAGAAGCTCCTGCATAATGTGAGCAGAGGTGGCTTCAGGAAGCACGTGCTTGCGTGTCCACCACTAGCCAGACACCGGTGTAGGAGATGTTTGGGGAAGCTCCCTTTCCAGCCACCTCTACTCCTCTGTCCCTCCTTCGATATTGGAGCTAAAGATTGTGGAATTGTCGGAAGCAGCAGGGCCCAAAATGATTGCAAGCTTAGGGGATTCAGTGACCCCAAGGTGGCCCTTCTGATGAGGACCCGCAGGGACACTGGGCTGGGTCAGAACATAGAGCCGTCTCCAAGAAGGGCAGTACCAAGTAGAGCCTGCTGTACCACCAGAGGCCACTTAGCCCAATCACCTGGGCCCAGGCACTCTCAGGGCCTCAGCTGGGACCGGTAGGCGGCCCCAGTCTCCGGACTGTGGAGGAAAAGGGCTTCAGGCAGGGACAGTGCTCACAGCTGCCCAGGGAGCAGATGATCCCTCCATACCAAGCAGACATCTGTTCCTGGGAGAGTCGAGGGCCTGCAGCTTGGTGGTCCCACCCAGCCCTCCAGACAGGGCCCAGAGAGGACGCAGTCCCACCCAAGTTTGCCCAGCAAGGCGGTGGCATGGTCGGGCTTGCTCCCAGGTCCCGGCCCATCGAGGGCTCCTTCTGCACACGGACACCCCAGCCGAGGTTGTCCAGGCCAGAGGATGGCCCTCCGGAACACAGCGCTCCAGGCTGCACTGTGGGCGGGCAGGGAGGGGCAGGAAAGCCACCCCCACGCTGCGTCCTGTCCCCTCTGGCTGTGAGCGCAGCTGGACGCGGTCTGACTAGCTGTCGTTGTTGTCATCTGCCCTGGCAGCAAGCCAGGGCTGTTACCGCGAGTGCCATTGCCATGGAAACCGTGAGTCAGGGCAGCACTTAGCAGAGCCAGGCATGCCAGGGGCTCTCACGGCCTCTCATCTGCCAACAGGAGCCACGGAAGCCGGTGGGAAAGGCAGTGCGGGCACATGGCATCTCCTTGGGACTCATTAACAGGGAGGGGCAGGTGAGGGAGCAGGCAGGGGGGAAGGAGAGAGAGAGAGGGAGGGACAGAGGCGGAGGAACAGCGCGGCCCACCTTGAGGATGGGCTCGAGGGCTGGCAGGCCCAGACCACAAGCCAAGGGGTCCCTGCTGCCAAGTAGCCAAATCTGCCCCCTACCAAACCCCAGAGGCCAGATTCCCAGGGAGAAGAGCCCAAGGCCGGGATCCACAGATGCAGCCTTTTGCAGCTATGGGGAACTGGGGGTACAGAGGGGCACTATTCATTTCCCAGGGGTGCGGGGAGGTTTGGGGACTTGCCCAGGGTCCCCTGCCACGGCCTGGGCCCAGCAGAAAACAGCCCATCCCCCAGATCCACGGTGACACGTGGTTGGTCAGGTTCCCGGCTAGCCCGGCAAACTTCATTACCACATGCTGTGGAATCCCCTTCAGCTCCTGGGTGGCACTTCAGCCCTGGCATTGTGGGGACTCCTGGAGCTGGGGGGCTGGCCCATTCCAATGCTGGGGCCTCCCTCTCCAGCCTTTTGCACCTGTTCTCTGACTGTTAATCACTTGATCCCCCATGAAATTAAATGCTAAGGAATACATTTTTATCTAGCAGCAGGTAGCACTGTACTCTGGATGGACACAAATCACTGTTAACAGCTGACCGCGCCCTCCTCCCAGGACTGACTTGAGCCCCTTGGAGGGTGTTGCCTGTTGAGAATGTGGTGCGTGGTCGTCAGTGCGTTGGTGTGCCCCCCTGGGAGAGGGGTGCCATTCATTTGCCTGTCTGGCCCTCCGTGTTGGGCCCCTGCACTGGGCACAGAGGCCAGACTCTCCTGATGTCTAGGCCATGCCCCGAGGTGCTCCTTCCGCTGGGGGCAGCAGGCCGGGGAGGAGGGAACTATGAGGCAGGCTGCCCCTGCCTGAAAGGGGACAAAGGAGTGTCCTTCAGGAAGCAGGTGGCTGGTCCCCAGAGTGTGGCCCAAACACTGGGCCTGTCACAGGGGACCCTGTCTTTCTGACCCTCAGGAGGGAGGTGGTGAGACCCTCCCCGGCTTGTTCATTGACGAGCATGTGCCTCTGTGTGCACCACCCAAGCCCTTTTCCTGGGCAGGCTCAGGGCAGGAGGCAGTGGCAGCTGGCACTGGAAGGGGCAGGCCGAGCTGTCCTGGCTGTAGGCGTGCTAGGCCAGTCTCCTAGCAGAGGACAGTTTTGTGGTGACCAAGCCACAGACAGGGCAGAACAGGGCTGCACGTGCACCTCCCGCTCGAGTCTGTCTGATGTCGCAGCTTTGTGTCCCCACACTTGTGCTTCCTGCAGACCGGCCGCGTGGCAGATGCCGGGAGTTCTGCCTCAGGTCTTACTGCCTCCGTGCAGGCCACCTCGCCTCCGGCTGCCAGCCTCCTGCCTCATGGCCTGAGGGCTTTCCCTTGGGTGCACAGCTGGCCACAAGTCACCAAGGGGTCGTCCTCAGCCAATGACAGCTGGTCGTGTTGGTGCATCCGAACGGCAGCTGCGCCACTCCCAGGCCAGTAACCCCGGGTGTGTGCTCCACGCTGTCTCCGCCACCTCCCAGAAGCTTCCAGCCTCGACTGCAGGAAGCGTAAACTTGCTTGATTCTTCACCTTTTATTGGCTGCCTTCTAATCCCTGCCTCACAAGTGTCCCCATAGGTGTTCCCTAGGACACCTCCCAAATAAATCACTTGCATCCGACTCCTTATCTTAGGGTCGGCTTCATCAAGACTCAGACTGAGACAGGTCTCCATCCTGCCTCATTCTGAGCCAGTCATTTGATCTCAGCCATTACCTGTTGATTTGTGGATCACACTCTGAGAGCCAGCATTGAGTTTTGGTCCCTATCTGCAGAGGGCTGGGCAAAGCTCAGGGGCAGCAAAGAACAGAGTTAGGGAGGCTTAGCAGATGAGGGGCTACTTGAGCAAGGTTTTGCAGAGTCAATAGAAGTTTGCCTGTGGAGCAGGAAGCCCAGGAATACCACTGCGTCCTCCATCCTCTCCTTGGCCATTTGTGGAATGTACCTGGACATCAGCGCCCATCACTCAGCCATGGGGTTCTGAAATAGGAACCTGTCCAGCTCTGACTGGTCACTCCTCAGCTCCCAGTCGCCTGCACCAGTCCAAGCTCTTTGGCTTATACAGTTTGAGACCCTCTGTGAACTGACTCCACCTGCTTCCATGCTTTTACTTATGTCAGTGCCACTGCCCAGCTGCCCTTCCCAGCCCTTCCCAAATTGTTCTGTGCCATTCAAGACATCCTTTCCTCCATGAGGCCTTCAGTGGTGGCCTCGCAGTAACAGCTCTCGTCTTTGTGCCCCAGGAGCACCACTGTCAGACGCTAGAGCACCTCCCTTCTCCAGACCGGGCTGTGGGACAGCGAGCAGCTCCCCACGGTCAAGAGCCATTGTCTGGGCTCCTCCGAATCCCCGCCGACAACAGCAGTGACAGCAGTGACCTGGCGCTCCTGGAGCATTTCAAAGCCCCCATGTCCTCTCCTCTGACCTTGCATGGAGAACACACCTCCACCAACACAGGCTGGTTCTGCCGGCCTGGATGGGGCTTCCGTGCAGCCCCAGGGCTGGATTTATGGTTTGACTGATGGCTTCTCAGGGAGGGGGACAGAGCTGAACAAGAAGGCTGCAGTCATCCCACGTGCTTGTTAATTAAGTGAAAGATGAGAGTCCCTCCTCTTAGGAGCCCCTCCTTCCCTCTTCCATGAAATGTCGTGTTATTAGAGGCACGGAAGGCAAGGGTGGGGATGGGACGCATGGACAGGGGCGGGGCCCCTGCTCTCTAGGCCTTGGGAGAGATCCGATTCTAGTGTCCAGGAGCCTAAAGCCCATATCAGAATTTTTAACATACTCCTTAATTAGAACCCGGCTTTGTTCTCAGCTGCCCGCCCGTGAGGGCCGCAGTGGGCCCAGGCAGCACGGTTGTCCTTATGCTTATGCGGTAGATACGCTGGAAGAGCGCATTCTAAATGAGATTACATCTTATACATGTTTAATGTACTGTTCTCAACATTTAAAAAGCAGCTCTGTTAAAATAGCAGGGAGGGAAAATTGACTCTCTGAGCTGGGTGTGAAGAGAATAGATCACTAGTGAAATGAATAATATATTAACAGAATAATGATGTTACTTCTCATATTAATCGTATAAATCACGGGATTCTCGGGCTGTCAGCAGAAGCTTAAAAAAAAAAAAGCCGACTTCTAGTTCTCCAGACGGAGAATACTGAGGCCTGCGCGGCGTGGGACCTGGCTGCCTGGTGGCCACACACTGGTTATGAGACACATTTTCTGGACACGCTGACGAGCCACCAAGGACCTAGGACTCTCCCCGGAGGTGGCGGCTGTATGAGAGACTCAGTCCCAGCCTCAGTCCGTTCGCAGTGCCAGCTGTTTGCCCGGAATACAAGGAGGATGAATATGAGGCATCCCCTGCCCCCTGGCCAGAGGCACCGGAGTGTCCCCAGAGGGCCCCAACAAGGTGACACAAACCAGGACAGAGGCCTCCCCAAGAAGTCAGGTAGCCCAGCGTCAGAGCCGAGCATCCCCTGCTCCCAGGGCCTGTGTTTAAACAGCAGCATCCATGCTTTCAGGTCCCCAGCTGCAGACATGTTGAATGAGCCTCTGGTGACCCAATACTGACTTCCCAGCACTCTTGGACGAGAGAGGGAAGGTGCTGTGGATGCATCCAGAACAGGCCCGGTTGGTCTGGGGGATGGTGGGGGCGGGAAGGAGAGTCCTGGCGCAGCCTGCACGGAGAATTTCCACATAGGACCAGAGACCAGAGAGCCCGTTTCTCAGAAAATACAAACCAGAGTCAGGATTCATGGAGTTCACCACAGGGAGGAAATAAAGGTGAGGAACTGCCCTCGGGATGTGAACCAGAAATCAGGGCTGGGGCATCCCAGCGAGGTTCCTCCCACGCCGCTCAGAAAGCTTGCCATCTGGGCCTTGCCCTTGGGTCCCAGTTGCAGGCCCACGTGGACCACCAGGGCCGGAGCCGGCCGCACTGACATCTAATTGTTTAGAACATGGAGAAGAAGGCCCCCACCCCCACAACGGAGCACAACCCCTGAGGTTTACAGGTAGCCTGGCCCTGGCAGCCGTGCCACCTGCCCCAGGTAACCAGACACTCCAGGTGGGCCCTGGGCAGCACCCTCAGGCCTTGTCTGGGCTCACGTTGTGCGTGTGTCCCCACTTCAGAGGTGAAAGGAAGGTGGATCCCAGACAGTCAGGCATGTGCCCCAGCTCCCGGGCTCGGGAGGGTGATTGGGCACAGTTACTACTCCCCACCCACTGGTGTCAGGCTCAGCCGGGTGACTCAACCAGGTGACCCAGCCGAGGAATATAAGCAGATGCTAGATGGACAGACACTCAATGTGGCCCCCCTACCACTGCCATTGCCGTGAGTCCTCCTCCTCCCAGGGAGCTGTGGTCCCTCAGCCTGAGCCCCAGAGTGGGCACGCATCCTGGAGCAGAGCGGCCCTGCTGAGCCCAGCCTGGCTGCGGGGCCCACGGCCCATCTGCAGACCCGTGAGTGTGAGCATAAACACTTCCGACTGTGAGCCTGCGGCCCACGTGCTTTACTGTGCGGCACCGCTGTGGCTGTTTCTGGTAGATACAGTGGCTGGGCCCGGGCTCAGGGCCGTCTAACTGCTTCCAGGACCATGTCACCTGAGCAGTCCTGGGTTCTGGAACATTCTTGGGGGCAGTGTCCCCAGATGTCCGCAGAGGTGACCGGCCTGGGCCTGGCTACAGCCTTGCCCTCCAGTGACCCCCTACCTCCCCGGATGGCGGGGGAGCACATGGGCAGTTCGTGGAGGTACTTACAGAGAGCCCGGCCTGGGTGAGCCCTCAGCACATCTGAGTTGCTGGGACTGGTGCTGCTGGGCAAAGCTGGATTCCCTTCCGTGCTGTGTGGCCTACCCGCTTCCCTGGCAGGGCCCACAGCTGAGCAGTGAACTCTGCCCAGCAGGGCTGTCCTGTCCTGGGAGGATGCAGGGGCAGAGAGCTCAGTCTCAGCAGGCTGCGAGGTAAAAACATCTCTGACAACCCAACCGGCCCCCCAAAGGGCCACAGGAGGGTAGCCAAAACCCCCAAGCTGGAGAAACTGGGGTGCAGGCCAAAGGCTTGTTGCACCAGATCACAGGCTCTCAGGCCCCCGGGCAGCTGTGAAGCTGGAGCAAGCTGGGAAAGTAGGCCAGGGCATAGCCCGTCTCCCCTTCCCTCATGCCCTGGAAAGGCTCTTAAAGGTGAACCCTAAGCGGTCTCAGGCCTTGCGTGGAGCCAGCTGTGAGCTCTGCTGCTGGCAGGGATGGGGAGCGGGGAACGGCCAAGGGGCCCCACGGAGCTGTAGGGGCGCGCCATCTCCAGGTGGAGGAAGAGGGAGAGAAACCCTGGCCTCCGGGTGGCCCTCACTCCAGGGAGACTTGAGTGTGCATCTCCGCGGGCCGGGGCGTGACTGACCGGCAGTGTCTCCCGGGGATGTGGGACGAATGACTGTGTGTGGCTCTGCCTCTGGGTGGGGAAGTAGAGGGAAATAGGCTCAGAAAGGACACCAGCTGGCCTCAGCATCACCCAGCAAGGCAGGGACGGAGCTGGAAGCAGAGCGCAGCTGTCCTGAATTCCAGACCAGCCTCTTTCTACTTTGCCTGTGATGTCACCTAGGAAGGTTTCTAAAAATCCCAACACCTAGGCCCTGCCCCAGGCCAGTGAAGCCTGACGGTCTGCCAGCAGCCCTGGGACTCCGTCCGAGCCCAGGCCACACCGTGGCCCAGACAGGGGTGCCGGGCTCTGCCTGCTCTCCGGCCAGCTCCCCGGCTGGCTCGGCCTGTCTGCCAAGTTAAGACACTGTCTTTCTAAAGGGCCTTAGAAAGACCCAGGGGCCTTCATCCTGCAGTCTTGTCTCTGCAATATGCCTACAGCAGACAGCCTCTTCATAGATGATTCCAAGGTCAAACCTAAATATTCAACTTCCCCTTCTCTGGGAGACCTTTGCCGAGTCAGCCCTCATTCACACACAGCCTCCCTCCTGGGGTTTGATGTCTGTCCTCTGCATGGCCCCGGGCCCCCCGCCGCCCAGCATGTGCACCACATCACCTCCCTTCTCAGCACTAACTCCGTCAGCTCGTCCACACACCCCCATCCCTGCCCACATGGAAAAGGCCTGCAGCGTGTGTGACCAGCTCATGTCCATTCTTCTGATTGGTCGGTGGTGAGGTGAGGGATTGTCTCAGGAATCTTAGTTATCAGTCTTCTGGCTCCATCCAGTCTGGGGTTTGTGTGCTTATTGTCAGGAGGTGGCCCATCTGGTGGGGGACTAAGTTCCTGTAAAACATCTCAAGGGTACATGACACCAGAGTTTATCAATAGCCTTGAGGGGGAACCGGGGGTCTTGTGTCTGTTTGGTTTCCTGTACCTGCTTTGCAAACTCCCATTTTCTTCAATCTCTTGATTCCTCAGTCTGATTCCCCCATGCTGGGTCATAATTGAGGGACTTGGGTTTCTCTTTGTTCAAGAGTCTGAGAGGCTTCTTCAAAAGGGAGCTTTCTGTGTGGTTACAAAAAGACACTTTGCAAGGCGAGCGGCAGTGCGGTAGGGCGGAGAAAGCTCAAGGGGCCAGGCCCTGATCTGGTGGTGCAGCTTCCCAGCTCTGAGGTCATGGGCACCTCCTCCACACACACACACACACACACACACACACACGCACGCACGCACGCACGCACGCACGCACGCACGCGCCCACCCTCATCTCGGGCTGCCTGGGATTCTGGGGCAGGGTCTCCATGTGCAATGACACCACAAACAGTTGGGGACCCATGCAGAACAACAGCCACAAGTGGGAGCTCCTTGATGGTGCATGGAGCCCCAAGCAGCCAGTTGCACAGGCCAGTCCTGCTCTCCGTGGGAGAATGAGAAGTGGAGGCCAAGGCGAGCACGGGGGGCCTGGACTCTCATCTGGGAAGCCCAGTGCGCTTCTGAAGGCAGACAGCGTCCTCAGTATACGTGTGTGTGGTGTGGGCTCTTCCGGGATCTGCCTCAGGGCGGACACCCAGTGGTGGCACCTCTGAGTCCACGGCCAAGCCCTCACCCTCCTGCCCCGCTGTGTCCACAGGCTGTGCCCCTTCCTCTCTAGGCAGTGTTCTCCACGTGCCCGTCAAGGAGCATGTGGCTCAGCTGGAAGCACAGTGGAGACTCGGGGCCAGTTTGCCACACAGCTTCCCAGCCACAGGCTCGCTCCTTTGTGTGCAGCACGCCCATGCCCCTCTTGCTGCTGGCCTGGTCGTCAGCAGAGGAAGCTGTGAGCACAGCCCATGGCTGTTCAACCCAGGAGGGTCACTCAGAGGCAGCCAGAGAACCTGTATGCCCCCTCCGCGCATTTGGTCAAAAGGAGGTAGAAGATCAGAAGTTTGGGGGGTTCACAGAAAGTTCTAGTTCTCAGCTGTGAGAACCTCTGCTCCAGGGCAGAGTGGAAGGAGTGAAGAAGGGGGAGTTCTGTGCTGGTTTCATGAAACGGCAGCGTGAACCACCCTCAGCTGCCTCTGGACCCATTAAAGGCCTAATTTCCATTCACCTTTAACTTTACTAGGCTCATCCGAGCTATTCATCACACAAGCCTGTCGTGAAAAGGGTGGACAGTGGCTTTTATTAAAATGTCTTCCCGGTGGCAAATGCATTAGGTTTTATGGCCCCACACATAGATCTGCCTCCACGACGGGAAAGCACCTCCTCACCATTGCTGGGGCGGATGGAGGCGAGATGCTAGGGACGCCGTCCGCATGCATGTGGCTTGGTGTCTAGAGTGCCACGTCCGCAGGAGCTTGGGTAAAATTGTCCATCCCAGAGAGCCACGGGCTGACTCTCACACAGTGCCGGCCCCCCCAGTTCCCAGCCGCCCTGCCCTTAAGCCATGCGATGGAGCCAGTGTTATTTTTGGAAATTGGTCCCAGGGTAGAGCCTGCAGAATCTGGATAAGGGGTGGCCAGACTGCTGGAGAACTATGACGGCCAGCCCTGCTGGCACAGTGACAAATGTGGAGGGGAAGAGGCACAAGAAGCTGAGACACTGACAAGAGCCACTCAGCAGAGGGGAGTCAGGGAGAAGAGCCCTGGCAGAGGGAGAGGCCGCCCCTGGCTGAGTCCTGAGCTTGCAGGTCTTCTCCGCCTTGGATAAAGATCCCTTGTGGGGATGCATGGGAATGGGGATCAGAGCGAATCCCCAGGATCAGGCCCAGCGCTGCAGACTCTCAGAGCCCTGGTCTCCTCATCTGTGCAGCGGAGCTCACACCCACCGTGATGTGGAGTCGTTGGCAGGATTAAAGCAGACAGATCTTGCAAAGCATTTAGCCGTGGGCCTGGCACATAGCAAACCCAGAATGCAAGTCAGTTGTTCGTATTATAATTCCAGTAGTGCCCTGTGAGGAGCAAGTGTTTGAGGGTGGCAGAGTTGCTGTGTGTGTGTGTGTGCACGTGTGCAGGTTCATGCACATATTTAGGGAGAGTTTTCTTTGGGACTCGTGCTGGCTGCTATTTTGTTTCATGATGGCAGCCAATTTCCCATGGGCAGATCGCTGGTTATTGGGGTGTTTCCCACATGGGTGGAGGTTGTAGAGAGAGGTGAAGGAGCCTGTATACCTCTTGAACCCAGGTCCTACTCTGGTGCCTGATTACAGGGTGGGTGACCCCAGCATGAGAGCACCTGGGTGTCCCTGCACCCCTGACCCCTGCTGCCCATGAGGTCCCCTTGCTGCAGAACAGGGAGTCCAGAGAGGGCAGGTCAGGAACTCTGAGCAAGACTGGGAGACATGGAGGGTCTGGGATGGGGGTGAGGCGTAATCCATCTAGGTTTTAAGGGGCTGAGACCAAACCACAAGGGGGTGGGGCAGAAGCGACAGCGGCGATCTGGGCAAGAGGTGGTGATGTCCTGGACCAGGAAAGGGGCAGAAGTGGGAAGGAATAGGCGGGGTTGGGAAGGTTGCCAGTGGAATGTTGGAAAATGGATAAGCCATTTGAAAATAAAAAAGAGGTCCAGGGCAACCCCAAGTTTTGGCCTGAGGCATGAGAAGGGTGGAGCTGCCGTGGGCTGAGATGGGAAGGCTGGGCAGAGCAGGGTCGGGGGCCTGGGAGCCTGTTTCAGGAAGAGTTGTGAAGGGCAAGGAGGTGGGCCGCCCCGGACCACCCCCTGCCCAGAGCCCACCATCTGCCTTCCAGCATGCGCCCGAAGGCAGGGCCTCCCACTTGGGCAACGGCCCGTGCCTGTCTCCGGGGACAGATAGGGCACCTCGGGAGAGGCGGACCGTGGCAGTCCTCACTGCCGGCAGAGAGCACACCCGAGCTTCTGCTGGAGCACGGAGCTCCCTGAAAGGTACGGCTGACCCTGGGCACCGCCACCTTCTTGCTGGCTCCTGGCTCCTGGCTCAGCGTCTCTGCCCTGACCCTGCCGGGTCGTTCCGCACAAAGGTGCAGCACTCCTGGGGAAGAACCACAACTCCTCTCACTTCAGAAAGAAAAGGTATATGTCTGCCTGTAGCCTCACATCTCTCCGTCCATTCTGAGCACGAGGCTCAAGGTCTTTATAATTCATCAGAAAGACCACACATAAATGAGCTCCCCTCTTACTCTGCAGCTGGGGCTGTCAGCTCATCTTTTAAGGGCCCCACAACCTGGCCAAGGACCCTTAGATCATGTCCTTCGAGGCCTGGATGAGTCACCTGTGGTTCAGACATTGGGCTGGGCCAGCACTGCCCTCTTCCTGAGGACCATCCACGTGCAAGGGGGCCCGGCTGGGGGCTTTCATAGATGCCACCTCACTAATCTTCTGACGATGCTGGAAGGAAGTGCCCACGTGCCCCTTTTGAAGATGTGAAACCCACGGAACCAGGGGGCTTAGTGTCTTATCTGAGGCTCCTTGGCAGTTGCCGGGTAAAGGAACCCCCTTGTCCCCAGAGAGTTCTGGTCTCTCTCAGCCTCTGGAATGTCCTGCCTGCTAACAGTGGTTTTGTTTCCCTGGGGACTTGGGGCCAGGCCAGGAAGCCTAACTGTGATTTAGAAGGGGGGCTTTGGGCCACACAGTACCGGCTGGCCTTCCAGAGGGGCTGGAGGTTAGGGCCGGCCCCATTGGCAGTCAACCGTGTCTATGTGACTGAACCCCAAGAAGGACCCTGGGGATCAAGACTCAGCTGAGCAGCGGGCAGGGCTGCATGCGTGTTTCACATGTCACTGGGAATGTCTGTGCCATCCACGCTTCCACCAGGAGAGGCCAACCAGAAGCTCTGGGCATGCAGCCGTCCGGGACCTGCCCTGTGAGCCCCGGCCCTTGGCTGACCTTAAACCATCATGTGCTGTAACCTCGAGTACAACAGCTCCCAGAGTTCTCTTAGTCCTTCCAGTGAATTCTTGAACCCGAGGGTAGTCTTGGGGACCCTCAAATTTGCAATTGTGTCAGAAATGAGAGGGTCTTGGAGACCCCTGGCCTCCACTGTGGGGGTCAGAGGGGAGGTCTCCGGGGCTGAGAGAGAAAACATTTCTGTTGTTCTAAGTCAACAGAAGCTCAGGACTAGGGCCTCAGCGGTGCAGCTCGCCAGCTGTGCGTCTGTGTGGCTTGGGAACGTCTGCAGGCCTCCCCTGTGATGGCTTCTGCGGCGGCGGCTCGCTTGTGCTCCAGGGCCCTTCTCCAAAAGGGCCCGGTCTCTCCTGGGCCAGTGGCAGCTCCCCGTGTCGTGCTGCCCTCCCTGGGCCCCCGTGGGGCCGTGAGAGCACCCCTGGCAGCCGCGCTGGCCCACACCCCCAGCCTTTGCTCGCTTCCTCCCAGTTTTCTCATCCGCCCCTGTAAGTGTCCTGCGGCTGCCATGACTAATCACCACAGACCGGTGGCTTAGCACAACAAAAATGCATTTTTTCACAGTTCACGAGTGCACAGCCCAAGGTCAAGGTATCAGCAGGGTTGGTTCCTTTTGGGGGCTCTGAGGGGGAGACCGTCCTGGGCATCTTCGAGCTTCTGGTGGCTTCCGCTGTCCCCGGCTTTGTCCCTCCACTCTCACACGCCGTCTCTCTGTGTCTCTGTGTGGTTTCCTTATAAGGGCCCCAGTCATTAGATTTAGGGTCTTTCTAAATCCAGGGTGCCTGCCCACACCCTATTACAAGTAAGGTCACGTTCTGAGGTCTGGGTGCACGTGGCTTGAGGTCTGAGGACAGCCAGTGGACCCGTACTAACACTCTCTATGGGCCAGGAGCCATGCTAGGTGCTGGAGCTACAAAGGGGTGCACCCAGATGCAGCCATGGCCTGTGGGACATAAAATGTGGGCATGGGGCAGGGGGGGAGGATCAGGCTGGGGTCAGAGGTACACTGGGCACTGGGACACCTCCCGCCTCCCTGCCTCCCAGGGAGGGGCTCTGGGCCTGCTGTTCTACCAGAATGAGAAGGACCCAGTGCTGGAGCTGGGCCCGGGCTCCCAGGCTGTACGTGCTTGGGAAGCGGTTGTGCTGATGAAAATACCACAGAGACGGCTGCTGGGCTCTCCCCTCAATGCGGCTGAGGCGCCTGAAATAAATGGAAAAGAGACTTTCCTGGCAGGGTCTGCGGAGGAACTCCATAGCAGGAGTGAAATTGGCCGCAGCATCTAAGAAATCCTTGAATGGAAAGGGATTTCCAGGACAACACACCTCTAGGAACAGAACGTGTTCAGTGGTAAAGCCTGGGGAAGACGGGGAATGAGTCTGCCTCTGAGTGTGTCTGTGTCTGCAGACATGCCCACTGTGTGCCCCCCTGCACAAGTGGCACACCTGCTGGCCTGTGTGCGTGCGGGCGAGCGTGGGGAACCCACCGAAGCCACAACATAGGCTTCCTTCGACTGTTGGCCCAGCTGCCAGCCTCTCGCATCGCCTCTATGTCCCCCGCCGGCTGGGGTCACCTTGTCCTGTTACATATCAACAGAACTGGCCTTGGTCCCTGTCCAGGGCCTGGGAGGGACGCCAGCCTCTTGTTGTTCCCCAGAGAGTCTCTGCAGGCTGACCTGGCTCCAGCCCCACCTGGCACCGAGTTCTGGCTTTCGCTGAATTTCTCCATCTGCCTGCAACACATCATCCCCTGTACCAGCCGTCCCTTTCCTCCAGGCGACACATTCACAGAGCTTCAGGGACTTGCTGCCGTAGGCGGCTTTCTCCAGGCCTCATGGCAGCCTCCAACATCCTTACACGGAAACGGGGCAACCCTGGCCCAAGGAGGCCGCTGATCGCTCCTCCCCTGGGAGCCCACCTGGCCTGAGGCCCTTCACCTCCCCCTGTGCAGACTGCCAAGGCTCCTCTTTCAGCAGAATGGCCTGTCAGGCTGCTAAACAAAGCCAGCCACTCCTGTGCCCTTCCAGGTCTGTAAGCTTCACATGCCAGGCCTGTAAGAGGAACGTACCCTCTTCCGGCCCCGCTGGGGAGTTGGGGACCCCCCAGCCCTCCTGGAGCCAGTCAATCCCTTGGTCCTTCTGGAAAAATGACCTAAAGAGGCCTGCTGGTGTTTGCCCCGACCTTGACCTGCAGGGGTGGGAATCTAGGGCCATGTGGGCTGGGCGACCTGGTCTGAAACCCTGTCTGACAGAGGGGAAACTGAGACCAGAGAAAGGACCAGCTTACCTAGGCCATGCTGTGAACCGAGGTCCCAGGGACGGGGGCCCAGCTCTCCTGCCTCGGTGTGAGGTCTTTATGCAGCCTGCGGGGCAGCAGGCCCTCCTGTTAAGCAGAAGAATAGATGTGGGTGGGTGGAGGGAGAATCAGGCCAGTAAAACCCAATAAGAGGGACTCAGAGAGTTAACCAGATAAAACTAGAGAGCCCGAAGAGTCTCCCTGAGCTAATGAGCTCGTCGGTGGAGGCTCCAAGAGCCGGGAGCAGCTTGGAATGCCCGGATATTGCCCAGGTAAAGGAGAGTCGCTGAGCGCAGCCGTGTCTCCACTGTATCAATTACACCACGCCGTTGTGAAATCGACGTTAGCCTGCCAAAAAGGCCCAGATTATTCTTTAACTTAATCTATATGCTGTTTTTTCCTCCGCCTCCAGCTCCTAATCAAGTAACTTTGTAATCAGGGCAGGAGGCAGACCTTGGAAATGTAAATAAAGCTATGTGGACAAAGAATACTGGAGTCCCAAACCAGCAGTCCCCTAAATAACCCTATTCTTATGACAAAACTCCAAAGGAATGATGAGTCCCCTGTACACATCATGCCTTACGCTGCCCCTTACCCCAAAAGCCCTATAAAACCCCAGACCCTTCAGCGCGCCTCCTCTCGAGCTTGCCCGCACTCCCCTTGCTTTGAGCGGGTCACCCTGTCTGTCCCGCTTCAGGCGAGCAGGGAGGGGCTGCTGGGAGCTCTGATGTGAGCTGGCGCGTTCCCGCCCCCTGGGTGACCCGGACGGACTGCAGCTACTTGATCACGCTCCTTAGCAGCCTGCGTGCAAATCTCTTTTCTTTGCCTCTGGGAAGTTCTCAGAACACCATCTCACTCCATCCAGGGCTCTGCGGCTCCCCCAAACCCTGGGGTGGCAGGGCCTCAGTTCCCACGCTGTGCAGGTCCAAGCGGACGCCGGACGCCAGGTGACCCCTGGACCAGGGGATCATACCCTTATGCCAAGTAACCATTCCGTGAGCTTCCCTTCCCTCCATTTTCCCTTCCTCTCTGCTTTATTCAACTAAGCCTGCCTTTATCTGCCTTAACTCAGGCCCCCTCCTCTCTCGGAGCGCATTCAAATAAAACTTTTATTTACTCTGCTTCACTGCTGTGCCTCTGCCCTTCCATTCTTTGTTGCAGTGGGGACGAGAGGAAAATAGACTCAAACCCCCAACACCTCCCAAGCACAGAGCTCTTTGGGGGGGTTCCCTAAACAACTCAGAATCCTCATAGGACAGCTCTCTGAACAAGCACCTTTTCCTGGCTGTGACAGCTAGGGTGTCTGATGCAGCCAACTCTGTGTCGCAGGCAGGACCTGGATGCCTCCCCTAAACCACATCCCCCCTCCGGGGTCAGGGGTGCTGGACCATGATGTGGGCAGAGGCTAGCACCTTCCTATCTCCTCCTTTCCACTCCAGCCCCCCACAGTACTGGTCTTTCCCAGACTCCTCCCCCTCAAAGGTGGACATCTTCACTGAAACCATTGCAGAACTGTCAGGGACTGGATGTCTGTGTCCCCCTAAAATTCAAATACTGAACCCCTGACCCCCGATATGCCTAGGAGATAGAGCCTCTAAGGAGGTGACCACGGTTACATGAGGCCATAGAGTGAGGCCCAGACCCAACAGGACTAGCGTCCTCATTAGAAGTGTCTTGCCAATGGGTTTCAGCCCCGGGCAAGGTTACTGTGGATTCAGTGTGACCAAAGAAATGACAGTAAACATTGTTGGGGTGGAAGGGTTATATCCAACTTTATTCCCACAGTGGCAGGTCAATCACTAAAATCCTGTTCACTCAGAGCGAGTCTGCATGCAGCGAGCCCGTCTCTGCACCTCTCTGCCCGCACAGTCGTCCTCTAGGCCTCTCTGTCTGCACAGCCACAGCCGTCCTCTGGCCCTTTCTGCCCGCACAGCCCTCCCAATCTCCGTCCTCGGCACCGCCACCACTGCAGCCTATGCTCTCCTGCAGCCTTGCAACCGAACCACCGTGTCGCACAGAGCACCGGGCAGGGCTCTTTATATAGAGTCGGTAACAACCTATTGCCCACAGGTGTGCAGTTAGCTAGCCAACCAGGGCCAGGTGAGACTCCTGGCCACAGGAACCTTCATTTTATCCACAGAAGGAACACCAGATTGCTCTCTGCATACCCTCATGAGGAAGGGCTCTGTGAGGACAGGAAAGCAGAGCCCTGCAAGCCAAGGAGAGAGCTCCCCAGAAATCAACCCGCCAGAGTCTTGATCTTGGACTCCCAGCCTTCAGAACTGTGAGAATAAGTTTCTGTTGTTTCAGCCACCCAGTCTTTGGTATTTTGTTATGGGGGTCCTAGCAGTTTAAGATAAGAACTAAAATATTTACAGATTAAATGAAATTGAGGCTTAAGAGTTGCTTCAGAGTAATACGGAAGAGGAGATAGGCAGGGGTAGAGATGAAATGACTTGGCTACAGCTGATAATTATTAAAACTGGGTGATGGGCTCATGATGGGGGAGGCTGGTCATTTTCTTTCATGTGTTTGAAATGTTCTCTAATAAAATGTCTGTAAAAAAAAAAAGTGCAGTGGAGTAGGTCATGAAATCAATTTGGCGGGTCATAGCCAGCATTTTATAAAATGAGAAAGAGAACAGACTAGAACATCCCAGAATGCATCCTGTATAATATTTGTGTGCATACTGGGTCTCAATGTAAAATGTACTTCTTACCGTGGGTCACAATCAAAAGAGCTAGAAAGCGATTTCTCATAGTTAATCTGACTGTGGCCTCTTCAATCAGATGGCCTGGGTTCTGGTTCTGTCACTTCCTAGCTGTGTGACCATGAGCAAGTAATTAAACTTCCCTGTGCCTCAGTGTGGCTAATAAGACTCCCCCATGATAGGACTGATGTGAGGATTAAGAGAGCTAACAGGTGTAAAGTGCTTCCAACAGTTCCCCTAACACGTGGTAAGTGATCAATAGGTAGTAACTACTACCATAAACCACTACCATAGTGTCTCTCTCTCTCACACACACACACACACACACACACACATAAAGCTACAGTGTCTATAACATATATATTGTGTATATTACTATAGTGTGAGGAATTTGTTGGCCTGGAAAGGGAGGATGTGTGTTTTATAAGAGAAAGGCCATGCTTAACCTTTATTGGTAACAAAAATTTGACTGAGTAAATCTGAAGATTGAATGGGTTTTACCCAAGGATTAAGAGCATCTTCCTCGAGCAGATTGGCGTCCCAAAGGCCTCTACAGGCAGTGGGGTGGGACAGGGAAATGATTAGCAAAAGGACAGAAAGGATTATTTCGGGCAAGATTACCTTCCTTTAGGGGAAGGCCCGGGATCTTATCAGGCAGATCCTCTCTGGGGCTAATGGGAAAGTCCGGACTAATTGGTGTAAAATCCACTCCTGGGAGAAGCGGAAACCTTAATTAAATTCTGGTTTGCTGTCCTCAGGGCAAGTGACTCCTCCCTGGGCCTTTTATTTCTTTTATTCTTTTTTAACACCGTGAAGTGAATAATGGTGGAGTTCCGGGTAGCGAAGTAGTCATTCACTTATGGATGAACATGCATTCAGTGGCATTACGGGCTGCCCACGGTGGGCCAGCCCCAGGACACTGGGCCTGGGGTGATGACCGAGAGAGACGGTCCTGCTGTCCTGGAGCTCAGCCTCTGCCTGGGGAGAAAAATTAA
This sequence comes from Phataginus tricuspis, assembly GCA_029783875.1. Classification (NCBI taxonomy): domain Eukaryota; kingdom Metazoa; phylum Chordata; class Mammalia; order Pholidota; family Manidae; genus Phataginus; species Phataginus tricuspis. The sequence goes on from JAQQAC010015366.1 coordinate 4,831,056, forward strand.
TTCATTGTGATAAAAATGTCATCATCGGGGTGGGGAAGAAAACAGGGTGACAGGAAACCACAGAATAGGGGCAGTGGCCTGCCAATGACGTGATGTCTAAGACACAGCCAACAGAAGACTGTGAGTGAGGCAGGGAAAGCAGCGAGGCCAAAACCGGGAGACACCAGGAATGACCGCCACTTCCCAGCGCAGCGTGTCCGCGGAAATCAACACGCCTGCCCCACCTGAGAAAGAGTTCAGTGATAGCCTTACCGCGAGGACCATGGCCTGAGAGCTGCTCGTCAATGTGCTCTGATAAGTTGCTCTAAAGCCCCTTTGTTTGGAGACGTCTTACATGCTTTCTCTACAGCAGGGGACGCGCACAAAGGAGGTTACATTCATCAGTGTGTTAAGCAGTAGTGTGGCCTGAGTGCATCTAGTTAGTGTCCTAAACGCTTGTGCTGTGCACATGCTAGTGCTACCCACATGTGGGACAGGAGGCAAGTATGAGGATCTTTTTAGGTGCTATTAGCTCATCTTCCTTTGGGGATGGAGAGGGCCCGTGTGACGTCATCGATGCTGACCAGAAAGTTCGTGACTGGCTACTTTTCTGGGAGGGGTTGGAACTACAATTAGGTGTGAAGCCCCAGTTTGGTGACTTGTCCTGGCAGGAGTGACACCAGGCTGGGTCTGTGTCTTTCTTTTTAGCAGGTATCCGCTGGCCCCGTGTGGCTTTTACATTTAAATCAATGAAAACTGAACAATGAAAGATTCAGTTCCTGGGTTCTCACAAGCCACACTGCATTGACAGCCCAGGGGCGGAGTGTCTAGAACAATTTCTTCTGGAAAGTTCGTGAGTTGGTGCTGGGGAAGACCCCAAGCTGTTCTGTCCTGTATGGCAACCACTGGCCACAGGTGGCTTGAAATGTGGCTAATGCCATGGAAGAACTGAATTTCTAATTTAATTAGTTAAAATTACTGAAAAATGGACCTTTAATGCAGTCATTGGAAGACTGCACTTGTGTCTGGAACAACTCAGGTATACGAATCTACTTTTCCAACTCTACATTTTATGAAATCTAAAATACAGATCATGTTGAAATATGCTGTAAGAGGAAAATATACACACCAGATGGCAAAAATGTATGAAAACAAAGGTAAACCATCTAATTAGTAAACTATATTGATCACATGTTGGGGTGATAACATTTTGGATGTATTAAAGAAAATGTGCTATTAAAATAATCCAGCCATTTCTTTCCAATTTTTTTAATGTGGCCATTAGAAAAATTTTAATTACATATGCAGCTCAAATCTGTTTCTGTGAGTCAACACGGGACCAGGGCCGAGGGGGTTAGGCAGTGAGCTGAGAGGGCTGCAGAGGGCATGGAGGTCTTGTCAACTCAATACGGAGTCTGAACTGCTTCTGGGTAAAGTGGGGCCACAGCAGGTGTTTGAGCAGAAAATGACAGCGTCAGGTACTGATGCCTCAGAAGTGTTAAAAAGCAAAAATCAACCATGTGAATTTAAGATCTCATTGGTTTTATCAAGCAATTCATGAATCAGGCAGCAATCCCATCTAGGCAGTAGAGAGATGCTCTGAGTTGTTGTTCAAAATGGAGGGTTTTTATAGTCAGGAGGGGAGATCAGAGATTGTTTTAGGTAAAGTCGCTCTCCTTTAGAAGGAAGAGGAGGGGGTCTTCGCAGATTTCCTCGTGATTAGGAAGCTCAGACTGACTGGTCTAAAACTCCACTCCTGGGAGAGGCTGAGCTGCAGTTAGGTTGGCATTAAATCCCCAGTTTGGTGACTTGGCCCAGAAGTGACCCCATGGTGGGCATCCCCCTGGTGGCTTAGGGAATGGGGGAACAGGTCGCCAGATGGAAAGCCATGGTGATCAAGCTCATCGGACACAGCAGTGACTTGGATTAGCCACAGACAGTGGCTGAAGGGATGGAGAGAAGCTGCCTATCTCCCTCTTAAGGGGACTTTGCAGATGGCTCACCCAAAACTGGTCTTATCTCATCAGCCACCACCAGCTGTAGGAGGCACTGGAAAATGTAGTCATTTGGCTGGGCTCATGGTGGTCCAGAAAAGAATTGGTACCCCATCCTAAGGAAAATGGAAAGAACAGGCTGGGGTGGGCCACCAGCCACCCACCCCCGTTGAAAGTCAAGGAAAGGGAGAGAAGACACAGCCAGCAGGGTGGAGGCAACCAAGCAGAGCCTAGGGGCTGCAGGCTTCTGGGAGGATAGGCTGCTGCCCAGGACCCAGCACTTCTGAGCGCCAGGCAGGCTGACAGCCGAACGCGGCGGGGACCACACCTGGCTCCCAGGAGGTGCTAGACAAATGCTGACTCGTGTGGGTTTTGCCATGTGAACATTACTGATAACCTTGGGCAGAGCAGTTCAGAGATGGTGGGGAACCAGGCTGCAGTGAGCCAGGGAGGGAGAGGACGCCAGAGCACAGTGGGCACAGTTCTTCCCAGAGGTTTGGTTGGGGGGGGCATGGGGTGCAGGAAGGCACAATGTCGCTAGTCTGAGCCCCAGGCCCTGGCAGTATTAGCGTCATCCCTGACATGCAGAGGGAAAAATTAGGCTCCCCAGGGGAACTGATTGCCCCAGGTTTCCAGAGGGGACTGGACCATGCCCTGGCACCTCTGCCCAGCCAGGCCTGACTCCTCCACCCCCCCCCCCCAGCCCATCCCCCCACCTTCCCAGCATCCTATTATCTTTAATGAGGGGGCTCTTTGATAATCACAGTGGCCCTTCTCTGAACTAAACAAACCAAAGCTGTAGGTTTTTTTTTTTTTTAACAAAAGAGCTCATTGAATAAGCAATGGACTTTTCTGCAACTATTTTTAAAGATGGAGCTGCAGGCTAGGCTGTGAGGAAAATCACAGAGAGCAATCTTCCGAAGGTCATCCAGTATTTCGAGAACAATCCAGAGCTGGTCGGGCATCTCACAGCCCCATCAGCAGGGAAACATCCTGGGTGCAGCTCCTTGGACCTGGCGCACCTAGGTCATTTGCCCATGTGGCTCTCCATCCTCCACAGTGTCCCTTGCCCAGTCCCTTGGGCCAAGGGATTCTGTGAAGCACAGACCTGGGTCCCCTTACTCGGGACTCCGTAGGGCTCTGGGCTGCACGCTTTCCCAGGGAGGTGCCATAGCTGTCTCCCCATCCCTCACTGCCTCTGCACATCGCTTCCTCCTCCAGCTTCCCATCTCCCTGCCCACAGGTGACTGTTTTTATCAACCCACCCCTGCAGACATGCTGCCTGTATGCAGGGCGCACACGTATCCTGTTCCACTCTGGGAGCCAAGACTTCAGACCTGCCCTCAAAGAGCTCTAAGATGGGGCCAACATTCCTGGGAACAAAGAGGTTTCACACACACACCCATGCCTAATTCCCAGTCACTTCCAAGGAATCATCTCCAGGGAAACTGAGGCTCAGAGAGCTTGCTGGCTGCCTGTGGCCTAGCTGGGGCTCAGACCTGGGGCTCTTTCTGTCTCCATTCTTCCCTTTATACACTGCAGGGAGCTCTTTCTCCCACAACAGATCTCCGGTTCAGAGGACTTGGAAGGTTCTAGTAGTTTGTGTGAAGGCATGCCTGGGAGCTGCTGCCCCTGGATTTTTAGTCAGCATTGGGTGGGGAAGTTTCACTCCAGCTTTTGCGTGCCGGTAGCCCTGTCTCAGGGCCTCAGTCTCCTGGGCTGTAGGTTGGTTGGGTTGATACTAGCAGTAGTTGCATTTCTATTTACTGGGTCCCTACTATGGGGCACATGGCGCAGAGGCCCCTGGGTAGGCACCATTATTTCCCCTATTGAAACAAGGAAACTGAAACCCAGAAGAGCAAAATAACTCGTCCAAGGTCATAGGGCCTGCAAGGATTTGAGCCCAGCCAGCCCTTCCTAGCTCACCCTGGGCTGTGGGGAAGATTATTAAAAGGAGAAACAATGAGCCCAAAACGGAGCCGTTTGCCCCCCATGACCGCAAACCAAGACTTAATGACAGTTTCAGCCTCGTCCAGGAATGTGACCTTAATAATCATGAATTTCTCTGGGCAGCACCAATGAGAGAACCCGTCAGGAGCCCTCTCTGTCCCTCCTTCCGCCCTCTGTACCACCCCCTCCACCTCCAAGGGGATGAGGTCATCTTCTTTCGACGCCCTGCTCTTTCCTCCAAGGCTGGCCTTGCCTGAAACAAGCCCTTCTTTTGTTAATACCTTCTCGCCCAGCCCTCCTGTCTGTATAAAAGCCTTCCGTTCTGTACAACTGTGCTCACTAGATGTGATGCTGCCTGATTCAAGAATCACTCAATAAAGCAATTAGAGCTTCAAATTTACTTGGGTGAATTTTGTTTTTAAGCAGGATGCAAGCATGTGGCCTTGAACCCTCTCTCCTCTCAGCCCCTGGGCAGGTGGTTCTTTGCAGTAAGCCATTTCCGGGCCGTCCTGAGCCTGGGCGCCCCCTGGTGGTCAGAGCCGCCCCTGCGGCTCTACCTCCAGCCTCCTGGTCAATCCCAGGACCGGTGGGCCCTCCTGAAGGCCTGAGGAACGGGGAACCCCGTGAAAGTGTGGCCAGCAAGCCAGTAGGTCGAATCCCAGCTGTGTCACCCCACCCCCAGCTCTGCGACTTCAGACAAACTGCGCAGGCAGGAGAAATCACCGAACGATAAGTTTATGTTTTGTATTTCTTGCATTTTCCCCTTCCAGGTTCCAAGAAAACAGCAGGTTTCTGTGTTCCTTTGCCACCGAAGTCTTTGTATCAGATCATCACAGCTTCCTGACTTTTATGGTGAATGCTGAACTGGAGGGGATTGCCCTGGGCCAGGTGGTTGGGGAGATGGGGTGGGAGCAGGCTGCTGGGCCCAGTGCACCCGACGGGCTGCAGTTCAACTGTGCTGTGTTCCTAGGAATCGTGTTTGGATAGAAAAGCAATCTTCCCCAACAACTGTGAACCCCTGTTTAGAACCTCAGGCAGGTGGGCAGCCTTCTGCTATCACCTGCTTGGACCTCCTAAAACTTACACTGAGTCCTCAGCAACCTCTCAGGAGCATCACATCAAAACATATCCAGACCCAGTAAGAGACTGTATTCCAAGGATTGTCACCGTGGGGAGAACTCTGACCATCAGGTCTGCAGGAGTCGGAGACTTAGCAAAGAGAGTGCATCTTGTATAGAAAGGAGAAAGCAAAGGTGGAAAGAATCTGGTGTGGGGAAGTGGGGGGAAGTGTGGCACTATGGAATAGAAGATCAGAACATTTTATCCAGGAGGGGCTGCCCGCCCAGGCTCAAGGCCCGGAGGAAGGAGAGAGGATTAATGCAAGTATGGTTAACAAGCACTTTATTACTATAGACCAGTGGAGACAAGCAGTTCAGATAATCATTTGAGGCAAAGGAGAGCTTAAGAGTCTGTGCCTGGCCTTGTCAGGGGGCTGCCGTGAATCTTCACTAAGTCATGCAGTGAAGGGCGGTGCTTTGCAATAAGCCGTTTCCCAGAATACAAAAGGTGGGAGGTTCCTTAACCTCTGCTGCTTCCCAGGAGTGCAGGACCCAGGTGAAATTCAATGTTGTCAAGGGTGAGAACCTTGTTTTCATTAGTGGGTTGACTCTGAGGAAGGCAAGAATGTTAATTGTGTCCAGAGTGAAATATAAAAATTTAATACATCCCAGGCAATAATCTTTTTCCTAATAATTGTTCAAATCTGGCAGAGGCATGTATGTTGCCCTGGGTAGAGCTGGTGGTGGCACTTGGAATAAGGCACCTGCCTGGCTGTTTGCTGTGCCTTGAACTCGGAATCCTAGAGCGTCTCCCCGGGAAGCCTGAGCCTGGAGCGGCCTCCTGATCTCCTGCCAGGAGAACCACACTTGGTCACCAGCACCCGCATCGCTGTGGTCTGGGCTGGAGTCAGAAAATTGGCCTCGTCAGCACATGCCCCGTGCTGGGCACTGGCCGGATTTCAGGCCCACTCTCCAGGCAGGACGGGAAGAATCGGTAGCGCACAGGCAACAGCCCCTGACAGTGGCTATTTCTATGGTTCCCGGCCTGATGTCGGTCATCCCTGGGATAGGGAGCCCTGGGCAGCGGGCCTTGCTTCATTCATGGCTGCATTCCAGGCCCTTGGCACAGCGCACATCTGCTGAATGCACGAAGGGCCAGCCCTGACAGCCCGGGGGTGTGGTCAGACCACGTGCGCCACGGCAGGAGGGTGACCCCTACAGTGACTAGGGCTGGAAAGGTATGCAGGAGTAGCCTGAATGCCAGACAGAGGGTGAGGACTTGGTGCTAAAGTTATGGGGACCCGCTGAGGGTAGTGAGCTCATCGGACCTCTACTTGGGGCCAGAGGTTGGAGTTGCTGTTTGAGAGAAGATGCAGCACCTGCCACACCCCTCTGGCCTCGGGGACCAGGCTAGGGGTGTTCTGGCACCCCGTCAAACACTGGGGAGCTGGGAGTAGGGGGCCGGCCAAACAGCCTGGCCTCCCATCCCGTGTTCTGCAGCCGGCTTCTGCTCAGGAGAGCCTGCGGCGCCACCTGCTGCCCGTTCCTGGAAGCGCAGCGGGACTTTGGGAGAGGACAATGGAGAAGGAAGCAAAGCTCCAGCCCCCCCCACCCCTTCACTCAGGAGGGTCTGGGTCCCACCCACCTCTAATCAGGCTCTGGACGACTCCAGGTTTGGCCTGGGTAGTAGCTTGAGTAGTGTCCCCCTCAAACCATGTCCACCTGGAACCCCAGAATACAAGCTTGTTTGGAAATAGGGTCTTTGCTGATGTAATCAGTTAAAGGTCATCCTGGATTCAGGGTGGGCCCTAAACCCGTGATTGGTGCCCGTGCGGAAGCAGGACGCAGGAGCTGGACACAGGGGAGGGCGGCAGTGCGGGGGGGCAGAGACTGGGGCGCTGCACGCAAGACGAGGAGCACAGGACTGCCAGGAGCCGCCAGCGGCCAGGAGAGAGCCTCATAACAGCCCTGCTTCAGAGCCTTCAGGAGGAACGACCTTGGTCCGGACGCCTGCCCTCTAGCACTGTGAGAGAGAAATGTTTGCTGTCCAAGCCGCCTGACTGTGGTACTTCAGTACGGCAGCCACGGGAACCTCATGCGGCCTGTTCAGATCCCGAGAGAAGACCTGCGGGGCCCGTACGTGGCAGGGAGCGGCCGGGTGATGCCCAGGACCCTGGCTCATTCCTCGGGCAGGGAAGCCATCAGAGGGCCAGGGAGACGCACCTTCACCACCCAGAGGGCACAGCGTGGGGACCCGGAGCAGCCGCCAGGGGAGGGATGGTGCCGGCAGGGAGAAAGACCAGTGTGGATTCAGGGCATAGTCTAGGAATAGAGCAGACGGGACTTGGGCGGATCGGATGTGGGAGGGTGAGAGATCAACAGCCAGAGTCTAAGTGTTCAGCCTGAGCGGCCAGCGGGTGGGAGATGAGATTTCCCACGGTGGGGAAGGTTCGGCTCAAGGACAGACGAGGAGCTACTTGCAAGAGAGCGGAGCACATGCACCAGGGTGCGGTCTGAGTGGGAGACAAAGATCAGGGGTTGTTCAGGTGGAATGTAAAGCTGTGCAGACCTAAGCAGACACACACACTTTCTAAGCTTTGAGGCAAAGGTTGAGCCACAGAAGGTCTGAAGAGCCTTGAGCCTCGCAGGTGACCGGGTCTGTTCATTTTGTAGACAGGGAGACCGAGAGGGACCCTCTGGACTCTAGCTGCCCTGGCAAAGCCCGAGGCAGAGCCACCTTCCCCAGCTTTGTCCTCACTCACCCTCTCTCCTTTTTGAAGTCCTGGAACTACTGGGTCACATCCCTGCTTCAAGCTGGCCCCCAGCACCTGCTGGTTCTGAGGGTTTCCACTGGTGCTTAATCCCAGCACTCCTGAGGCCCACGGTGCGCCCAATGCACCATCTATATGGTGTGCGTACACACACCCTTGCGTGCACATGCATGCATACACACGCGTGCCACTTGTGCAGGAGAGAGACACAAGCTGGTCAGTGGAGGCAGGAGAAATGGATGTGGAGCAAACTCAGTGTCACACTGGTGGAAATCAGAGCTCAGGAGGGAGCAGCAGCTGACTGCTGCCGAGGGAGAGACAATGGAGCCAAAGGTGAGCATGCTCTGGCTCCCTTAAGGCCTCCTGTTGTCCCCAGGGCCTGCGTGCTGGGGTCCAGCCCGTGGCCTCTGCTGCCTCACTTCTTCTCCCGACCCCAGCTCTGCACCGGGGGACCTGGGCAGCCCTCTGCTTATTACCTGGTAGAGGGGTGGATGTCCTGGTGAGCAGAGGGGGGGACACTGCCAAGGAAGCAGAGAGGACCTTCCCACCTCAGGACACAGGGTCCCAGCAGCAGGAACATAGAAGGTCAGAAAGATGTCCACTAAGCAACTGGCTCACCTAGGAAACTTCCCTCACCAGGGAGAAACTCGCCTCGGTGCACCAGCGCTGGGCTGTGCATCTGTGACACAGGCTGGGGCAGAACTTGGAAAAGATGCTGGGGCCCCTCGCCTGTTCCTTCAGAATCTTCCATCTTCGGTCTCCACAACAGTCCTTTGCCATAAGGCAGCAAGCTGGGAAGAAGGGCTCATGTCCCCAAGTGCTGGGCTCATCGATACCACCAGAATGTTCTCTGAATGAATGCCTGAAGAATGCACCCATTCGCTCTCTTTTTTCTTCATTGAAAAAAAAAATCGATGAAATTCATATACAAGTGAACAATCCAGCCCCATTCAGGGCATTCAGAATGTTATACAACCACCTCCCACCTAGTTTCAAAACCTTCTCATCACCCCAGACGACCACCCACCACCACCTGGTCCATCACACCCAATTCCTCCCTTCCTGCAGCCAATCCTCTGGCAGCCACCAAGTCTGCTCTCTGTCCCTGTACACCTGCCTCTTCTGCACACTGCATTATCAATGGAATCCTTTCATCTGTGGTCTTCTGTGATTGGCTTCCTTCCCTGAGCGTCACATGTTCAAGGTTCATCCGTGCTGTGGCACGTATCAATACGTCATTCCTTTTTATGGCTGAACAATGTTCCACTGCGTGTGAACAGCATACTTGGTTTATCCATCCTGTTGATGGCCACTAGGGCTGTTCCCACCTTTTGTTGCCTGTGAGCAGTGCTGCTACGAACTTTCGTGAACACGTATCCAAGCATGTTTTCGGCTCTTTTCAGTAAATACCTAGGAGGGCAAGTGCTTGGTCCCACGGCATTTCTAGGTTTACCTGTTTGAGGAACCACCTAACTGTTCTCCATTTTACATTCTCCCCAGCAGTGTCCGAGGGTTCCTATTTCTCCAGTCTTGCCAATGTCTCTGGACTACTATTTTCCGTTTTTACTGTGTTGTGTTTACGCCTTTCTGGTGGGATTGAAGCGGCATCTCACTGTGATTTTGGTTTGCATTTCCTAATGACTAATGATGTTGAGAGTCTTCTCCTGTGCTCGGTGGCGATTTGTGTGTCTTCTTTGGAGAAAGGTCTGTTCAGGCCCTTTGCTTTTAAATTGGGTTGTTTGTCTCTTAGTTGCTGAGTTTTTAGAGTTCACTCTTCATACAAAGGGGCAACAAGGAGAAGCCGAGGGAGACTCGGTCACTTGCCCAAGGTCTTGGAGCCAGGCTAGAACTCTCCCGCCCACTCCCGCCTCTGCTGCAATTAGATCATTTTTGCGGCTGGAGCTGCTGGCTCATGCGGACCTCTGGACACCTCAGGAGAGCTAATAGGGAAGGGAAAGATGAGGCAAAGCACAGTGAGTCCCTTCTTCTGAAAGGGCTTTCCGAGGAGGAGGGTCCTGGTGTGCGTAACTTGTGTCTTGGAAGGGGCTGAATGTTCTGGAAGCTGATTCCCAGCCAGGTAGGCTGCTCTGCTTGTGTGGGTGTGAGCATGCATATGCGTGTGGTGTGTGCTTGTGTTCACGCAGGTGCACAGGTGTGTACGTGTCTGCACGTGCTGGGACCTGCGCCATCCATGTCCCCTCTCTCCCCCTGGGGTGACCACAGCCTCTGCTGGGAGGATGGAGCAGGAAGCATGGCCGTATGGGGCTGCCACCTGCTGGTCGCATAGGGTACCGCAGGCAGATGACCTGTGGGGACCTGGGGCCTGGTCTCTGGGTCAGATGCCCAAGGCGCCTGGTCTGCTGGACTCCAGAGGATCCTTTCCTCTGCCAGAAGTAGGGAGAGGCCCCTGTAGCCCCCGTGTACACCTGGGAGCCTCTCCATGGAACAGCTACAGGGGCCTAACAGCTTTCTTGGCACCACGAGCCCCTCTCCAGTCAGATCAACCCTTCAGAATGATGTTTTTAAAAGCATAATAGTAGGATTGCAAAGGAAACCGCTTACAGTGAAATCCACACATCAAAATAGTGACTGTAATATATGCGCTCAGTGAAATAAGATTCGGCGACAGGTCTAATAGCAACTGTAATTTTGAAGACACGATCAGCATAGACGACATTGAGAGATGCAAAACGGCTGGAATGTGATATGAAAACATTTGCGAGTCTACTGATGGCAAAATCACAGAAAGCGCTGACGCTACCATTTTCTTTGCATGTATTTATGGTGGAAGGAAACACCACGATTTGATAAAGGGTCTGTAACATCGAAGATGTAATTTCTCCCATCCAGGTCCATGAATTCTCTCCATGGCCCCCTTGGGGGTCAGGCACCCCGGTTTCTGAGCTGCAGGCCCACCCAGCCCCGCCTCAGCGCCTTGGCCAGCTGCCAAGCACATCGCAGCCCAGCTGGCTCCTTCGGCCCCGCCCCACCACCCTCCACCTGGCTGCCCGTTCGCTGCTTAACACAGAAGGCGGCGGCACCCTCCAAAGGCAGCCCGGGGGCTTCGCGCTCTGATGATGGACAAGCACATGGTTTCTGAAATGCTGTTGGGGCACGTCCAGGTCCCCCAGGAAGGGAAGGACGGGCAGGGTTCCTTGGTCCAGGATACAGGTGGGGCGGCCTCTGCCTCCCGTCACCTGCAAGTCACACAGGACCCAAGCCAGAGCGTCCAGGATTTTTGACCTTCTGGACAATCTGGGGAGACACTGAGTCCTCTCCTTAGAGTCCTCCTTCCTAAATTCCAGACATTATCAGGCCATAAACTGGGGGTGGGGGGGACATTTTTCATCCCTACCTCCTTTCCTCAACGGTATTTAATGGGCACCTACTGTGTGCCAGGTGTTATTCTAGGTGCTAGAAATAGAAATAGTGAACACAGTAGGTTAACTCCCTTCCTTCTTGAGGTTTTTACTCTATGGAGAGAGACTAAATACATAAAATAGCAAGAGTAACAATATGCTAAAAGGTAACCTATAGGAGTGGGGGACAATGGGTACAGGAGGCAAGGAGAGCCGGGTCGGCCTCCCGGGCAGGTGACATTGGAGCAGAGGAGGGACCCCCAAGCATGTGTACAGAAGAGTGTCCAGCAGGGGGAACAGCCAAAGCAAGGCCTTGAGAAGGCAGAGCTGGAGGGATGAGCAGCAGGGGTGAGGGTGGCGAGGCCCTGCTGGCCTCAGGGCCACTGCAAGGGCTCTGAGCTAGGAGACATTGCAGGGTTTGGGCAGAAGAGGATGTGGTTCTGCTGCTGTGCTGAGAGCGCCCTGGGGCACAGGGCTGGTCGGTGGGGCGGGAGGCCCCGCCAGGGAGGCCGTGGGGCGGCGGGAGCCAGGGGGAGTGGTCGCACTCCGGATCTGTCTGGAAAGGCTTCCTGTTGGGTGAGGCAGAGTGGGAGGTGGAGCTGCTGGAATGGACCCGGGAAGCATATTCCTTTCCTGCAGCTGCTGAAACAAGCGCCGCAAACTGGGCGGCTTCAAGCAACAGAAATCTGTTCTCTCCCAGGTCTGGGGGCCAGAAGTATGAAAGCAAGTGTGAGGGGTTGAATTGTGTCCTCCACACTTCCTGTGTGGAAGTTCTGACCCCCAGCACCGCAGAGTGTGACTGCATTTGGAGGTAGGGGCTTTAAAGGGGTGATTAAGTTAAAATAAGGCCATTAGGGGGGCCTGATCCATCTGCCTGGTGTCCTTTAGGGAGATTAGGACAAGACACACAGAGAGATGACCATGTGAGGACCGCGGGAAGACAGGCTTCTGCATGACGAGGAGAGAGGCCTCCGGAGGAACCCAGCCAGCCGGCTCCTTGGCCCGCTTCCAGCCTCCAGAACCGCAAGGAGGTAAACGTCTGGTGTGCCCACCGCGCCCATCTGTGCTGCCTCGTCTCGGCGGCCAGCAGACTGCCACCCAGAGTCTGCGCCCTGCTCCTCGCGGTGGTGGTGGCCATCCTGTGTCCCTTGGCTTGTAGCTGTGTACCTCCCACCTCTGCCTCTCACATGGCCGTCTTCCCTGTGTCACTTCTCTTTTCACAAGGACTCCGGTCATTGGATTTCGGGCCCACCCTATTCCAGGATGACCTCATCTCAGCCTGATTACCTCAGCAAAGACCCTATTTCCATATAAGGTCACATTCACAGGTTCTGGGGGGTCATGAATTTGGGGGGAGTCACTATTCAACCCAGTGTGTTCACCTCCATTTCTTTGGAAACCCACTTTAATGCTATAAAGTGTAAACCCTCCGAGTCCTTCTTTCCAAAACACCCATGTCCAGCATGATGGGGTGGGGGACCCCACTGAGCCCTGGGCCAGGCATCTTAAAGGAAAATACGGCTTGTATCAGGTACAGGCAAAAATACATGCAGTTGATTGTTCTCCCAACTCCCTGTGGTCATAGGAAGCCACAGTGACAATCAGGCCCCACCTGGAACTGCAGGCTGGTGGCAATATCTGCCCCAGGCCCCCTTGCCATCCGAGGCCGGGGCATCAGGTGTATGTGTGAATTGTAACACTGCTTATTAGGACACCAGCAGCTGGCGAGTAAATATGCAGTGAGCTCCCCAGGAGCCCCCAAACCTGGGCTGCAGCTCTGGAAGCCACTGTACGCCCCCACCCCTCACCAACCATTGGGGAGCCCCTTGGAAGGCCTCCCTTGCTCGGGGTGAGGAGGCAGCCTCATTCTCAGTGGACATCCCAGCAACTGATGTAAGTGTGTGGGAAGTACACAGCTCCGCCATGTGGCCCCGCATACTGCCTTGACAGCCTGCGTCCCCCCAGATTTTACAAGCCCAGTATTTTCCTGCTGAATCGTATGGCAGCTGTGTGTGTCTTCAGTTGGCAAAGTGACCCTTACCTCTACAGCTGTTTTTCTGCACTTTTGTCCCAGTGGTTATTTCTATCAAAGCTCTTTTATGTCGTTGACAATTCGTTTCAAAAAAATTTCAACTACTGTAAGACAGACACCTGACTCCCTGGGAGATTGCATTGATGTAACTTCTTTTGCAGCGTGAGCAACCAGATGCCTCTGGGTGGAGTTCAGATGTTTTTTATCCTGGGTTCTCTTGAAATCACCTGTCAAGACAGGGAGTGGCTCTAAAATGACACCTGCCCCTCCTCTACCAGGAACACTTCACAGTAACTCAAGGGAAGAGCAGTTCCCTTTTCTCCAAGGTTTCATTTGATCCTCTGATTGGTTCCCTGAGGCATCAGGTCCCCAGCAACACCCAGGTTCCTTCCCGCCCCAAACCCTGACTGACGCAGCTGACCCGGGCGGGTGGGGGGGGGGGTGGCCGAAGAAGAGGTGTGTGTGGCAGCCTCCGCGCCACAAGCCAACGGTGCTGACGCCTGAGAAAGTTCCCTCAACAACTTGGCTTCTTAAACATGGGGCTCCCCAGAGTGGTACCGCAGAGGTGGGGTCAGGGTGCATCCCCACCCACGTCCAGCTCCTTGAGGGCTGGGGCACATCCCCTGGGTAGGTTGGGTGGTGAAGGTGGCAGAGAGCAGAGGCAATTGAGAAAAAACCCTAGGTCTCTTCCAGAAGGAAAAGAGTTTAGGAAGGCAGTAGATGCAGAGGTTTGCAACTCAAAGTGTGGCCCTCAGACCCACGGCATCAGGAAATCGTGTGAGAAATACAGAATCCCAGAACCCACCGCCGACTTCTGGATGAAAATAGGCCTCTTAACAAGACCTCCAGGGATTCTCACACACACGCAAGTTCTAGAAGCCCTGCCGAGACCGGAGGTTCTCATGCTTGATGGCGCACCAGGACCCCAGATACTTGTGGAAACACGCGGCTCCCCACACCACCCGGCCCAGGGCTGATTCAGGTGTGAGGTGAGCCCAAGGATCTGAAGTCCTAAGTTCCTACCTTCCCGCTCTGATCTAGAATCTGCCTGGGGTCTCAGCCTTGGCTGCATTTGGAGTCACCCGGACACACAGGCCGCACCTCCGAGAGACCCTCATCAGGATCTCATCAGTGCAGTGCGGCCTGAGGGGCGGGTCTGACCCACTGACTAGGACCCAAGCCCCAGACTGTGGCGCCACCCAGTCTGTTTGCCAAAGACGATGGGGATGCTTGCTGTGTCTGGGCACCACCTGAGCGGCTTGCAAGGCCCAAATGTCCATGCGGGAAAAAGAAAGAGACCTGGCACCCAGCATATGCTTGGTCATATTCAGAGCACAAAAGCTTTATTCAGCAATAATGGCAGTATTTCATGAGATGAGCTGCATGACCGCGGGAAGAGTACACAAGGTCAGAGAGCAGTGGTCACAGCAGCAGAGCTCCAGCCCTGCCCCCTGCAAACAGGCCTAGGCTGCTCCCATTACTCCTGTGTGGTTGTGCCAGGGCCTAATGCTGGCCTCCCTCTGCACCAAACTTGCTCTCTCCACGTGCTCTGGCTCTGCCAGGCCTGGGGCCGCAGGAGAAAGGGGCGAGCGGGCTCCACCCGGCCCTGCCTCTTCCTTCTCAAGGCCACCCTGGGGGTGGCTGACAGGTAAGAATGCTGTTCCCCTGCAGGGAACCCACGTCCCCACGGGCTTGACTCCCCTTTTGTTGCATGGCCTTTTCCTCCGTGGCAGTTACAGTGGCCTCAAGAGAAGGAGGTGCGGCCCAGAAAGCACTCTGCTCTCAGTGTCGGCCCCGCCCCTGCCCAAACCCCAGCAAGCAGCCGGAAATAGTGTTTCCTTAGAAGACGGCCCAGTAGCCCCAGGGACAGCACACAGAGGGAGGGAGGGGGCCAGGTGCCCAGGAGCTGTGGGGCGAGTAGGGAAGGTCACCTTTCATTTTAGTTCCAATTCAGGGTACAGCCCAGCAACTGACAGGACACACAGGAGGTCATCTGAGAGGGCTTTGTGACGCGTGTGCTTGCTGTGCTGTGCGCACGTGTGTATGCTTGTCTGCATGTGTACGACCTTTTGTGACGGAGCCTTAACTATTCGGGACCTTCTTCCCGGCTCTCTGACCTAAGTGGGGCCACCTGGGGGAGGGAAGCTCACCCCCGAGGGATGGCGGATGTACCAGGAAGGGAGGGAGTGGCAGGGGGCAGCCGGCCCACCTGGGAGAGAGGAGGGACCCCGTGGAGTCCTGCCTGGGGCCTCTTCAGAGGCCAGGGGTGGGGGGCGGCTGACCGAGAGGCTCACAGCAGAGGCTGACTGTACAGACGGATGGTGGCTGGGCTGTGTGACAGCGAATCACAGACGGGTGGCTGGCCACGGCGGGCACCCCCACACGCAGACCCCTCCTGCCTGGTCGTGTGCACCACCCTGCCCGAAGCTGCCTGCTGGCAGTCAGTCAATGCTGAGACGGGGTGGGGCTGGGGGCGCTCACACCGTGTACGTTTTGACAGATTTGTAGAGGGGCGGCAGCAGCCCGTGGTTCTCGCGGACAACTTCCAGGTACTCCGACGGGGTCTCCAGCAAGAAGGGCCCACAGCACACCTGGCAGCAGCACCTGACCCCAGCAGGTGGCTCCGCATTCTTGTCGGACATGGGGGAAAAGTCAAAGTCAGCCACCTACGGTGAACAAAACCCCACGGGTCAATCGCCCGCCCGCCAGGAGCCCCATTAGGTGGCCTTAGGAGCTCAGCAGCCTGGCGGCAGAGTGCAAGACATGGCTTTCCGGCCCGGCACTGTGCTTCCCATGCCTCTGGCTTTTCTGCTTTCTGGGTCGCCCTCTTTTGCCTGCCCTCCTGCTCCCTTGCCAGTTCATGGGCACAGCTGCAGGCAAGGGGCAAGCACACAGGAGGTGGATCAGACAGGAAGAAGCCAGCTCGATTCGGTCTGGTCTGTGGATGACTCTTGGGCAAATCACCCCCAGCCCCAGGACCTTGCTCTGACGCGCAGCCTCCCTCCACGACCGTGGACCCTCCCCATGGATCTCTGGGGAGGGTCCAGCAGTCCAGCCTCACCCTCCCGAGCACCCACCTCCACCATGTCCTTCTGCTGAGCGGCGTTCCGCAGGGTCATGTACATGATGAAGGCCAGCATCATGGTGATGAGCGTGGCACAGGGGAAGGCAAAGACAGCCGGCTGGATGCCTGGGAGTGAGAGAGGCGAAGTCACGGGCCTGTGGTTGGTGCTGAATGCTAGCTCTCAGGAGAGCACCGCAGGGGAGAGAGTGGTCAGACCGCACCGGAGCTGTGGATGCCCCTCAGTGAGGCAGCCCCAACAGGCAGATCTAGTCCAGAAAGACCAAGTCAGCGTGTCTAAGGATTTTAAGTGACTTGATAGTCACTTTCAAGAGATGCAGCTACATTCCCAATCCCCTGAGTGGGGGCTGGACTTAATAACTTGCTCCTAATGAATAGCAGATGATGGGAATGACAGCAAAAACTCCAAGTCTATCTAGGCCATAAGAAATGTTCTTCCTCGGTCTCTGGGGTGACGCACTGGAGAAGGGAAGCCATGTGGCGAGGACACCTGAGCAGCCCTGTGAGCTCTGTCACAGCCTCTGCCCTCTGGCGGCTCTGGGCTCGCTCCCGGATCCGCCGCCAGGAAGCTGAATGGCAGAGCAGGAAGAGCCCAGTGTCTAGAGTTAGGTGGTTCTGGGTTCTAATCCTGGCTCCAGCCAAGCTACCTGATGCTAATGCTGACCTGCAGGGCTGCTCTGGGGATGTGTGTGAATGTGCCAGGGGCACAGCAGGTGGCCAGCAAGGGGGTTCCTCACTCCTTCCGACCCTCCTCCTGGGATGGACACCATCGTATGTCATAGGATCTGTTTCCCGAGAGGCAGCATTGATTACCTGGAGTGCTGGCTTCTCCACAGAGCTCGGGGGGTCCCTGGCACTCGGTGCGCCAGGAGGGCTGGGGGAGGCAGGGCCCGACACCCCTCCCTGATGATACCCACAGGTCGCAGACTCTTCCTGGCCCAGAGCAGAGCACGGCACCTGCTCAAGGGCTCGGCAAGGCGCTGGGCGGCCAGAAGGAACACCAACAGCCTCTGGTACGCTTACAGGACCAGCTTTGTGGGCAAGGGTAGTTGGCAGGGTCTGCTCTGTATTCTACAGGGTGGGGCCCGGCTGAGCATCTGAAAGACCCTCCTGCAGGGTTCTGAGTTCCTACTTTCCCTTCTACATAAGGGCACGTTTCTGGCGTCACATCACAGTCTGCCCTAGGAGTGAACGGCAGAGCCTAACGCCACCATCAGCTAATCCTGTGACTGTGAGCCAGTGGCCAGGTCTCATGGTGGCTTGGAGAAGGGCATCCCAGGGGAGACGGCTGGGCGTCCCTATGAATGATAGGAACTGTACCTCCCGCTTTCTGAGCAGCTCACACTCCTGGGGAGACCCCAAGAGCCCCGAGTTCCAGAGCCACCATGGGGGTGGCCACAGGGCCAGGGTGGAGGTGCTGGGGCAGGGGCGGTGGTGGGAAGGGAGGGAGTGTTGTGACCATTGCGGCTCATTTTAGCGTGGGAGTGTTTGCCCTGGGGACGAGTGTGGCCCTGGTACCTTGCAGGGGGGCTGGGACAGTGACAGCACTGGAGGTGGCAATGAGAGAGCTGAAGCCAGGCTGACTGGGGTGGGGGGCCGTCGGTGCGGGGTGGTGGGAGGGCACCGACAGCGTGCCAGTGGGGGCGCAGGAGGGAGGGTACAGAGCTTTCTGCTGGCTCTGGTGGCAGTGCATGTGGCAGTGGTGGTCCTGCTGGCTGGTGGCCGGTGAGCTGGCTTGTTGTCACCGCTAGTGGTGCTGGGGTTGGGGTGGGTGTAGGTAAACCAGCGCACACTGGGGCTGGCTGTTGGTGGCACCAGCAGTGTCTGCTGGGAGAAGAATGGACAGCTGGTCATGGGGTCAGTTGGGGCCAGTAGGTTTATTGATTCCAGTGTCAGCGGGATTGGCTGGCGGTAGCCCGTTGGTGGCGGCAGGGTTACCTGGGTTCTGCAACCTGTGCGGTGCTGGAGCAGAAGGCAAGGTGTCACTTACTGGAGGGCCACACCTGGACCCTGTGGTACTGGTGCGTCTTGCTGATGACATTCTCGGCCCGGATGCTGAAGCAGTAGTCCCCGGGGTCCCTGAAGGTGTGGGTCAGGTTGTAGGCTGTGCTGGCCACGGACACCGGGTGGCATTCCCCTTCTTCCAGCGGGAGGCACTCGGGCTTGAGACGCCAGCACACAGTCAGAGGGGGGCTGCAGGGACATGGGGGCGGCTTGTCAGAAATGGCTCGGCAAGGAGGATGGCCACAGAGCAAGTCCTAGGAGGCCAGGCCCCTGACGGCCTCGGAAGCCGTCTCCAGCTGCCTGCTCCCCTGCCTCCTTCCCGGGGCGCTCAGCCTGCTCCCCGTCTAGCCTTGCTTCCCTCTGACGTGTGCACGTGTGGGGGGTGCTGGTCTTCTCCCCGACAGCCCTCAGGGGCTGGGCCCTCGCCACTGACCTCTGCCACTCTGTCCACCCTTGTGCGGAGAGCACACCTGGCATTTGCACATCTCGTCGCTTATTACAAACTCAGCCTAATGCTGTTCTTGCCCAGAGCTGGTTCCTGGGGCCTGGAAACAGGCCCAAGACACACACAGAGGGCTTTTCACCCGCCTCTGCTTTGATGCTCCCATTGCCGACAGCCCCTGCTGTCCCCTGCTGTCCCCCGGGCCTGATAACGGCGCTGTGCCCGTGGGCCCCCGGCAGTCACAGAGCAGGATGGCATTGCCGTCCCACCAGCCCTCAGACTTGGGCCCCTCTGCAGATAGAGCAGCTCGGGGAGAGAGGGCAGGGCCACAGCCCACTCTGGGGTTCACTCACCTCCCCAGGAAGTTCAGGGTCACAGTCATCTTCTGGAAGGTCTGAATTAGGGTGGGCCCCAAGACCTGGATGCCTCGAAGGGTTTCTGAAAGGCAGAGGGCCCCACTAGATCTGGTGACCGAGGACAGCTGTCCCAGAGCTCCCAGGGCCCGGGGTTCTGGGACTGCCATGTCCTCCCCCTGGCCCTCTCCCAAAGACAGCCACAGGTCTGTCCAGGGCATGCCCGGGTCCAGCCTCTCCAGCAACGGCGGGCTCTGGACAGCAGGACCAAGGGCTGCTCAGGGTGACCACTCCCTGCCCGTCTTGCTCCTGGGGAAAGCCCCACCCTGGTAACATCTGCCTACAGCCAAGAGATCTGCAGCAGCCCTAGTAGCTGTCTTGCAAAGCCAGGGGGGAGGCGGGCCTGGGTGTTCCCTCTCTGCAGTAGATGGAGGCTGTCCCAGCCATGACACGACCGTCCTTGAGGGAGGCTGAAGCGGCTGGGGAACAAGGGGCGATGTGAATGCTTCACCTCAGAGCGGTGTCTGGCCACAGGCTTGCTCTGGGAGCAGGGAGGCCAGCTCTGCCAGCTGGTGGCCACATGACCTTCCTCCACGGCCCTGAGTGCCCTCTCAGAGGTGGGAAATAACAGCCTGCTCGGAGGGCTGCCGGGAAGGAGAGGATGTCGGCCCAAGCTCAGCCCAGTGCCCTCCTGGAGCCACTCTGATCTGTGGTGACCCGGTCCTGGAAGGAGCGCTGCTCTGGGCCCCCTGAGGGGCTCATTGCTCGACCTGCACCAAGCCCTGGAGACCCACCCTGCAGCTTCAGCGAGGCAGAGAAGTCGCCCGTCTTCTGCACAGTGCTCTTGCCAGCGTCCACAGTTGCCTGCTCCCACTCCGCCACCACCTTGAGCTGCACAGTGAAGGTTCCAATGATCGAATAGTTGTAGTAGACCACAGCATCGTCAGTCACCATCTGGGTGCTGGAAGGTGACAGGGAGGAGAAAGATGGCAGAAGAGACTCACTTGACTTCTCAGTGTCAGGAGGGGCTGTACAGTGACACGTGCGGCTGCCAATGCCTCATGAGCAAACGGGTCATCGCAGCAGCAGCCAGGGCACAGGTCAGCTATCGCTGGGTAAGTGGCTGCTGGTTGTCTTTGTGCTTGTTAAGTTACAGGAGAGAACTCCTGGCACAGGTGTTCATTAGAGACAGGGACAATCTGGGGAGGGGAAAAGTATGAACCTTGGGGTTAAGACACAGGTGGCTTTAAATCTCAGCTCAATTTCCTAAATATATAACTCTAAGCCTTACTTCTCTCATCAATAAAACAAAATTATACCTCCATTACAGGTTATGATGTAACCTATAAAGTGTATCATGCCATACTTTTTCCCTGCAATTACCCAGATCACTTCAAAAGGAAGTCTAATAAAATCTTTGTGTTGATTTGTCAATGCTCTTTATATATGAAATTTAACAAGCCTTTATTATGTATCTTCCAAATATTTTCTCCCAGTTTAACCTTTATGTTGCTTTATTTCTTTCATACTCAGATTTTAAATCTGGTGGTGCCAAATCTAGCTTTTTTTTTTTTTGCTTTAGATCTTCTGCTCTGTACTTATTAGAAATGCCTTTCCCACTGCCAAATTATCTAATTGCAGGTTATCATCTACATTTCAGTCTAGTCCTGGTTCATTAAATTTAATCTTTTAATCTACCTGGAGTCACTTTTGTTAGGAGTCAGATTGTTTTTTCCCCAAATAGTTAACCAGCTGCCCTAGTAACGATTTATTAAATAAGCTGTCTTTACTCACTGGCTAGAAGTACCAGTCTTCACATACCAGTTGTGTATTTAGACCTAGGTCTGTCCCTTCTTCTTCTGTTATGTTTCACTGAGTTGCCTTTTGCTGACGCAAATATTTGTAGCTTTTAAAACACATTAGGTATGGATTTCCAGTTCCTCTCCTTATCCCCACTTATCATTCTGCTTTTCTGATCTTTTTTCTCCTTACAATACTGTGCACTTCTCTCATTTTTTTAAAGTCTTTTTAGGGTTCGCAGTACATTTTGTGTTTTTATTCACATAAATCCTATAATTTCGGGCTAAGTTTATTCTCTCAGTTTTGGTGTCTTAAAACTATTACGAAAGACTTGTTTTGATTGCCGTTTTATGGAAAAGCTCTGACTCTCTATTTTGTCATATTACTAAAATATCATTTTGGTTCCAAGATTCTTTAGCTGGGTCTCTTGTGTTTCCCAGGTAAACAGTATTGTCATCTGTGCATGATGGTTTTGTCTCCTCCATACAATATTCATATTTGTTTTTCTTCTATTTCATTGGCTAGTCAAAAACGTTCATTTGCAGTAGAAATAGCAAGGGAAGTCTTTTAAAGAAATAGTCTTTAATGTGAAAAGAAATGCCCCTAATAAGTATGGAGATTGTCCCCTGATTTGAGACGTTACATATATATATATATTTGTGTACATTATATATGTATACGTGTGTGGGTGTGTGTATTTGTATATTTATACACCAAATTTAGATGAGCTGTAGAATCTTTGTTACATTCCAAACATTATCTTTACTGGAATTTTTATCGGGTTTCCATTAAACCTACAGAGAAACTGGGATGGGCGGCTTTATAATTTAAAGACTCACCGTCCAGGACCTGGGTCCAGATGATTCCACTCATTGCTCTATAGTTATCTTCACGCAGGATTTTGCTCATTTCCAAGTAAATGTGTTCCTATGTTTATTTTATATATTGTTTTGCTATTATTAGGAGGAGTCCCCTCTTTATTTTCTAACTCATCACTGGTACATAAGCAAGCTCCTGATACTTTAAATTGTTACCCTACCAAATTCTTTTTTTTTTTTTTTCTTGTTAGGTTTATAGCACTGCATTCTCCTATATGTACTGGCCACATGTGGCTGTTCAACTTTAAATTAATTAAAATTAAATAATACTAAAAACTGATTTCTCAGGAGTCCTAACCAAAATTCAAGGGCCCAGTAATCGCATGTGGCGCCGATACAGGACATTTCTAATATCGCCTAAGTCCCATTGGACAGTGTTCCTATTGAGTTCTTCGAGTAGATCTTTTCTGTAAATTGTCTGATTTCCTGTATGTACATCTCATTTATTTTCTTGACTTACTGAGTAAGTTAGAGCTTTCCAGATAATGTTGAATGACAGAGGTATCCTCCTTTCCCCAGCATTTCAGTGGAATGATTCCCCAAAAGCCTTTGGCCACAGATCCCTTTTCTCACCAAGGGCTAAGAATACCTAGTGTTTGCTGTTGGTTCCAGAAACTTCTTTCCCTAGTTTTCTGAGATAACATCGAAAATCCATTTCTGTTCATTCTAACGCCTTTTTGGCATCTAAAGAGATGATTGCATGATCTTTATCGATGTCTAATAGCGAACCATTTTAGTATTCCAAAATAATCTTGACTTCTGTACTTCCCACATTAAGTTATGCAAAGGCCACGGGCAAACTCAACATCTTCCAGAGATGTCACTGTTATTTTTAGATCAAAAGAAACACAGAAACATTAGGGAGTGGAGGACCAAATGTGCACCTGTTTCAATGTGTCATATACAGCTTGGAAAGCCACAGTGCTCTTGGGATGGACTCCTTCGAGAGCCTGGGGACTGCTCTCTCTCCTTTAAAGGTAAAAGAATTTTGGTGACAATTTCAGACACGCATGACTCTCATTGGAGCATGGAGGGAGTGCTGCCTGCTGCTAGGGCACTGGGATCTCTGCAAAGAAGGCATCTCTCCCTAAAGCCAGGAGGTTAGCCCAACAGGCCTCTCTAACTTCCTCCCACCCCAGTCCCCACTTTCTACCTTCCAAATCTTGGCATTCTTTAAGACAAGATGTTTCTCAGGTGTGCACAGAGGGCACTGGAACCTTGGAGCCCACAAACGAGTTTCCAAAGTTCATCAGAGGCTCCAGGGTAACCCTTCACAGGCAGCACTTCTCACCCTGATGGGACTTACAGGCTCAGCATGACGGACCATTGGCCAGGGGCTCTGGGGACCCGAGTGGAGTGAGGGGTCTCTACCAAGCACCGCCCTTACATGAGTTCTGGGTGTCGGTGGGCTTCTGGGGCTCAGTGTCTGACCCGCACTTCCCGACCTGCCCCCTCCAGCCGGACTTGTCCCAAGGAGAGGAGTAAGGAGAGATGAGCCTGGAACACCTGAGCCCTAGCGCGGGCGGGTTCTTGCACATGCCGTCATCAATGAGGTCCCTCCATGTGGAGGGAGAAAAATCCTACCTACGTTGTCTTTCCTTAAAGAGCAGTTTTGGGCCCCAGTGCCCTCGTCTACTAGACTGTAGGCACCTCAAAGGCAGGTCCTGTGACTGGCTCACCACTGGTCCCCACGCACCCCACGTTTGCACAGAGCAGGTGCTCAAGGAATGTTTGGTATGAGAAAGGGAGCAGGTGAAGGTGGGAAAGTACAGAGCACTCTACGAGGACAGCAGGGCCACCAGCCACGGGCCAGGGCTTTGGGACGTCAAGGGAAGGACATACATACCCATCTCCGAAGTCCCAGCTGTAGAGAAACGAGGCCGTCTTGAAGAAGTTGCTCGGGTCATGGAGGAGGAAGGAAACTTTAAGGACTGTCTTGGTGAGGTAAGAGCTGGGCCAGGGCAGGGATGTGTTCTGGGTGACGACAAGGTTCCCCACCAGAAGCTCTGGGAGAGAGAGAGATGGAAGGCAGGTGAGTCCCCTGAAGTGGAGGGAGGGCAGGGCAGCCTCCCCCAGCCCTGACCTTCCAGCTGTTAGAACTGAGTCGTGGCAAGATAGGACCCTGCAGGTCACTGAACATGGAGGTGCTGTGTGACACTGGTTAGGACTCATGGCCTGTGTCACGGGCAGGGGACATCTCTTTGCTCCTGCAGCTCATTCACCAGGACCCTGAACTTTCTAGCACAGAGATGTCCAGGGCCAGAAGGAAGTGCATAAGCTCTGCAAGTAACTTTCAGGAAATGTTTCAAAGTATTAGATGAGCCTAGAAAAATGAGCAGTTCTACTGATCACAATGTTCTGTGTCTCCTCTAAAAAAATGTAAGAGCTGATTTGTTACCACAAAAGCAGAAAGTAAGGCATGCCCCATAAACTAATTTGGAAAATGCTGAGAAGTAGAACGAAAAGGAAAGAAACTGTATCCTTCAAACCATTGTGGATGTTCTGAAGAACTGCAGTGTATCTGTGTGTACACACTTAATGTGTAAGTATATTAAACACAGTGGATCAAATTGGTTATAGAACTTGTGTTTTGCTTTTCAAAATTTTACAAGCATGAGTATTCCCCCAGGACACTACAAACGCTTTGTAAAGGTCATCATTAGTTGTTATACAAATTATATCAATATGCTTAATCAGTCCCCTATGGTTGCATCCTTGTCTGTATTTTCTTCTGTGATAAACACCACTGCAATGAACATCTTTGTGCCTAAAGCATTACCCAAATGGAGGTTTATTTCATGAACATTGTAACTCCAAGAGAGCAGGGACTTCTTAGAAAGACAGAATGAGAACAAATGGGCCAAGGACTAATTTATCACCATTAACACATAACAGATCTGCTGCTCTCCAAAAGGCTGTATTAATTTATATCCCCAATAGCAATATGTGCTTTCAGTGTTCGTTTCAGCACAACACTGCCTGCAGTAGGTATTACCATTTTCTGATCGGCTGTTAATCGACGACACAGAAGAAACAATGGGTCTAATTTGCATTTATGCGATTACCAGCCAGGCTGGATGTCTTTCTCTGCACCAAGTCTGAAGGCAAATTAGCAAAGAAATGCACTCACCTGTGATGGGGAGGACAAGGAGTCTCCTCGCCACAGGCGGGCACTTCCAGCAATCAGCAGCAGTGACCCAGACAGAGACCGGAAAGTCTCCAGGCACATTCCCCACGGCACGAATGGTTGAATTGAAAGCCTCGTCGGTCTTCCCTGTGAGCAGCAGCGGGGTGTGGATCCAGTGAAAGTGGTAGAGGGGTGTGTTGCTGGGCAGGACCAGGCTGCCGTTGTCATTGGCCACCAGGCTGGCTGTGATGGTCACCTCTGCCCCAGTGGTGGCAGGACCATCAGTGGTGAGGCGAAGTTCATACAGCCCTAGAGGAGCCCAGAGACCAAGACAGTGTTTCAGGAGGGGGCGTGGCAAGGAACCCACCACTACTCTCTGGGCTGGCTTCTGTTCTCTTTTACAGGTGGACACACTGAGGCCCAGACTGCTCAAGCGACTTGCGCAAGGATCAAATGGCTAATTCGCTGTCAAGCTGGGATTCAAACCCCAGGCCCGACTGACTCCATATCCTAAGCTCTTTCCACAGTTCCCCAATTTATATTTTCTTCACGTGCCAGTCAACCAGGGCCTTGCAGGGCTTGTGGATGTGTGCCACAGGCCTGGCAGGACAGACTTAGGTCTCAGCTATTACAAGACTGCCAATGTCTGTCCCACGAGGAGTCACCACAGTGGCTGCAAAGAAATGTCCCTGTTACCCACTCTTCTGGACTAGTCTTTGCACATCAAACGAATTCCGGTTTGGAACACAAAACTGAGCCCAGACCCCAGAAGAGGCCTAGAGCCTTGGTGGTGATAGAGCAGACCTTGGGTAGACGGTCCACCCGACCCCACCAAGCCACCTTCTCTCTTGGTCTGTTTCTAAATCTGTGAAGTGAGAGGTCCTAAGCCTACACTGCCCAACAGAGTAGCTGCTAGCCATATGTGGCTATTTAAGTTTGAGTTCAAATGGAACAAAACTTAAGTTCCACTCTCTCTATTGCACTAGCCACATTTCAAGCGCTCAGTACCCACGTGGGGCTGAGGGTCATTATATCGGACCCTCATATTGGTCATCATATTGGTGTGGTTATAGAATATCTTAATTATCACAAAAAGTTCCATGGGACTGTACCGCTCTAGGCGACCTCCAAGACTCCTGCCAGGGCCGATGCTGGAGCTTTGTGATTCCAGCTGGGCTGACTCCTCAAGGAACCTGAACTGAAACACTGGGGGGGGGGTGCTGCTCTTACAGGGAACCTGGGAATTAGTCTTGCAGGTTTCTAGCAGAGGACAGGCCCTTGAACATATGGGATGGAGGCCAGGTAAGAGATGTTGGAAATAACACTCCCCTCCCGACCACACTGAAGGTGACACTAATTGCAACCTGAAAATAGAGAAAAGTTTAAATAATCAGTAACAGCCATTGTTACCATATTTGGACGTTTCCTACTATTTTTTAAAATTATGCTTATATTCTGAGATTACACATTCCATTGTGTTTTTCAATTCTATACCATAGGCATTTTTCTAAGTCATTATTCTTCAACTGCTTTAGAGAGCTGCATAACATTTTATCATGCAAATAAGGTCAGATTTTAAAAATATGGTTTGTTGGTGGGGGGGACCTGATGAAGGGGGTAGTTTAATAACCATAATATTGCACATGTAATTGTAGATTAATGATACCAAAATAAATTATAAAAAAATATGTATATATATATATATAGGCAGCTTTGTGAGAGTCTCCAAACTTTCCTTTTGAAAAAAAATATATATGGTTTGTTTCCATCACAAAATTAATACATTTGCCTACAGAATATTAGCAATGTCCCAGTACCCTACTTCCCCAGAACAATGACTGCTCTCACATTGCTGTCCTATGCCTTTCTTTCATGCATAAAAGCTTTCAATTTAGTCATAATCACACTCTGCACACAATTCTGAATTATATTTTCACATGACAACATGTCAAAAGCACGTCCATGGTCACACTCATACGAATTTCAGTATTTGCACAAGAATCCCTCAAGCAGGTATATCTTAATTCACAGGACCCTTCACTCTTGTCAGTAGCACTACTGCGTGTATTGATAACTATTTTCCTATAATTTCTCATTTCCCTTTTATAGTGAGATCTCTGAAGGGCTCGAAGCCAGAGAATGTCCAGCCTGCTGTGGTGGACACCTGAGCAGAAGAGGTGATGCAGAAGGAAGGGCAGGGGGCTCAGAGGGGCCAACTCTGCTCATTTCTCTCACTCCCACCCAGGTTCCCAGCCGTGGCTTTCCCATCTCACGGCTTCAAGAGCCTCCTAATGCTAATGGGACCCAATAACCCAGGCCCGCTTTCTGGGCTCCAGACCTGCACTACACAATAGCTACTAACCACATGTAATTAAGTTTCAATTAATCAAAGTTAATTACTTAAATTTAATTAACACAAAAAATGCAATTCCTCATTTCCACTAGCCACATTTTATGTGCTCAATAGTCATATGGGGTTGGTAGCTACACTTCTGGCCAGCACAGATACAAACCATTTCCTTCATCGCCCAGAGCTCTAAACTCTGAACTTCTCCCTGCCCCAAAACTACTAGTATCCTCTCCCCTCATTCTCTGTTGGGTTGGAAGCCCTGTCTATCCCCAGAATCAAGCCCCAGGCCTTTGCCTCTCTAACTCATCCTATCTGGGCACATTCACTTCCTCTCCACCACTATTAACATTGCCTAAGGCCAGCATTCAGCTCTCTGTCCCTGACTCTCAGCTGCAGTCCTGCCCCTGTCTCGGCCACACCCCAGCACCCAGCTTCCTGCACAGCTAATTTGTCCATGGACCGGCCTTGGTGTGGAGTCCAGATTCACAGCTCGGCATATCCAAGCTGTAGCTGTTCACTTTAAATCTTACAGCTCCACCCACAAGATCTGTTCTTCTTAGCCTCAGGGCCTTTGCACATGCTGTCTGCACTGTCCTTCTCTACCTATCCACAGATATAACCTCCCCAGGAAGCCCTCCCTGGGTACTCTCCAAACAGCCTGAGCACACAGTGGTCACAATCTCATGTTGGCATGAAAGTTTCTCGTCTCTTTCACTGCACTGCAAACTTCTGAGGGCAGGAGTCACCTCCATCTTCCCTGTGTCTAGCAAAGTGCTTGGCACATAGTAAGTGTTCAACACCGCCGCTGCCGCCAATGGCACCTGGAAAGAAGGGCATGGCAAAGGGCCCAGTCCACCTGGCACAGCCCCAGAAGACTCTTCATGCAGGTGGTACTGACTGAGCCCCTTCCTTGTGCCACCACCTACCCCCCGCCCACGGGTGCTGGGGGGTATCCAGAAGTGCTGGCAATGCCTCCTGCCCTCAGGGAGCTTGCAAGAGACCTGCTGGACTAAGCACACCTGGGAGGTGAGCGATGTGTCCTCATTTGCCTTGCGGCAACGTTGCCTGCCCCCATGGGGACTCTGGGCCCAGCCTTTCCCCATGTCCTTGCCACACATTCTCTGCTCTGAATTTCTTTCTCCAGGCCATATTTTTGGATTATAAAGTCCTTTGAACTGACTCTGAAAAAGGAATCTGCAGCGTCTTAACCCCAAAGAGAATTCCAGACTCTGCCGCAGCAGATTCTCCAGGAAAAGATGGTGTGTATTTTACATTGAGGAACCAGAGACCCCCGAGTACTGCTTGGGGCCACCGAACAGATCTCCACCACCCCAGCTGAGTTCTATTCTCCCTCCTGTGGCTGGGAGGCAGCATTTGACCAGGCTTCTAGGAAGAGGTGCTTGGATGAGAGGCCATCTCCTTTCTCCCACTCCCCGCCCCCTCACACCCCCCAGGTGAGGAGCGTGGGCCAGAACAGGCTGACAGGTGGAGGGGACAGTCGGCTGCATGCTAATGGCCAGCCAGCATCTGCAGCGAGAGGGCGCACGTCAGTACGACGCAGATCCGTTGCCAGGGGAATGGAATCAAGAGGGCTGCAGGCTGGGCAGGGAGGAGGCTGTGGCTACAGCAGACAGTGCTGCACACACGGGCCCAGCCCCTGGAAGCCCCTCACCTGTCCAGGGACAAGGAGGCTCCAAGGACACTTTCTCCCAAGCTTTGTTTCTTTTTTAAAATATGATCTTTTGGCTCCTGGTGTAGCTGCCGCTCTTCCTCAGGGCTTTCAGCAGTGTCTGGGGCGTCCAGGCTTGAGTGGCCCATGGAGGCTTTGCCACACGTGGCCGAAGGAAAGCCCAGGTCCTGCAGCTCTCCCCTTCTAAACCTCCTTCCCAGGTTTGGGAGCCCAGAGTGTGACATGGCCTTGGGGTACACGGAGCAGCTGGGTCAGAGTATAGCAGGCTCCGCAGGTGCCCTAGGTGACTCACAGTTGGAAGGGCCAAAGCAAAAAACAAAGCGGCAGGTGCTGCGAAGCTTGACCCGTGGAAGCAACACCCACGTCGGGTCCCCAGTGCTTCCTCTGGAAGTATGCGCATTCTGAACATGCTAGAAACTGGCTACGTAGCCCTTTCACACTGCACATGAATAGACAGCCCTAAACTCTTCCTGAGGTACATCTGAAGTCTGAATAACACAGCCCGGAATTCACGAACGGTCCAGTATCTGAACTTCCAACTTAACCCCTGGTGTAGAAGCATAAAGCACAGTGGACCCAAACCCCAGCAAGGGTGAAAATAGCTGCTAAGCCTCTATTTTTCTCCTATGGGTGAGGGAGAAGGTATAGCTCCCAAACCCCATTCCCATCTATTTTGACCATATCATGGGTGCAATAGGCCAGGCTGGGAACCACACATAACTTCCAAAGAAATAGCATTTTTTATTTTTTATTTTTTTTGTAATTTAGGCCGCATCGATCATTTCTGGATGATGTAGACCTACTGGACAAGAGGCCCCATCTCCATACGTTTTTCCAGGTAGGAAGCAGGTGATCCTGACCAAACACAATTCCCACAAAATTCTACTTCATTCCCAAGATGCAGGTTTTTATTTTACCGTGTGGCTCTTCTTTCATCATTTTGCATACATTTCTTCCTCTCTTTACCACTCTTTAAGAGGAGGGGGACGACAATGAAAAATACTGGATATTTATTTAACACTACAGCCCCCCAGAGCTGCCCTAGTCGCACCTGTCCCCCAACAGCTCTCCAAAATGTAGCCAAGAGGAGGCAGAAAGGTTGGTGCCGGCCTTCGGTGGGGAGGTGGGTACGGCAGAACCTGTCAGCTCGGGGTCCATTTTGGAAATTATTCCCAGAGAGGAAATGGCAGACCGGCCTCCCGGGCTCTAAAATCGCACCCTTCTCGAAACCAATGCAAACAGGATGGAAAACCTCTCCAGACAGGGCGATGTTTTAAGGCCGAAACGCTGTTGTGCAAGCAACCTGTCCCCGCTACCCGGTGAGCTGTGGCGTGATGCCCGACCCCGCACATTTCGGACCTCTCCGCATCGTCCTCCCCCACCCACAGAGGCTGCAAGGTTCCCAGGCATCGGGGTGGATGCGCCGGCCACCGCGCGCCGTTCCCGGGGCAGGGCTGATCTGCAGATGGAAGCAGGAACCGAGGGGCGAGAGGAGCCCCACAAGTGCCGGGGCGACTTCTGGGGAGAGGGATTAAAGGGGAGAGGACCGGGCTCCGAGGCGCAGGCTGGGCGTGCTCCCCGCGCAGCGTGCTGCAGAGGCCTCGGCGGAGGAGGGAGTGCGCGCAGGGCGCACAGCGCCACCGCGGCAGCCCGGGCTCCGGCTGGGTCGCCCGCCGGCGACGGCCCTGGGGCCCGCGGCGCGCTGCGGCTGGAGGGGCAGCCAGCCCGCGCAGCGCCTTACCTGCGGCCACCCTAGCTGGGGCCAATGGCAGGAGGCAGGCGAGCCAGAGGATGTGGCTGAGGCATGGCCAGAAAGCCGGGGCCATGGCGGCACCCGGAGCGGCAGGAGCGCCGAGCGGACGCAGCTCAACTCGCCGGATGCCGCGCGGCACGGGCTGTGCGGGGAGGTGCGGACGCGGCGCTCGCTCGTCCTCGCCTCGGGACACTGGGTCGCTGCGCGTCGCCGCTGCCCACAGCCCGCCGCGCCGACCCTGGCCCACGTCAGCCGCGCCGCGTCCTCTCCGCAGGCCCCCTCCCCGCGTCCCTCCTCGGGTCCGCGCCCCCTCCCCTCCCCGCTCCCCTCCTCTCTCCGCAATCCTCCCCTCCCCTCCCGGGCTCCGCGCGCCTCCAGTCCGCGCCCCCTCCCCGCGTCCCCGCCTGCCGGCTCTGACTCAGCGTCCCCTGAGGCGCGCACGCCGCTGCAGAGCCGCGCGCAGGCCCCTTTGGGTTCTTCTCCCGGTGCCATCTGCCTTCTTGACGCACACGACTCGGAGATGCGGCTCTCCATTCACGCTGTGTGCACACCGTTGCCAGGCGATGGACAAAGCGCTTGAAAGCACCCCATGTCCCTCCTGGGAGAGGGGCTTGAGCGCAGGGACCCTACGCTGAGATGATATCATTCATTCCTCAGTTATTCTCTCCGTGTCTGCTGTAAAATGGGGCTCGTGGTCACACCTGGGCCCATGGCGAAGTAGCTGATACTGAGGACCTTGTGAGACTCAAACAACGGCAGTGAGGAGCGACGGGACAGCTCCCTGGACCCTCTTTGGCCTAAGCAGGTGTTCCCAACTGCCCTAAGGAAGCAGAGTGCGTCTTTCCTACTAGAAGGTGGCTGGGCCTGGCCGGCCTTAGAGACTGGCTGCCTGGGTCTTGGTTCCAGCGCTGCCTCTACTTTACACTGTAGCCCGCCCCACCCAGAGGCAGGAGCTGGGTCCCGACCTGCTGCACAGAAGACTCAAGGACAGATGTGAGCTCCCCCAAGGAAGGTCCCCCATGGCCCCAACTGCCATCTCACCCTAAAAGAGTGAGCTCCCTTAGAAGCGTTACAAGTGCTAGACAGCTGTCACTCCCCAGAGCATCAGTCACCCTTGTGCGGACAAATAGCAAGCATAGGAACCAGGAACCAGGAGACAGGAGACTCTGGATTCTCCCTGAGAACTATGACCTTGGGAAAGTCACTTTGCCCTTTGGTGAGCCTCATGGAAATAGTAATAGTCCCTCCCCTATGAGTCTGTTGTCAGGGTGAAGTGAGTTCACACACACAACAGTCAGCACCCAATCAGGTTGGCTCTCATCATTAGAATTGCTTAAGGACTTGGGAGGGTTTTCCTGTCCATCAGGAATTGAGAAGAAAATTGTGCTTGAAAAGAAAACAGTATGTTAAGATTATAAATTGAGTTTTAAGTATTTTAACATTATTCAAAGGTCTGGTTGTTAGTAATTTTTAAAATGTACTAAATGCATAAATAGACTAATAAGATTTATTGGGGTTTTTTATGTGTAACTATTACACTGAACACTCTGGAGTCTCATCTATGTCACAGAAGCCACCTGCAAGGCCATCCTAAAGGTGATGATGTGACTCTGCCTAATTACTGTCTTTTTTGGCCCAAATTCCCCACAGCTGTCACCTGCCCTCCTCTGGGCTCTCACAGCACCTGTTTTGGTGTTAATTCTTGTCACTGAAAATCTTTCTAAAGTAGGTCAGTTGGTATGTTGGTCCTAGCAAGGTGGTATGATTAGATCTCCCTTTGGTAAGAGAAGGACAGCAGCGGCCCCAGGGTTAATATTCCTACCACCAGTCCTCACTGCCCTACACTGGAAATGTGTGGGAAGTGGGGGCCACTGTGCTGGTAACACTCACCCCAGGTCAGCTCTGGAGAGGCTTGTGCAGCTAAATCCTATGAGCTTGGGGGGAGCAAAATGGAATTCAGCATGATCCCTTTGTTGAGTTTACCACGATTCCACGCTTGGGGCTCAGCTCTGCCAGGGCTGCTGGGAATCTTAGATTTCAGGACACTCAGCCACCCTGCTGAAATCCACAGGAGACCTAGGGAGGATAAGATGCTGGATTATTAATTCATCACAGAGGAGGTCCTCTGCAGGGGTGGAACCCTTAGGGCCAGCCTCCAGGAAGCCCAACAGGTGAGATAAAGGTAAGCAAGGACTCTAGCACACCAGGGGACAGTGGAGGGGGGGGGGGTGGCCTCTTGGGGGCTCTCAAAAGGCCAGACTGAGACCTAGTGACCTGACACATTCCATGCAGAAACCACCTGTACAAACTGCTCATGCTCAGGAGATGGAACGCCTGGGGAGGGGGTCCCTGCATTCTTCTCTTTAGTGTTCCAGCCGACCCTGCCTTATGGGTTCATATAGTATTATTCCAAACAGGGTACAAATGTATACATTTGTGTGTGGACTGAATTGGGTCCCTTGAGAAATTCATATTTTGAAGCCCTGACCCTCAATATGACTGCATTTGGAGATAGGCCCTTTAAAGAGGTAATTAAGATAAAATGAGGTTCTAAGGGTGGGCCCTAATCTAGTAGATCTGGTGTCCTTATAAGAAGAGGAACAGACATCAGAGACCTCTCCCTCTGCATGGTCACAAAGAATAGGTCAGGTGAGCACACAGTAAGATGACAGCCCACCTACAAGAGAAAAGGGCTCAGAATGTAACCTACCCTGGCAGCACCTTGATCTTGAACTTCCCAGAACTGTGAGAAATACATTTCTGCTGTTGAGCCATCCAGGCTGCAGTATTTTGTTACGGCAACTCTAGGAGGCTAAGACGATGCCAGCATGAAAACATTAGTAAAGACAGAAAAGAAGCTGACCCTCTAGGAGGGAAACAGATGATAAATGAATAAATAATTTCAGACTGTGAAGTTATTGGGGAAAAATTCATTATTATGAGAGACGGGAAAGGGGCGATTGTCTTCTCACATTGGGCCTTAAAAAAGGGACATTTGCGTTCACCAAGACAAGGAGCCAGCTTTTGTGCCTCTGAGGGAAGATATCCCAACCAGGAGAACTGGCTGTAAAAGTCCTCAGTGGGCAGGAGGCGTACTGAACACGAAGGAGGGTGGAAGGTGTGCAGGGCCAGGGGATGAGGAGGAGCTGAAAAGTCTTTGGAGGGTTTTACGTAGTGGGGTGTGATCTAATTTACCTGATAGGGATGAAGCTGATATAGTCCTGACCTCTAATTCAGGAGAGACAAGAAAACAGGCAAAAATCTAGCAGCATTTTGGGTATTTTGTTAGAAGCTAGATGGATGGGAAGCATTGAGATTTCCCAAAGTTAGGGCTAGGCCCGACTGTCTTTATCGTATGCAGTTAAGCTGAAGCTTATCAAAGGATTTGTCAGTTGCTGCTTTTTTCCCCACCTCCTAAACAATACTAAAACTACAACCAGCACCACTCCTATTCCAGGTCTCAAACTTTTCAACCTCTCCCAACTTTGGACTTCCTACTTTTTTGGGGGGTGGTGGTGGTAGGAGCAGAGAGGATTTTGCTTCCAAATGGGCAACTTCTTCCGTGGGAGGAAGGGTATTCTGGCCATTTCTCCTGGGGCAGAAATAATTGGCATTAAATACATCCACTTACAATCCCAACACTTCAGCGGAGGCTGGTTCGTGAGTGGCAACATTAAACCAGCAAGAACATGCTCCTGAACTGGGCACCTTTCCTCCAGGATATCTTGCAGGTGTTACAAGCTCTGTTTTTACAAGGTGTGAAATGGATCTGTCTAGGAAGGAAACAAGATTTTGGAGAGTTAGTGATGATGGGGCATGTGTGGGGCAGGTAGGGTAGGTCAGGAAGGGGTAGGAGGTAGCCCATCACTCTCGCGCGGTCCATCTAACATGGTAATTACCAGGAGCCGCTCACCATTCAATTACTCACTCGTGGAGTCTGTACATGAGTCCCATCAGTATTTTTCCTTTACAGGGCCTCTTGGTCCGGCCCACACCTCACCTGGGCCTCAGAGCATTCTGCCCCACGGTTCACCCTCGCTCTGGCCTGCCCGGAGGCATCTGCTGGGTAGGAGCAGATAGAAAGCCGTCTGCTGCGGTTCAGCCTCGGGGTCATGCAGCTGCACAACAACTGACTGCGCCGGCCGCCTCCGAGCAGAACACCAGGGCTTTCCTTTGCTTACGGGGTCTCAGTCGGTCTCCAGTCTTCGTCTCCCCAAGGCCCCTCCTTGCCTCCACCCCCTAGAGCGGGTTAAGTAGGACCCCGGGACGGCGGGGGTGGGGACTGCGCGAAAACCCCGCCTGCGGGCTGCGTTCCGTTCGGGGAGGCACCCTTCCCTCGCCCGCGGCCCGCTAAGGAAGCCCATCGGGCACCCCCGCTCCGCGGCAGCCCTCGAGGGGCCCGCCCCCCTTCCCACGCCGGGCCTGACTCCTGCGAGATTTGGGTAGGAGCCCCCAAACCAGACACCTGCCGGCCGCAACGACCCGGCGGGCGGGGATTTAAAGGGCCGGGCGGGTCCACGCGGGCCGCAACGCCCCTCCCGCTCCCGCCCAGGCCGCACCTACTTGGGGGCGGTGCGCCGGGGCCTAGTTCTCGGGCGGCGGGGCGCGGCCGCACTAAGCGGGGGCGGCACCGCGCGCCGTTGCAGCCGTGCTCGTGGTGGCCGCGAGGGCCTCGCTGGGGGTCGCGGCCCGAGCTGCGGGAGGCCGGCCGCAAGGCGGGGGTAAGACCGGCAGGCGCGGGGGGCGGGGGACCAGCCCCGGCAGGAGCGCGCGGCGAGCGCGGGCGTGGAGAGGCCTCGGCGGCTCCACGGAGCGACGGAGAGAGGCTCCGGGAGCGCTGCACACCCCTGCTTCCCACCGCGGCCCAGCCGGCGCGGCAGGGGTTGGCAGGGGCCGGCGGCGGCCCTCGAACCGCCGCCGCCGAGCCGAGCCGGGGAGGTACGGGAGGCGGAGGGCCGGCGGCGCGGGAATTGGCCCTCGGCGCTCGCCGTAGCACGGCCTGGCGGGCGGGCGCTGGGTGCCCGAGGCTGTGACAAAAGCGGGGAGGCAGAGGACGGTTTGAGCGCCGGGAAATAGGGCGTGCGGTTGGGCCCCATTCCCCCGGAGGCGTCCCGCGCCAGCCTGGCACCTCTCGGCCTCCACGCAGGCACCTGGCTCGCCCGGCCGGGCGCGGAGAGCAAAGGTAGCGGGGTCAACAGCGCCCCCTCTGGCCCGGCGGCGGCGCCGCCTCGGGCGGGCGGGACGGCGGGACCGTTTGTCCCCCGGCGGCCGGGGCCCGGCGCCTGCTCCGACCTCCCATCTTGGCCGGGACGCCGGGGCTCGGTGGAACCCGGGCCTGGGTCCTCGGCCTGCGGCGTCTGCGAGCTGTCCCCCAGCAGAAGGGCGTGATGGGACGTTTTCCCTCCGAAGGGGTCCCCCAGACCTGCGGAAAGCGGAGCCTGGCCTCTCGGGGCCCCGGGAAATGGAAGGGTTGGCGACCTCGGTGAAAAGGGGGACACGCCCAGAAGTTTCTTAGGCAGTGAGAGGCCGTGACCCAGAGGCTGGGGTGCCCGGGGATGGAGATGGGGGGCCTTCGGTGTTTGGAGGCGGGACTGTGACCCGAAAGGGGAAGCAGTAGGCGCGGCAAGCGGCTGGGTTGGTAGAATCCCTCCCTTTGGTCTCGTTACTGCTTTGCCTGAGTTGAGCCAGGGGAGTGGGCCTTCTGGGGGCCGTGCTGGAACAGTGCAGCCGTGGACGCCCTCTCTGCCTGGGAGAAGTGCTTCTGGTGACTTCGAGAGAGTGGCCAGATGGGGTTTGTGGCCAAGGGCGTCCCCACCACTGGGGCAGAAGTGTGAGCTTCAAGGGAGTGCATCGGGTAGGGAGGGCCTTTGGAAGGTTTGCAGAAGAGCTATTGGTGTGTGTGTTGAAGAACGAAGAAAAGTCAAGAAATTGTCTAAGACAGAGTGAAATGAAGCAGTCATACAGACAAGGAAGATGGGTAAAAGCATTTTCACAGATTCACCACTTTTTTGAGGGCTCTCAAAATAGAATCCAAGTCTCCTCTGTCTGTTAGCCTGGAGAGGCAATGCACATGTCATCAACAGCCTGAAGCATTTATTCACTGAAGGAGCATTTTTTTGAGTTGTCTTCTCTGTGCCAGCTGCAAACAAAATTAACAGCTTCCTGGTTGCTCACTGAACTAGTCTCTGGGTGGTGCTTGGAAGTTAACTTTGGCACCTTTGATCTTAATGCACACTGAAGTTTGAGAACCAATCGCCTAGGGTAGAGGTAGCGGAATCCAGTCTGCTGCTTGCTTTTATAAAGCTTTCATGAACTAAGGATGGTTTTACATTTTTTGATGGTTGGGAAAAAGTCAAAAGAAGAATGATGTTTCAAGACACTGGAGAAATAGATGAAATTCAGATTTCAGTGTCCATAAAGTTTTGTGCATCACAGCTATGCTCATTCATTTACGGATTGTCGATGGCTGTTTTTTGGCCCCTGCAGAGATGGGTAGGGGGATTTGGCCCTGTGACAGAGATCACAGAGACTAAAATACTTACTAACTGGCACTTTACAGAGAGTTTTCCAACTCCTGGCCTAGGAAAAGAAAGAAAATTAAGAAAGAAAAGTATCTGTGTGTACAAATCATGTTAAGAAATTGAGAAACAAAATGGATTTAAGTAAATTTTCAGAAAAGCAGAGGGAATATTTTATTCTGCATTAATGTAAAAATATTTAGATTAGTGTAGGCACTCAGGTAAGACTTTCATAAAGACTGTGAGCCTGCACTCTGAATAAGTTGGTTAACCATATGCTTCTTTTCACAGGCGGGGGAGCTCATGGACCCAATACTTTTCTCTTGAGAAGCAAACCAGCTCAAAAGAAAAATGGCATTTGTTGCAACCCAAGGGGCCACGGTGGTTGACCAAACCACTCTAATGAAAAAATATCTTCAGTTTGTGGCCGCCCTTACAGATGTAAATACACGTGAGTCGATCCTTTTTGTCCTTCAGAAATACTTAAATGAGACTTACTCACCTCTATTCAGATGTTGTACATGCACATTGAAATAAATAGAAACATTAACTTTTATCCTAATTACCCCTTTCTCTGCCTGGGGGAGAAGCAAACTGATGAGCATTACTGGCTGGAGCCCTAAAGAGGCACCTGTGTGTGTGTGTGTGTGTGCGTGCGTGCATGCACATGTATGTCTGGGAATGTGAATGTGTGTGACTGGCTGTTGGGAACTAGTTGGGTGCTTTCTATGGACCATGACAGTCAAACTGATAAGATCTGATTGCCTCTCCTAATTTATTAAACCCAGTAATTTTAGGAACGTTTTGAACGTAACTTCAATTACCCACTGGTTTGTTTTGCCATTTACAGCTGATGAGACAAAGTTAAAAATGATGCAAGAAGTCAGTGAAAATTTTGAGGTATGAGCTTTATGTTCTCTTTTCATTTTGAGGTCAATACAGCTGCATTCCTGTTGTTTCTCTGTCCGTTTTTTTACTAGTGGGTCAAAAACCGTCATCTTTGTTAATGTAATTTCTTGTATGTCAAAACTGAAATGTGCAAGTCGTACAGTGTTTTCTAACTTCACGCTAGCAGTAGTGATCCCCACACAGCTGAGGCGTGTTGCTCTGGTTTTGGAACACTTTTTTCGTTTTTAAATATGGTAGCTCTTTCAGGTGCATGCTTTCAGGATGCACTCACACTTAGGTTGCCAGTGTGGTATGTTTAGGTAATAGGTGGTGCGTTGCTGTGATGGGGAGCTGGACGTCAGGTCTGGCTCTGCTATAACTTCTGGGACCTGGGTCAAGTAGTTTCTCTCTTCTGGGCCTCAATGTCTGCCATTTTATATCATCCCAGAGGTTCCTAGACTCTGTTCAGTTTTCTTCAATTTTATTTCCTCCTCGTTCTTTAGATTGGATAATTTCTGTTCTCTGTCTTCAGGTTCATTATGTTTTTGTCATCTCCAGTTGGCTGGGATGTTTTAAAATTTCATCTTACATTTTCAAAGTTTGAAGATTTCAGTTATTGTCCTTTCACTTCCAGAATTTCCATTTGGTTCTTCTTTTTTTTTATAGATTTCACTTTTCTGCAGAGATTCCCTATTATTTATTAAGACTATATTTTATTTTTCGAAGATATGACTGGTTTAAGTCTTTGCTAAATCCAACATCTGGGCTATGTGAAGGTCAATTTCTGTTGATTATATGAGTCGCATCATCCGGC
Source organism: Phataginus tricuspis (assembly GCA_029783875.1). Lineage (NCBI taxonomy): Eukaryota > Metazoa > Chordata > Mammalia > Pholidota > Manidae > Phataginus > Phataginus tricuspis. Next base: position 4,869,898 of record JAQQAC010015366.1, read on the forward strand.
TGCTTTGCATGTCCAGCACTGCTTAGTTGCATACAGAACATCAGGCATGAAATGTAGGGACTACGGATTCTGTTATCTCCCTCCGAAGAGTATTGATACTTCTGTTGTAGGGGGCAGTTCTGTTGCTGGGTGATCTTGTTGAACTCGTGAGGTTTGGTTTTATGCTGTGGAGGGAGGGGCTATGTGTTTCCCAGGTCCTTCTGATTTAGTGGGATTCAACCTCCGAGCTCTGCCTCCCCGTGGATCTCATCAGAAGTTGATTTTAGGCTTTGTTGGAACAGGTCTAGAACAGGTCCTTCCTCAGTTAGGTGTCTGGGGTGTTCTTGAGGTGTTCCGAAAGTCCTTGCACTGTGGTGAGGCTGTAACCTCAACATCCCACCAGCAAGTTAGACCTCTGATATCTCCGTTCAGCTCTCCATCCCAAGGCCGCCACTCTCTGGTGAGCTTCAGGGGGTCTTACCTTACCTTTATGTACAGCCCAGCCCTACAGTTAAGGCTTCAAGGCCTCATGGGAGACCCTCCCCACCTCCATTCTGTAGTTCCTTTTTCTCTGGGCCTCTGCCCTGCAGATACCAGCTAGTTCAGTTGCCTCAGACTCTCGTGTTTGCGTCTCAGCACAGTAGGGCTACAGTGCTCTCCTTGGGTGCCAGCCTGCTGAGCTCCACTTTGGAAGTCGTACCTAGGCAGGGAGGTGTGGGCATGGGGTTCAGCTCGTGAATCCCCCTCGTCCTGGAGATCATGGTCTTGCACTGCCTCTTATGCAGCACCTGAAGAACGTTTTCTCATATTTTGTCCAACTTCATGGTTAGTCTGGTTCTCTTAGTCTCAGACCGAAGGGAAAGTCACATTACTTATTTTGTATGAGGATAATAAAGCCTTTCTCACAGTTAGTGTGATTAAGAACCAATGATAAAATGAACAAAGAACAAAATGAAAAAAGAGCAAAGATAAAGTGATGCCTAGCTGCTGACATAGTTTATTTGAATTAGAAACATTAAATAAATGCTAGTAGGATTGAATTGGATACCCTACTATCTGAGTGATACATAATATTTTCATTTGGTGTGGATTTTTTGTTTGTTTTCTTCTAGGTGGACATTTTCAAGGCCTTGTTGCCTTGAACTGAGTTGGAAAAAAACCCCGGAGGTATTTAGGGATTGAGCCAAAGAGCTTTCTCTTCTGCCCAAGCTGCTAACACAAGCTGTTAAGAAGAAACTATAAAAAGAGATGGGAGGTAGAAGAGGATAGGCCAGCATTCTGTGTTTTATTGGAAGAAGTGATGGTAGAGAACCGCAGGGGCTGAAATCAGCAACAGCAAGCACATGTGCCGAGCCCCTGAGGGCGGGCATGGGCCTGTACTGAGTGTGTCTGGCAGGAAGCAAGTTAATGCCTGGCTTTGGTCTCAGGTGCATTGATTAAATGAGCAGAATTGAAAGTTGGTGAACCAGTATCCTTGGGACTTTTCCAAATAGTGACTTTTGAAATCTATATGATACAAACATTTAACTCAGATGACTAAGTCCTTCAAATAATTAAATACTAGAATGACCATCAGTAATTCTGAAACACCACCAGTAAATATTTGAATGAAGTGAGTGAATTAAAAAAAAAAATCCCCATGATTTCAGGAGTCATAGGAATTCACTTTTTTAACCGCTTAGGAATAAAATTCTGGGCTAAGTAGATGTCACTTGGGCCATCATTCTGCACAGAAAATAAAGAAACCTTCAAGTCCAACATCACTTGAGAGATTCATATGGAGCCAAAAGCTGGGGGTTGAGTTGAAATGCTGGCAGAATAACTGAGGAATCTGTTGAGGGCATCTTATTTATGAGAGAACTTTGAAGCCCAGATGTTTTGAAGGCTGTGGGATCAGTGGTTGGTATGAGTTCATGCGCACATGAACTTGATTCCTTGATAATGTTTCAGCACGAATCTTACTCCTGTTTTCCTTGAATCCTTGAATGTGGGTATTTCATAAAAAGGCTTAAGCTTTGGCGATTTCTTGCCCGCAGTGTATTCGCAGTCTGCATGGGGAAGAGGCCGTGGGGCTGCACTGCTCCCCGGCAGCCGTGTGTGGGCGGAGCCCCCAGAACTATGCACTTCGTGGGCCCAGGGGTGCTTGTGCACAGATGCGTGTTCCAAGAATTTCTCTCCTTTCTTTGCCCTTGTGGTACCACCAGTCTTCTGGGTTTTGCCTGTTTCTTTATCTCTTCCTTTATAGACTCCTCTTCTAAGATTACCTTATATGACAGACAGCCCCAAACTATCTTCAGCCCAGACCAGTGTCTGGAGGTGCAGACACTCATATTTAACTGTCCAGGTACCTTGTCTCCCTGGCTCATCAGACTCGACAGTAAGAGCTGAACCCCTCTCTCTGACTCCCCCATCCCTGCCATACTGAACTTTTCTAGTGTCTTCTACCCTCGTGGGTTCTCATAGCTGTGTGCCTTTGTGTGGGTTACTTAAAACCTTCTTCTTTTCCTTATGGTTAACTCCCACTGGCCTTTGAGGTTTCAGTAAACATCGCTTCTTCAGGAAGGCATTCTCTGCTGGTAGTTCATCCAGTACTGTATGTCCCATTGTTAGATGTTCTCTTATCCGCCAGCGCCCCCCACCCCCACCGTAATTCTGTGTTGTTCTTCTCTTGATATCTGACTTCCCCGCCACATGACCGCCTCCCCATCTGTGAGGACGTGAATTGTATCTACTTTCTCTATTATTTCATCCTTTGGGCACATGATAGGAGCTCAGTAAATATTTGCTGACTGAGCAAGTGAGGCCTTAAAAGGGGAAAAGGCCTTGGGTGTTAGAGACACTTGATTTGAATCCATTTCCAACATTTACCCACTAATGTCCAAGTTGTTTTTGGCTTCTTTGAGCCTCTCTTTTAATCTGCGCAATGGAGCTAATACTTTACGGTGGTGGTGAGGGTGGAGTGGAAAGGAACATGGCCGCCTGGCACAGTGCTTAGCGGCCAGCTGCTTTGGCACTAGTGTCAGCTGATGCCTGTCGGGTGTCTACCGTGGACACTGTTGTGAGCTGACATGTAGTGACTCATGTAATCTTCACCTGAATGCATAAGGCAGGGAATAATATTAGGCTCACTCAGCAGGTGGGGACACCGAGACACAGAGGTGTGGACTTGCCCAAGGTTCGCACTTCCTGTGTGGGGTCCAGAAACTGCCCTCCTAGCTATCATGTGGTGCCATCTCCCAAATGTAGTTTCATTTCCTGTCCTTTCCAAATCAGTGCTGGGATAAAGACTGGACTCGAGTGTAATCTAACTAGCAGAGCTCCAGTAAATCGGAGCTGTAGGTTGGAAAAGGAGTCCGCTTGTTCAGGCCCTTCACTTTCAGGTGAGGAAGGTACAATCCACGAGCGAAGTGACTTTGCGGAGGTCCCGTGCTTTGACTGCGCAGAGCCAGCCTGAAACAGCTCCAGGTTCAACATTTTCCACAGCATTAGAATATCCAGTTTTAATAGTAAATTCTAGCATTTAGTTCTCTTGAATTGGATTTCAGAAGCAGCAATCATCCTAGTTTACTTTAAACTATGTGGTCACTAAAACATCTTTAAAGTATGAAAAATTATTGACTCTGCTAAAATGCTTCATATTTTCTTGAGGTTATTACAATATGTGAACTTGAAATTATGTACCCAAACTTCATGGATTTTCTTTTCTTTTTGTGTAATCAGAATGTAACGTCATCTCCTCAATATTCCACATTCCTGGAACATATCATCCCTCGATTTCTTACATTTCTTCAAGATGGAGAAGTTCAGTTTCTTCAGGAGAAACCAGCCCAGGTAATCTTTTCAAAACTGTCAGGGAGGGAAAAAAATGTCATGTTGTAGGATTACAAGCATTTATGAATTAAAACAATTCAGAAAACTTGCAGTTCCACTTAAAATGTGAGAGGTTTTATCACATAAGGATTACTTTGCCTGAGACCATTTCCCTCTCGGTTAAATGTCTTGGTTTTATTTTGTCTTGGCATTTATTTAAATCACTCACATTTGCCAGCTGATAATGTGTGTATGTACTATTCATTATAGACAAATTCAAATACATACAAAAGAAGGAACAATAGTCTGACGACCCCCCATACCTATTGCCCAGCTCCGCATGGCCCATGTTGTTTCATCTGTACCTCCCC
>JAQQAC010015366.1:4874557-4891979 GCA_029783875.1 Phataginus tricuspis
TTTTTTTTTTTTTTACTACAGGGGATTACATTTTAAGGCATAAAAACCTTTACATTAAATGATAGTTCTGTGCACTTTGTTTTCAAAATAGTCTAGATCTTTTGCCACAGATATCCACAAAGGTGTGTCAGTACTTTCCCTTTATTTCGGTGGGTGATGCTTAGCAGTGGGGCGCATACTGGAGTGTTTAGGGTGGAGCAGTGGTAACCAGAGCCCTCCCTGTTCCTGTCTTACAGCATTCCATCATCCCAAGAGGATCTCTTTCTCTCAAAGTGTTAGCAGAATTGCCCATCATTGTTGTTTTAATGTATCAGGTATGCATATTCCTCACAAGATTCTTGGGTTTTTTGGCTTCTTATTTCATGACAAAGCTCACATCTTATTTTCTATGCAAATATAGATGTGTAAGATACACACGTGCTGACTAATGTAAAGACTCCTATTGTTTCTTCGGTGTGCCAAATTATTTTGCTGTAGCAGAGTATAATAGAGCATGAACCTCTGATATGTTTGCTTTTAGCTCTACAAACTGAATATCCACAATGTTGTTGCTGAATTTGTGCCCCTGATCATGAATACCATTGCAATTCAGGTGTCTGCACAAGCCAGGTGAGACTTCTTCGGACAGCCACGTAGCTGACTGCCACGGTGCCTCAATGCCAAGTGAAAATACACTTGCTGTTGTCATTTGTAAGATGAAGATTTTGGTCAAACCATACACGTTTTTGACTTGAACTTGTATTTCAACGGTGATAGTAATAGTTATTTTCATTCCTCAATTTAAAAAGATGAGCTAATACCCCAGTTTTTGGTGTCTTGTAAACTTAGAGCCGGTGTTAGGCTTCACTGTGCTCAACCGCTGTGGTAGAGCCAAGGCTTCCCCACCTTCCAGCCTCTGCTCTTGCCGTCCTGCAGCACGGATGCTAGAACGCTCTTTATTCCCTTCATTCCGCTCCTCCATCAGCCTTCATCACTGAGTAGGCAAACGGCATTCATCCTTTGATGCCTCTCCGTGAAGCTTTTCTCAAGCTTCACAACATCCTCTCTGTCAGTTTCTCTCTTGACTTACAGCCTGTGGGGCTCTGAGTCACGTGAGGGCAGGATCTGAGGGTGAATCGGTCTGACAACCCCTGTGGCCCTAGCACAGGATCATTCCTTGAGCACATGGGGTCCCTGATGCTGTCTGCTGGGTGAGAGGACCAGCCAGGCATTGCGGGTGTGCACGTTGTAACCGCTGTGGGATGGCCTGGAGACGTGCTTGCTTCATGCCTTTAAGCCCCGTGTGTTCTCGGAGCTGCGTAGAAGTGTAGAGTGCGCGTTGTTGGTGCTGTGTTCTGGACTGTGTAGAAATCAAATGCTGGGGCTTAGTAATCATTATGGGCTTTATTTAACATGAATGTTACTTAAACAGTTAAGAGCTAATATTGTAAATTTTATTCACTTACTCAGGCAACATAAGCTTTACAACAAGGAGTTGTATGCCGATTTCATTGCCGCTCAGATTAAAACATTGTCGTTTTTAGCTTATATCATCAGGATTTACCAGGTAAGTTCACAGACTTCTAAGTCAGCTTTACTGAGATGTAATACATGCAGTAAAATTCACCTTTTGTAGATGTACAGTTCTGCAAATTGACAGATGCACACACTCGGTGCCCACCAGCAAGCACATGGAAGTACAGAACATTTCCATCACCTCTACACTTCATTCCTAGACTGTTTCCTTCCCCTATCTCCAGTCTCCAACAAACAGTGATGTTTTTTTTCTGTGCCCGTAGTTTTGCCTTTTGCAGAATGTCATGTAAATCAGTTACGTAATTGGTGTTGTATTTAACCTTCACAGAGTGGTCTCCTCCCTGAGCAGTAATGCCGAGCGTCATCCTTGTTATTTTATTTTTATTGGTAGTTGGTTATCTGAAGTCAGCTCGGGCTGCCATAACAAGTACCTTAGACCGGGTGGCTTCCACAACAATTTAGTTTTGCACAGTTCTGGAGCCTGGAGAATCCAAGATTAAGGTCTTAGCAGAGCTCAGTTTCTGGGGAGGACTCTTGTTTTGCAGAGAGCCGCCACCTTGCTGTGTCCTCTTATGGGGGAGGGGAGACGAGAGAGGCTCTCTTTCTCTTCTTGTAAGGCCACAGTCTGTCACACTGATGCTGTTACCCTTCATTACCTTCCAAAGACTATCTCCAGATACAGTCACAAGGCGGGTGAAGGGTGTAACATGAATTTGGGGGTGGGGGTACACGATTCAGCCCACAGCAGTAGTGGATGTACCATGGTGTGTGTAGCCATTCACCAGTTGGGGAACATCTGAGTTGTTTCCAATTTTTTTAAAGCAGCTTTATCGAGATACAATTCACATAGCAAATTATGTAGGAGAGATTGGAACTCCAAAACAGCATTATCATAACCAAAAAAGGAGCTTTGGGTGCTTTTCTGAGGAGCTTGTAGAGGGGTTTTGTTCTTGTTTCCGTTTTTCCTGTTTGTATTTATAGTCTCCTCATTTAGATCATAAGAACTCGAAGGAAAAAAATGACGCCATATCTCTCATTAGTCATACAATGTTTCTGAATGAGATTCTTGTGTAGTGATTATTTTAAAGTGTAGAGTAAATTTAGTACTGATTAATTCTATAGCAATGGAATTGTGTTATAATCTATCATCTTTTAAAGGAATTTATTTCAGGAAAATTAAAATGTAAAGATTGTATGCCAGATTGTTTAGAATAAAAACTACCTTTGAAAGCATTTGTAGCTATGTTTTTCCTTTTTTAATGTGTTTATCTAGAAAATGGTGGCTTACACCAAGAATATGGAACATTTGATTGAAAAAATCTGAATTAAGGTACCCCTCAGTATTTCAGTCAGCTTGAATTATCTTGGTGAATTGCCTTCCTAAAATACATCAGAAGGAGATTGTGATTGGAGCTTGTTTTGAGTTAATTAAAGGTGTCTCTCTGATGTCACTCACAGCTTATATTAATGGGTGACAAAGTAAAGAGTTTTTTTTTTTTAATTTCAGTATTTGCTTCACCCTCTGTCTCCCAATAATGAAGTAATAACAAACTTCCATTGTTGAAAGTTGGGAGAATATAGAAAAATACCAAGATATCCATAATCCCATTATGGGAAAGAAACTACTGTCTATGTTCCTATGTGTCCTTCCTCAAGGGCACGTGCACGCACCTGCACACACACAGTCAGAACTTTCTGGATAATAGTTGATTAGGCCTGTTACTTTGTGAGGGTCCTTTGAACCAAGTTGAGTCTTACCCAAACTTTTTTAAAGTTTATTAAATTAACACCCCCACCTGTCAATGTAACTGTTTTGCTCTTTATTTTCATAGGAGTTGGTGACTAAGTATTCTCAGCAGATGGTTAAAGGAATGTTGCAGTTACTTTCAAATTGTCCGGCGGAGACTGCACACCTCAGAAAGGAGCTCCTGATCGCTGCCAAGCACATCCTCACGACAGAGCTGCGGAACCGTACGTCCGCCTTGTCCTGGGGATGCTTGCGTGGTGCTATTGTCGTCTAAGGGGGGAACTGGCCATCCCACGCGGGGCTGCTCCAGCTGGCCCCCGGCCCCACATGCCCTTTCTTCCCTGCTGTCTCGTATTTCTTCTTTCTCTGCCTCTCTGCCTCCCCCTCTGGCTGCCTCTCCTCGCCTGCCTCCAGGGCTTGTCTTCTCAACAGTCTCCTAAGTCGCTGACGCTATCCTTAGCATGGCTTTCTCCTGAGTATCTCATAGTACTTCTCCACCTTTTGATTCGAAATTGCAAATAGCCACTTGCTAACTGAGTCATAGCCGGCAATCTTCAGAAGGTGAGAAGAAAACTGTGTTTTCTTTCTCCAAGCTGTGAAAATGATGGATTGGTTCTGTTTTCATGCACAAGACTGAACTTTTTGCTAACCTGGTAATTACACTTTTTCTATCAATTGTTGATTCGTAATTTAATACTTTTCCTACTTGGTATGTCTTAAGCCATGAGGCTGAAGTTTTGTCCTCATTGTTTTGAGGTAATAACCATTTACCCCAGTAATTTTTCAAATGTTCAGTGTTTTATTTGTCGCCTGCTTGTAAATCAGAGCATAGGCAAAACTGAGATCGGGCCTCCTTGCAGTCTTTAAACATGAAAGGAAGGATCCAGTCTGAGTGCTCATATATGAGGTAATAGCATAAAGCTCAGATAGTTTTTGTGCTGTTACCATACAAATTATAGTGTGACCATTACATATGGATATACCTGAATGACATTTTTAAATCCCTTTTTTTGAAATGTAGCACATATAAGAAAATGCACAAAAGAAAGGTATGTCACCAAAAATTACAGAACAAACATGAGGGTGACCATCCCACAGCTTCTCAGGTTGAGAAACTGAGTCTGTCATCACTCCAAGACCCCCTCGCTCAAGAGCTGACGGCCATTGCCGTATCAGAATAGCAGGACTTTAAATGAATGTTCTAGAGTCTTCACCGAGGCACTGAGTTGTGCTTGATTACCACGTTGAGATTAACGGAGTGTTCCTGCTATTTGGGTAATAACGGATTTGAGGGGCGTTTGGGAAGCTGTGTAGCAGAAGGCGTCTACTTGCTGAAGTGCTGACGGATGAAACCCCCCTCATCCTTCCCAGATACCCTCTGCTCCATCTCCACAACAAGGCCCTGTCGTGAGGGTCTGATCCTTGATAAGGCCTGCCCCTCGGGGATTGATGCGTGTCCAAGCTGCTGCTCTCCAGGAACACTGCAGACTTGAACTCACCTTTTAGAGGGTCCCCTGTCCCCCACTTTCTTTTAAGTCTCATTACTGGTTGGTTTGGGTTTTTTTTTAATAAGTTAGGATGCTTTAATTGAAGCCCGTACTAGTTTCTGGACTTAAATAGGTAACCACAACACATCTCAAAAAAATTTTATTGAAAGAAACATTTAAAGAATCATGTTAAATGTTAACCATGTTATTATAAAATACAAACTGTATCCATATAAGTAAACTCTACCCATCCACGAACATTTTCACATAGCCTTGCATTTTTTGGCATCTGACAAAATACCAAGTGGTGACCGATTTGTGTTAATTCTGTGGTGCAATCATTTGAGGAAACCTGACTGTTTGACAGTCACCTATCCTGGAGGTTCTGGTTCTTGGCCAAGGGGGAGTCTGGAAACCAGCGCCATACAGCCTGACCTCTTACTCCTCTCACGTGTCTAGCTTGCCCCCCAGCCAGTCCTCCAGCGTTTGGTGACAGCCTTTGCGTCTTTCCTTCCGTGCCTCTGCTTCTTGGCCACCTCCCCGGGGACAGTCCAGGCAGCTCCCTGACCCCAAGGGCTGCTCGTTGCTTCCCGCACCTGGCACCTCACCACGCCGTGCCCCTCAGTGGCCACGTGTCTTGTATGCTTTGACCCTTCGTAGCTATTTGCTGTTGAAGAATGTACATTATCTGAATTACTGAAGCTGGCGTGATGTCAGGCTTGTTCCAGAATCTAAATGTCCTCTGGAGGTTTTGGGCCAGTTTCCCACTAGGCAGAGGCCTGGAAAATGTCGATTGCCCACCCTCGGAAGTGTGAATTGCCCCCGAGCAGAGACCAGCTGTTTCTTCCCCGTCTGGGTCTTCAGGGCTGCTGGTCTCCTCTATCCCTTCCCAAGCCCGGACTGCTTACTGATTGCAGACTGCCCTCTGTGACAGAGCCCTTAAGTAACCTAATGTATAATTGGTGTAATTGGTGACATGTACAATGGATATTTGTGTTCTAGAGTTCATTCCTTGCATGGACAAGCTGTTTGATGAATCCATACTGATTGGTTCAGGATATACTGCTCGAGAGACTCTCAGGTATGAGATCAAACCCGTGGTACGTGGTACGGTTGATTAAATGCCAGGGGTGGCCGTTCCTGGCACTCCATGCCGGGAGCGCTCTGACAGACAGGCTCTTGGGGCCATCACTCGCCTATTGGATTTAGATCCCAGGGATTTACGGAAATGCCTCAGGTTGTTTTTTGTGCTGTAGCTTAAGGGAAAAAATCAGAGTAGTCATCTTGATTTAAATTGTAGGTTATTCTTTATCTGACTAGCATTAGTTTTGTTTTTGTTTTTTTGCTCTCTTAATAAATGCTTCTTCTTTCTATAAAAGAATATATGTTAACTAACCTACCAAGAAAAAAGAAGGAGAGAAAACCTTTTTGTTCTGCACGCGGAGCTCAAGTAACACAGATAATATTTTGCTGTATTTTTTTCTAGTCTATCTCTTACATGTTTTGTAAAATAAATGTAACTATGGTCCTGTTTGTTGTTTCTGAGGGAGGAAATTAACATCTGTTTACCTTCTGCCACGTACAGTGGCTCAGCATTAGTAATGCTCTGACGTTGTAACAAGGGAGGTGCGAGGGAAACATGAGTATATGGTGTGGACTGTTCCCTGTGTTTTCTCTATTTCTATATGGTTACAAAATATTAAGTAAGACATTCTGTATCACTTGGGGTTGAACCTGGCTGGAGTTAGACTTAGATTGTGCCACTCCTGCTGCAGACCCCCAGTGGCTTTCTGCTGCCCTTAGGCAAAGACAAAACCCAAACCCAAGACTCCAGAGGGATTTGGGGATTTGGCTCCCCTCCCAGATGCGCCGCGGCCACGCTGGCCTCCGTGGCCCTTTGGCTACTCCAGGCGTTTCTCATGCGGGGCCTTTGTCTTTCCTGTCTCCTCCATCTGGAAATTTCCCTGCCTTTTTGCCACATGGCCCCTTTTTAGTCTTAAGGTTTCAGGGTCTTTGCCTGGCCCCCTGCCGGACAGTGGTTCCCTGCAGGTCCACCTCCCAGAGCCCTTTTCACATCCCCCCGGCACTTAAGAGCTTGTGCAGTTTAATTCTTCATTTGTGTGTCTCCCCTCCTGGGGGTGGGGCTGGTTCACTTTGCCGCTGTGGTGTCCTGGGGCCTAGCCTGGTGTCTGGCACGTGGCAGCTGTCCAAACATTTAGTGAGCGAGAGCACTTAGTAGCCCATATTGTCTCTCTATAAAATGATGGCGATATGTAAGGTATTAACGGACACACACTGTTTATTTTAGAGCAACAAAACTCATTCGGTGTATGATGAAGTTGGTAGTTATTTCTGCTCATGTAAACTGTGTGTGGCAGTGTAACTGTGACATGCATGTACTTGGAAAGTGAAGATTTAAGCCCCAAGACCAGACTTGAGCCTTCGAGTCTTGTAGCAGGGAAACGGGAACCATATGAAGCCTGCTGCCCCGCGGTGGTGTTCCGGAGCAGGTGGGGGAGCAGGCGGCGGCCTGCAGGTGTGGCCCCGTAGGAGTGTTGATATGCACTAACAGAGGTCTCTGCCCGCAGGCCCCTTGCCTACAGCACGCTGGCCGACCTCGTGCACCACGTCCGTCAGCACCTGCCCCTCAGTGACCTCTCCCTCGCCGTCCAGCTCTTTGCCAAGAACATCGACGATGAGTCCCTGCCCAGCAGCATCCAGACGATGTCCTGCAAGCTCCTGCTGAACCTGGTGGATTGCATCCGCTCCAAGAGCGAGCAGGAGAGCGGCAACGGGAGGGATGTCCTGATGCGGATGCTGGAGGTACGCGCTCCCGTGAGGTGCTGGCATCGGGCACAAGTGCGGTCCTGGCAGGTTTATGGAGCCGCCTTACTGCCAGGCTGGATCCCAGGTGTTAGAGTACTTGGTTGGGTTCAAATCTTCACTCCCCCATTAACTAGCGCAGTGTCCCTGGGCAAGTTGCTTAACTTCATCTGAGCAGGGACAATCAGTGTCTGTCTCGTGGGATTGTTGTTTAAGGGATAAATAGAAGGCACGTGAAAGCTCTTAGCCCAGTTCCTGGCAAGTAGTTAGAAGAGGTATTTTTGGGGCCCCAGGTAGCAAGGTGCTACATTCACCGTGACTGCCTTGGCGAGGTGCGTGGCTGGTGCATGGGGAAGGGGTAAAGTGTGGCTCTCAGGGTCAGTGGGCGACAGTGTGGCTCGTGGGCTCGTCCTGGGTCGTGTGCAGGCCCCGCTTGTCGCGCAGCCTTCCTGAGTCGGATTCTTCACGAGGACAGTGGGGACAGTGACACTTGTGTAGACACCATAGGGAAAAACATTGCATTTCTTTTCCTTTACGCAAAGTAGAACAACTTCGGCAGGTTTGAGAGAGATTTTCTTTCTCTCTTCTGAAAGGGTTGTTGGCCATTGAAGAGTAATGATTTTTGTTACCTCCTCCACTTTCTCTTCCTGTTAGGTCTTTGTTCTCAAGTTCCACACCATTGCCCGGTACCAGCTCTCTGCCATCTTTAAGAAGTGCAAGCCGCAGTCAGAACTCGGCGCCGTGGAAGCGGCCCTGCCCGGGGTGCCCTCTGCGCCTGCGGCTCCGGGCCCTGCCCCCTCCCCCGCGCCTGCGCCCACCCCCGCCCCAGCCCCGCCGCCTCCCCCCACCCCTGCCACCCCTGTGACCCCAGCCCCTGTGCCTCCCTTTGAGAAGCAAGGAGAGAAGGATAAGGAGGACAAGCAGACATTCCAAGTCACAGACTGTCGAAGTTTGGTAAAAACTCTGGTCTGTGGTGTGAAGACAATCACCTGGGGTATAACGTCATGTAAAGCACCTGGTGGTAATTCTGCTCTTGAATTATTTAGATGAATGATGTTTTTCATAGTGGGTGTTATTCACAGTAACTTATCATGCTGTCTCCTTTTCCAGAAGCTCAGTTCATTCCCAACAAGCAGTTACAGCCCAAGGAGACCCAGATTTACATAAAGCTTGTGAAATACGCAATGCAGGCTTTAGATATTTATCAGGTAAGGAAGTGCTCTCAAACCAGGCTCCTGAGTGTGGAAAACGCCTCTTAGAATTAGAGATGCTAGTGACGGAACAGGTCCTTAGAGGTCTTTTATCATGTGGGGGGTGGTCTGCAGTGTCTGCATACCCAGGTTTGTTGCTGTTCTGTGCATAGCATTGAATTTATGGTGAGAATTCTTACTTACAAGTGTCAGTGTATATTTCACGGGGGATGTGGTGTAAATGCAATGTAATATAAACAAGATCTAAGTTTACCAACTTTGCTCCTATTTGGAACACCTAACAAACATTTGTTAAGAAATTATTTTCCAAAGAAAGCTGAGCATAGAGAACTGAATAGAATTGATAAGGGTGGTGGGGGATTTATTATCTAATTCAGTGCTGTTTTCATTATGCCACTGATGTGATTATGTTACGGAATACATTCAGAGACGCCCAGCTTTAATGCCCCTGGGTTTTTTTCCCTATGCTAGGTTCAGATAGCAGGAAATGGACAAACATACATTCGAGTGGCAAACTGCCAGACTGTCAGAATGAAGGAAGAGAAGGAGGTTTTGGAACACTTTGCTGGCGTGTTCACAATGATGAATCCCTTAACGTTTAAAGAAATCTTTCAAACTACAGTCCCTTATATGGTGGAAAGAATCTCCAAAAACTATGCTCTTCAGGTATAAAACGCCTTACTTACATTCTTTCAACATGAAAATTCTTCATGTGTTGCGTACTTGCTTGGTATTCCATTTCTCTTAAGGATTTTCTAGATAATATGCCTACGGATGTGCTTGAAGAGCAGAACTTAGAGAAATATTAGGCTGTGATACTAAAAGAATTTTTCAAAAAATCAAGATGCTTTAGACGGTTCCTCTCATAAGTAGGGATTAAGTACATGTTAGGTGCAGGCTTTTGGTATTTGATGGTGAGAATAAAATAACAGATGAAGTACTTGAACTGCTCCTCTCAATGCTCAGTAAGTCTATCTCAGTTTTGTCCTTTGGTGGACACTTAATTTCCCAGACTGTCTAACCTGGGTCAGTTCTGTAGGTTTGGGAAGCTCCTTTCTTTCTCTGAGAGCTGCTTTGGGGAGGGGTTATTTTTGTCCCATGTATTTCTTGTTGTGACAGATCGTTGCCAATTCCTTCTTGGCAAACCCTACAACCTCTGCCCTGTTTGCTACGATTCTGGTGGAGTATCTCCTTGAGCGCCTGCCAGAAATGGGCTCCAACGTGGAGCTCTCCAACCTGTACCTCAAGCTGTTCAAGCTGGTCTTTGGCTCCGTCTCCCTCTTTGCAGCTGAAAATGAACAAATGCTGAAGGTAAAGCTCATTTAGATCCAAGTAGGCCTTGGTTTACAGGGGTCTTGTTGTTGTTGTTTAATTCGTCCAGTGATTTAAAAAGAAAACTTGAAACTCTTAGAATAGGCACTGGGTCGTCATTAGTCCTGCCACCACTAATTACACATTTGGCTTCTTTTTCTGGATTATCCACCTAACTAACTAAAATAGGGGCACAGTGTCCCTATTTTAAAAATTGAGTGATACCCAAGAACACAGAAGGGAAAAAGTCTTCACTTAACACTCAGGTGAGATGAGAAACAGTTTGCTATTTAACTGCGTCCGTGACGCCCGCCGTCTTCCGCCTGGGCTTGTTCTGCTCTGGGCTCAGGTTCCCTGGCAGCACCGAAACATCCCAGGTCAGGACTGCTTGTTTATTTTTCTCTTTTAAATCAAGAATTCCTTTATGAAAATCGTCTTGGAGGAATGTGTCTCCTAACGCATTTTTGTACATGGCTAATCCTCTACACTTTGATCCCATCTGTTCTTTGATTCTAGCAAATGGCTAAAAACCTCCCCGTGGTTGTATCGCCCACTAAAAGCAGCACGTGGCAGAACAAAAACCTTATAAAAATTCACCTCCCATTTACGGCAAAATAGTTTAATTTTTATAGGAAGTTGAACATTGTCACTGGCTGTGTCTGAAGAGAGATGTTTTCCCTTAGGGGGCATTTTGAAGATGTAAATAGGATCTATTTTTTCTGGGGTAAATGTACAGATGGTGATAAAAAACGCCAGTAATCTCTGCTTTTATACCACAGTTTTCCTCAGCTTTTTTCAGCTACACAGTAACCATTTGTGAACAACCCTAACATTACTTCTGTGTTACTACGAAAGGAAAACACTCAAAAATTTTTTAAGATAAAAGAACTTAATTGTAATTGTTGACCACAAAATTTGTTATCTTCAAGTAATTGCATTTTTTCAAACATTAAGTACAAGTGTACAAAACAATAAAACCAAATGGTAGGATGTTGGAATATTGCTCAAGAAAGATACTCAGAGAAGAAATTTCACAGAAGGTTTTGTCAAGAGTATAAGATAGGTGATGTATTCTGTGAAATAAATGTAGCATGCCATGTATCAAAGCAGCTGGGAGCTGTATCAGTGACTATACCAATAGTTGGCTTTAAACGCCGCTGCAGGAAAAGTTCACATTAAACTGTTAACCTGATACCAGGATTTAAAGTGCAAAATAAAAGCTAATCTTTTATTAAATGAAGTGCTTCTTATTTTAAAAATACTCACTTCTCAATTCAATCTTCCAAAACCTTACAGTCTCAAATGTCCTCTGAGGCTCTTCCAAATTTGGCCTGTATCGGATTTGGTGGGGAAGTTTCAGTCCCGTTAGGTTACTTTGTGCACTGAGGTGTTACAGGAAACCAGCTCCCTCGGCCTGATGACGTAGTCTGACGCCCACAGTCCCAGAGCCGCGGCGCCGACAGAGCCCCGGTTCCTGCCGCAAACACCACTAACTGCTGCCCAGCTGATGAGCCTGCCGTGGCTGCTCTCACCGCCAAACTGGTGGAAGCCAGCTTAATTTAAGAGAAATTAATTTGAACCAATAACAAAGGCCGGGAGGTCCATGTTTTTCGTGTTGTAATAAATCCATCACGATTCCCTTGTAGTCCTGTCCGGCGTGGTGATCCTTTTGCGGTCTTTGGGGCTGTGGACCCTCTTGCTGTAGGGCCTGTTAACCTGCCTTTGCTCCACCCCGCAGCCCCACCTGCACAAGATTGTGAACAGCTCCATGGAGCTTGCCCAGACCGCCAAGGAGCCCTATAACTACTTCCTGCTGCTCCGGGCCCTGTTCCGCTCCATCGGGGGAGGTAGCCATGATCTCCTGTATCAGGAATTCTTGCCTCTCCTACCAAACCTCCTGCAAGGTCAGAGCTGTGATTTTGCTTGCCTTTTAGTCTCGTGTGTGTGCCTGGGCCTGGCTGCCCTGGGTTGCTGCGTTTCTTCCCCTGCCCCCAGTGACGGTGTATGTGTGTGTCCCCAAGTGCTGCCCTCCTCAGAGGCCACGGGACTTGGAGGGGAGACCTGTCAGGGATGGGCCCTCCCTTCCCCGCTCAGAGTCAGGTGGAAGTTGGAAGGATCTTGTCACCCTGGTTAGGTAGGACCTGGCTGTGTTTAGGAAGTGGTTTCTAGTGGTTTGGTTAGATTAGGGGTTCCTAGATGGAGAAGCAGAACAAGAAGGGGAAAAGTTTATGTTTTTACTTAGCTGCTAATTTGTGTATCCAGAATCCTATAATCTCTATGGGATTAGGAATGCTTCCAAGATGTAGAGCCAAATGGGGTCTTGAGTCCATTGAATGTTTATTGGTGTGAGCTGGTTGGAAATCCTATCCTAGGACTGACTTTTTTTTTTTTTTTTTTTTTAATGTGAGCTCTTGGCAAGAGATTGAATCTCCTGTGTTTTCTTTGCACATTCTTTAGAGAAGCCCGCCTCAGCACAGTATTCCCAGGAGGTCCTGGGATTTATTTGAATACACTGACTGTAATGTGGCCCGAGTCCTCCATGGAAGGCGGCCCACGAGCAGGCTCCGTTTTCTGTGTTTAGCCCTGCCTGCGGTCATTCCCCTGCCTGAGCTCTCTGCTCCGTCGCTGTGATTCCCTCCCGCCCTCTGTGCTGTGTCCAAGCTCGTTTCTCCCGCCTCGTCTTGTTCTGGCGGATCCCCCCGGGGCGCTCAGCCTCCCCGGTAACCGCTCTGCCCTCTGAGCCCTCCGGCCTGCGCTGCCTAGATGCTCCCGGTTTGGGGTCCACCATGACGGGCCCTCTCTCTTCCTCTCTCTGTGGGTGGGTCCTGACCTCACAGGGCCAAATTTAGGAAGGAACTTAGTAAATACTCGGCCACCCTCGTGAAGAGTGGGGACACTGAATTTGTAAGAAGGAAGCTCCTCTCCGTTTATAAGAAACAAAAGTGGATTTTTAAAAAAAGATTTATTTTAGAGCATAGACATCAACTGGGTGTCTCCTAGAAGCCTGAAAACGATGTGCGGTTGTAGTCCTTAAACTTGAGATGAACGCATCATGTTGGAGTCGGGGTCTTTTGATGGGGCTTATTAATAGTATAATATGATTCTTAAAAATTTATATATAACAGTAATCATTTGATATTAAGTCAGCATTAAATTATTGCTTAAATTATAATTCATAATACATAAAGTTAAAATATGATTTATAATGATCGTATAGTAAGCCTACTGTTGTTACTGTGGTGGACAAAAGAAATTATGTGCTAGATTGAACTCATATCGTAGATTATACATTATCCGCTACACATAAAAAGTCTTCCCGTCATCCCACTGATGTTTATGACAACAGGTAGAACATGTATTTGGTGCGGTTCGCTTCAGCCTCTGCCTGGGGGTGCCTCCCCGCTCTGATGTCCCAACCCTGTTTCTAGGGCTGAATATGCTGCAGAGCGGCCTGCACAAGCAGCACATGAAGGACCTGTTTGTGGAGCTGTGCCTCACGGTGCCGGTACGGCTGAGCTCGCTCTTGCCCTATCTGCCCATGTTAATGGACCCCTTGGTGTCTGCGCTCAATGGGTCTCAGACGCTCGTCAGCCAAGGCCTGAGGACTCTGGAGTTGTGTGTGGACAACCTGCAGCCCGATTTCCTCTACGACCACATCCAGCCGGTGCGCGCAGAGCTCATGCAGGTGTGTGTGTGTGTGTGTGTGTGTGTGTGTGTGTGTGGGCACCCACGGAGGGCGTCAGGCGCTCGCCGACCTAGCTCTGGCTGAGGATTTCAGGCCCGCGGTTTCTGGAAGTGGCGGGCCATCTCTGCAAGATGGAAGGGTGCGGCTTCCACCTCACTTTGGGTTTTCTGGTCTATGAAAAGATGTAAAATACCGTGAGTGTGGAGTAGATTTTTGTTTTGTATCATTGCCCCTCTTTCAGAGGCTGCTGCGGGTGTCACATGCTCATTAAGATGAGGACTTGGGGAGGCAGGTGTTAACGGATACTGTGCGGCTGGTGTTGCTTCCAGGGAGATCCTTTCTTTATGCACAGAAGATCTTGAGTAAAATAGTAAGAGATCACAGTCCTAAGGGGAGGTGTGGGTGTCCCACCCACCCTAAGGGAAATGGAGCACATAATGAAGGAGGCTGTTTCGAAAACATTTTGTATTTCTCTTCATTAGAGCTCTTGTGTCAAAACCAGATTTTTTCCACGTTTTGCTGTGGTTACTGACTTGTACTGTGGTCTGTAATTGTTGAGTGGTTTAAGTTGCCTGTCACTTACTCATCTGTCCCTTCAGTGTGGAGTATTTGACCTCAGGTAGGGTCAGGATGCCAGCTTTCTGTGATGGAGACTCAGTAACCCCCAAAGTACAGGGCTGTCTGGGCAGGTGAGATTGGGGCAGCAGCTCAGACTTGAGGCTGAGGGTGTGAGCTTTGCCTCTCAGTCTGAAATGTAGGCCTTGGGCTCCATCTAGGCGGGAGGAGCTTGGCTCAGGGCCTCCAACCCACTCTGTCGGCCAGTCATTTGGAGGACAGGCGGCGAGCTCGCCGCAAGAACAGCACCGCTGATTCTGAAAAGGCAGAACCCCAGGCCTGGCCCAGGAGTGGATCACTGGCCATTCCACGAGGCACACGGCCCCGGGGAGGGGAGGGGTGGGGTGGGGCTGCTTCCTGCTCTTCCAGACGGCGGCCCAGCAGCCGCCAGTCCAGGTGGGGGCCCTGGGAGGCTGGAGGCCAGGAGGGCAGGGTGGGCTGGGTGCAGGGGCAGCGGCAAGGGGCTCGGACTGCACCTTTGGGCGGCCAGGGAGGACAAGCCTCGTGGACCTACCCAGGTGAAAGAGAAATTGGTATTCTGCTTTAAAGAGAAGTTCCAAGAGTTTATGTCAACTACTGGTAGTTCCTAATATCTGGCATTGTTACAGGAGGTGACTTAAGAAAATGGACTTACATAGTTTGCTGTAGTAATTTTCAGGACTTAATGATAATTTAGGTGAAAGAATGTAGGAAAATGGACAGTGTTTTGAAGCAGATGAGGGTGTGTTGCTTGCTGACCTTGAGCGTGAGGGACACGTTGACTCACTGTGGTCGCGCAGGTCCCTTTATGGGTCTGTGTTTCCCTTTCCTCTGTCCTTTCTCATGTGAGGTCTGAAATGTATAAGGTGATTTATATAGCATGTCTGCAAGTCATAAAGCCCAATGACGGAAGAAAAACTTAAGAACTCACCATCAAACCCAGGGACGAGAACTGTACCAGCAAATTGCATTTCCCTCTATGCTCTTCTAGATCCCATTTTGTATACATGCTTAAACAATTTAAAAATTGCTTAGTTTTCTTGTCCTTTGAGCACTCTGTTGTTTATTATATTGCTACCATTTGTATTTCAGGAACATGGAAGAACATTTGTATTTATTTATATATGCATTTTCTTTAAAGACAAGATTTTTTGATAGGCTATACAAAACTGATAACATTGGTTTCTCCCAGGAAGGGGAACCATATGGGGGATAGAGGTGAAGGAGTTTTCACTAGAGGCTTTTACAGCCTTTTGAATTTTGATTCGTGAACTGTGAGAATGCATTTCCTTGAAAGAATTTTGATGAACATGTTGATTTGCAGGCTTTATGGCGCACTCTGCGCAATCCTGCTGATAGCATTTCTCACGTGGCCTATCGCGTACTTGGTAAATTTGGTGGCAGCAACAGGAAGATGCTGAAGGAGTCCCAGAAGCTGCACTATGTCGTGACTGAAGTCCAAGGCCCCAGTATTACAGTGGAGTTTTCTGACTGTAAGGCGTCTCTTCAGCTCCCAATGGAGAAGGTAAATTTGGGAAGTCTGTGGGAGCTTTTCAAAGATACTACAATTCTCATTTTCAGAAAGTTAATTTCTACTTGAAAAGATGTTAATAAAATGTACTTTTTGGGGAGGGAATTTCTGACTCCAAGTAGACAGGATTTATTTGGGGGCCGGCTGGGTTGGCAGAGGGGCCTTTCACGGCGTGGAGGCCACTGGAGGGGTGTTGCCCCCGAGCACTTGGGACCCTTCATCAGTTCCTCTTTCCTAAGAGACCAGGAGGTGATGCCCAGCCCACCCTTGGGCTTAGTCGGTTTTGATGTCTGACAGGCTTCACCTCCAGTGTCTTGTGGACCCCCGGTTACTGCCTTTCTTGTCGGTCATTGCCGACACTCCCGAGAACCTGCTTTTCTCCCATTCTCTGTCCAGGTGCAGCACCTCCCGTCCCCCCGGCCCCTGAGCCACTGCGGCATCTCTCTCTGCAGCCTCTGAGAACCTCTGTTTCATTGTGTAAAAAAAAAGTGTCCCCAACATCTCGCCAGGGTGTCCTGCTCTCCTGTGTTTGCATCACACTTTCCGAAAACCGTTCCCCTGGCCCTTTGTCACAGGCGTGTTGTTTTACTTAGTTTTATCTGCATTGTCCTTCTCAGCGTTTCCCTCATTATGTACTTGTGTTGCAGCTTTTGTTACCGTGTCTCTCAAAGCATTTATCTAGCTGTTACAGATTGGGTGTTTTTTAAAGGGTGTTGGAACAGCCTTTTGCATGTATGTGAGTGGCTTGGCCATCTCAGTGCCCGGATGCCAAGTGGGACTCCTGCACGCCTTGCAGCTCTGGTCTTAAGCCAGCATTCTAGGGCTGGAACGACTGAGTCCTCTCCTTGCTTGGGAATAAATAACTGTCTGTCCTGTTGCATCATGTTGTAGGGCTCTGTCTGTTTACCTTTCTATGTAGGGAGTTTACCCACAGGTGGTAAGTTCTGTGATTTTTGTTTTGTTTTGTTTTTTAATCACACTTTACTAAACATTTGGGAAGAAGTGTTGTGTGTTCACAGTTCAGTGTCACTCTGGAGTTTCCTATCATCATTTCTCAGTCGGCTTGTCCCCTCACTTCCTCGAGTACATGTGCTGTCCCTGGTCTTCCCCGAACCCCTGCCCCATGGATCGGTGTCCTCTCTGGACCTCGGGTGAGCTGCAGTCTTGGCTTCTCACCAAACCACTAGTAAAATATTTCCCCAGTAAACACTGCTTTATTCCTGGGAGAATATTGACCACCATAAAACTCCATCTTTACATTGAAAATCACTGTAGTAAACATCTTGTGTCTATTGCACATTCCCACATTTTAGGTAATATCCTTAATTTAATACTCTGTTTGCTTTAGCCTGTCAGTCACAAGGTTGGTGTTAGTAGTGAAAACTAAGGTGTGTGACTTATCTGACCTCTGCATAGACTAAACAGAGCAAGAAATCTCCTTTGAAGTAGTTTTCCCAAATGCCGTCGAAGCATGGAAGAAACTGAGTTTTGAAGACGGGCCAGTAGTCCTCCCGGACC
>JAQQAC010015366.1:4892479-4924425 GCA_029783875.1 Phataginus tricuspis
GGGGGGCACGCGGCAGCCTCTCACTTCTCCCGTGGGGTTCCGTTCTTTGGGGTCCTTCTGATGCATTCCTGTTAGCTGAGCTGGGCATTTCTCTTGGTAGAATGTCCTCTCTTAAGGAACATGGAGGACTGAGGTGTGTCTCCCTTTCTAAGAACATTTGCATATTCGAAGCCTTTAACCCTCCAGATTGGGTACAGGCTGCCTGATTAGATATGGGTAGTGGGGAGAAGCCGGGCTGTGTGTCCTTCATCACCAGGGCTCAGGGCCGTGCCTTCTGTGTTCATTCTGCAAGCTCCTGCCCTCAGGTCAGCCCTGCTCTCACTCTGTATGAGGCTGTCTTGGGTACAGAGGTACCAGTGGGGGCCCTGCTTTTTTACCCCCTCCAGCCCTTCCTCCTCCTATCTGGACGGTGTAAGATTGACCAGGGCCTTTCTGGCAGGCTGCTGACTTCCCTCTTAGATTACTGAACATGTGAGAAGACCATGCATTCTCTTGTCTTTCTTGAGGCCAGATGCTAGGAAGGCAGTTTAGTGACCGGTGTTTTTTATTGGTCGCTAAGAGACGTTAGGGAATTTTTCATATAATTTTCAAGTTAATAATTAAGTTTTATTGATTTCTCTCCTTAAAGATGCACTTGCTGCCTGCAATTACCTTCCTCAGTCCAGAGAGAAGATCATTGCTGCACTCTTCAAAGCCCTCAATTCCACAAACAGTGAACTCCAGGAGGCTGGAGAGGCCTGTATGAGAAAGGTGAGCAAGGGGGCGTGTGTGTGCGTGTGGCTGAATTTTGCCGTAAGAGTTCTGTTTACTCTGTCTTATACCTGGAAGTTTGCCTGTGGTTAATACACACTGGTTTATAATAATGCCTCTCCCTGTTTCACAGTTACACTGAGCCTTTCAATTATTTAACAATAATTCTGGTCTTCCTCAGTTCACCATAAACTTCTGGGAATATATATGAATAATACTCTGTTCTCCCAAGACAAACAGAAACTTGCTGCTAGAGCTGAGTGAGTTCCATTCTGTTAAAAGGATATTCCATTATCTCTTCTACTTTGTATCCTTCCTTGTTAAATAGTTTTTAGAAGGTGCTACCATAGAAGTAGATCAGATCCATACCCACATGCGACCTTTGCTGATGATGCTGGGGGATTATCGCAGTTTGACGCTGAACGTCGTGAATCGTCTGACCTCAGTTACCAGGCTCTTCCCAAACTCCTTCAATGATAAATTTTGCGATCAGATGATGGTAAGCCAAATGCATTTAAACGTAGTCTATAAAAACTTGAAAACGTAAATTCTTTTTTTAGTACGTGATATATTTACCTGGTCTAAAAGCCAAAAGGTATGAACGGGCCTATGCGCAAAGTGCCCCTCCTGCCCATCCTGCAGCCTCCCAGAGCCCACCGGGTGGGCGGTGTCCTGTGGGTCATTCTAACAGAACGTGGGTGCAGGAAGCATGGTATGCCGCAGTTCTTGCTTTTTCTATTTGGCATCACTTCATTATGTGAACACACCACACTTCATTTAACCCTCAGGAGAACATCTAGATTGTCCAGTCTTTTGCCATCAGGTTTTTAGAATCACCAAGGAAATAATGAATGCAAATAAAATAATTTGTTTGATGGTGTTTAAATTTGAAGTATAAGCATATGAAGCACATTCAACTGTTAACTTTCTTATGCTTCGGTTTTGCTTCTAGTAAACACATTTATAAATAACTTGTTAACTTAGGATTTCATGGTGCGTTACTGCCTCTGTTTTTCATGGTTATGTTTCCCAAGTAGCCTTTCACCAATAGACATCTTAATATACTAGAGGTGTTTTGTTGTTTGGGGCACGCCTTTCCCCCAGCTGCAAGCGGGAGTGAGTAGACAGATACAATGTATATGGAGTGTAGGTATATATGTGTATGAAAGCCACACACCTTTTTGCCTCACATGCTGGTTTCACATACTGGTTTCATATTTATAGACACCTACAAAATGAACAATGACCAAAACACCTAACTGGGAATTGATAGCAGCATGATAGGTCCTAAAAACTATAAGCAGTCCCCCCAACTGATAGAGTGTAATTGGGAAATAAAGTATTACAGGGAAGCTAATTTTCCAAACTGGGGACTCCTTCCCTTTAAGCATCCAAGTATGTGTAATACCTATATATTCTTATCAGTTTACATGTATATGAAACATTCACAAGCATGGTTAAAATAAATGAAATTGTGTCACTTCCTAAACCAGAACACATCAAACATGCACTTGGCATCTCCATGCCTCTCTGGCATAATGAGTTAGATTTGTGCGTGTGCCCTCAGTGTCTTTCATACGCATCTCTTCTTAAAAACTAGTCTGCCTCTTCCCTCTGTCAGCTGTCATTTCTTGCTGCTTTTGCCTGCCTACCCGAAGTAACGTGTTTACGGGTTTTCCATTTGTTTTACGACCACACTCCAGATTTGCTGTGAGCTGGGAATTCATTCAGTGCACATCCTACCCAGGTTTTTTTAGAGATTGAACTGTAGCTTACAGCCTGTAGGTTCCAGCTAAAGCTGGCGTCTTCGTCCCTAAAATACAGTACTTGGGTTTTGTGTTTCTGGTTTGTTGGGGTTTTTTCCCACTTCCCTGCCATCATAGCTGCCTTTGAAGTGGTTGAAAACCCTCTAAAAGCCCCGCGTGCTGACGCTCTGGGATGAGAGCGACTGAACATCACTCGTCCGGTGGGTGTCCTGTCAGTAGCGCAAACACTGCTGTCCTCGTGTGAAAGAAGGAAGTGAACAATTATGTATGAGTTTTCACCAAAAAGCAGTGTTTTGTAATTGAAATGCTCCTATTGTGAGGAAAAACATGTCTAAAGCATACTTTTTTAACAGCAACATCTGCGAAAGTGGATGGAAGTGGTGGTCCTCACCCATAAAGGGGGCCAGAGGAGCGACGGAAACGTGAGTGACTCATTTGTCTGTGGGGAGGGCAGCCCTGCGTGCGCCACGGCTGCCAGTGCGCGTGTCGGAGTTCTTAGTTAACATGCCGGTCAGAAGTCTAGTCTTACATGATTATAGTCCGTGTAACTTGTTGAATACAATTTATCTGCGTTACATTTTGCTTTTATTTCTCTTAATTGTTGGACATTCCTTTTTATGCTTCTTTAAAATCTCCCCTTTGTCCATGTTAATACGATGTTTTTTTGTTGATGAGAATTCTGGGAAGCTTGAAATGTCAGTATTTCAGTTTTACTAGTTTTGCTTTAAAGTGTGTGAAGTGTGTTTCTAGCTGTTCTTAGCAGCCGCTGTTTGCATGGTGGTGCACCTCAGCTCTCGTTTTCCATTGCTTTCCATCATTGTCGCCTCAAAAGGCCAAGTAGAGAGTTTAAGACTGAATAACGCATTAAGGAGCATGTAAAAAAGTATCACAAATACTAGCATGTATGTTTTCTGCTTCTAAATCCCCCACCCCAGTGGTTTTATAAGAGTCAAATATGCAACACTTCAAGACACATTTTATGGCTTTGAAGGAAAACCACTTCAGTTAAATCTCTTTAAGTATCTATGTTGGTCACTAAAGACTTGGTCTCTTAAGAACAAACTGTTCTTACTGTTTTAAATCTGCTCTTATTTGTATATGTTCATATCCTTCTACAGTATTTTTAAAGTTGATGATTATCCTATCAGTGGGACTGTGTTTTCCCTCGTCCCCGTTACCACCTGGCGGTAAGGTTTAGCCGCGTCCGGTGGGGGAAGTCCCGGAGCTCCTCGGAGGCGTAGGTCGCGTGGCCTTTTGTCCTCCTGTGTGTGTTCATCATATGCTGCCCTTCATCCCAACTTGAGTCTTTCTTTTTGGCTCTATCATGCTTTGTTTTGACCATCCTGTGTTAAGGTGTTTTGTTTGTGTAAATCTTATTCCTGCTGCTGCTAACCAGCCAGCTAAGCAAAACTGAGCCAGGATTTTAAACTCAGAACCCTAAGCTTCTGGGGCACAGGTGCCTCTGCTTTTCCTCCCTGTCTCTCATCTGTTAGGTATTTTTGCCCTAAATTTTAAAATTTGGTTTATAATAAGCTGTTAATTCTCTGAAACACATAGTCAGTCCTAGAATAAACATTTAAAAACCTAGGGGGAACATGAATGACTTCCTTAGATCAAGAACTTTCACAGCGAGGTGTTGGGAGGGCCCTCTGGAGGCAGGGCAGGGGCGGCGGCCCAGCGGGTGGGGCAGCCTTGGGGCGTCTGCTCTGCAGCTGTGGGCTCAGGCCATGGCGTTTGGGGTCACCGCAGCTGGGGACACACTACGTTTTTGCTCTTGAGCTTTGATCGTTTTTTTATGGATGTTATACAGGATTGGGAATGAGTCTTAGAAAGTAGTGTGTACCTATTTGGTTGAATCCCCAAATCACATTGCCCAACTGAGAAACTCTTCAGTGAAGACGTGTTGAACAGTTGACTAAAAAGTAAAAGGTCTGTAATGTCAGGTAGCCCCGATGACCAGGGCTTTGCACATCATCATGTTTAGGAAGGTTTGCCTTTTGGGCATCGAACTTAGAGGGGAGATTTGACGCCCACCTGTTGTGCCATGTCTGTGCACACACACACACAGCCTCACTTTGCAAGATGACCAGGTATCCGGTGGGTGGTATCATGGTCTGTGGGCTCTTCTGGGTGTGGGGGCTTCAGACATGCCTAAATTGATGGGGTTGAACCACTTGGTATTCTTCTGACTTTAGCTGGGAAAGAGAAATTTTTATTTTAATGTCTTAGCACTGCACACAAAATCCTGAATTATTCACTCTAACAAAGCACTTTTTAAAATGTTTTTGCATACAAGGTCTTACAGTTTCTCCCCCTCAACCAGAATTCCAAAATTCCTGTTTTTAAAATGTGATTTTGGAAAGAAACACACCCCATTCGGTACTATCAGAAGGGCCGTGTCTAACATCTGAAGGGTGGAGGTGTATTCTTGGCCGTTGAGCATTTGTTAATTACTGTGTGCTTTCTGATATTTGTGTTTTCACTGTCTTGTTTACCCAATAACCTTTACTGTGTATGAGTATATGGGAAGTTTCAATGTAAATAACATAAATAGAAAAAAGATGATTTTCCTCCCCATCCTCAGGAAAGCATTTCCGAGTGCGGGAGATGTTCCTTGTCTCCATTCTGTCAGTTTGAGGTGAGAACAACCTATTGAAAGTCAGTTTATGACTTGCAATGTGAAGAACAGTTTCTTTCCTTTTCTTTTCTTTCCCTTTTACCTTTTCGTTGCCTTTTTTCATGCTGTAATTTTTTTGGTTCAGCCTGCCATGGAAGGGGTAGAGGTGAGAACTTGAGTGGAGTGCAGGAGGGGGTCGCTGTTGTGGGTTTGCTGTGACTCGTGGTTTGTGGTGGACAGAGTGCCTTGTGCCTTGGAGTGCAGTGAGCGTATCGTCTGTCTGTGGCGGAGTCCTACTAGTGCCATTGCTGTGAACTGTCCGGGTGCCACGCATGTTGTCTGTTAGGACGTTTAAGTTCTTTGGTTTTCTAATAATAGAATTGCAATCCCTTGGCACTGTTTAAGATTCACTGGGTTTTGCCATCATAAGGTTCATTGTGAAACTCATACACCCAATCTCTTGAGAGGAAACCACACCAAGAGTGTTTTATACCTTCTAGAAGTTGAGAGGAGCTGTGCTTCCTTTCCCACCACCTGCCTGCCTGCCTTGAATTTAAAACCTCATCACCCCTCTGCACCCAGACCCAGCGTCTCACTCACGCACAGCACACTGATGGAGTCACAACACTGTGGCCTTGTGCCAACTCCGGGCTTTCCTTCTTCTGTAAAATGGGGATGATAACATCCGTCCTTCCTGTCTTCTGCGGTGTACTGGAGGCCAAAAGAAGTGATTTTGTGACAGTGCTTTGAAAACGAAAACCACAATATAAAAAGCACCATTATGACAATGTTACAATTTCAGGATACAATTTACTCTGTCTGAAGACTCAGAAATTCCATAGAAGAAAACTAGAGGTGGGATGCAGGTGACGCTAAGCTAGTTTTTCTCCTTTCTTACCCATCTCACTCTTCTGCCTTTTGCTTAAAGAGGTATTTTGAGCAGCAGTTGGGATGTGGCCGGGATGTAGTCCCTGGTGACTAGGGTTCATCCTCCCCATTTTACCTGATACACACGGCAGGATGGCACGTCAGGCAGTCTTCCCTTGCCTGCAGCCATGTAGAATTCCTTTGAATTACAGACACAAAATTACGGAAACTAAAACTGAGAACAGAAAGTTAGAATCAGAGTAAACGGCCCATTGAGCCGTTGCACATTGAAAAGCATGAAATTCTCGGCACATCACATTTTCCACTTGCTTGAGTAGAGCAGTTTTCAGCTTCATTTTTAGGCCTGATTGAAAAATACTTAACATCATGGTCACTTGTTTACATATGTTGATATTTAATTTCCAGGGTAAATGCTTAAAGTCTCTTTGATGACTTTCTCTGTGCTAAGTTTTGAGGGCAGAAGAAATCTGTGCCCTCCAAACTTAATGTACTGAGAAGACGCTGTGATGTCACAACAAAGTAGGGGAAGCCTGATTTCTCGTGGCCACGGGCCTGATTGTCGCCCCCTCCGTGGGGGAAGCTAGTGTAGGCCACCGCCAGGCTGCTTTCCAACGCGTGTCAGTGCTCGTGAGAACAGACCCAGCACGGCCGCACCAGTTACCCGCAGTTAGCTCCCTGCTCCCGCTGGCAGCAGCACTGAGGGCCCAGGGCAGGTAGTTCCCTTACATGTCAATTCTTTGCTTCTGGTGGCTAGCCTCGAGAATGTAGCTAGGCTGTAGTCGGATCTGTAGTGATGTTGGTATCTCTAGCTGGCAAAATTAATGGGCCTGTTTTATAATTTCTGGCTTTCTTCATCAGGAAATGAAAATCTGTTCGGCAATTATAAACCTTTTTCATCTGATCCCAGCTGCACCTCAAACCCTGGTCAAGCCGTTGTTAGAGGTTGTGATGAAAACAGAACGGGCTATGTTGATCGAGGTAATTGAGAGTTAATTCTGATTCTCCCCCCATTTGTTGCTTATAATATTTTCACGTTGTTTTATTTTTGATGGATTTTCTAACAGTATAAAGATGCTAGATATTAACATCCTCTTATGCCTGTGTTCGTGCCCTGATTGTGAGGGGGAGAAACGTGCTCTTCTGTGTTGGGTCGGTAGACTGGGGAAGCCTTGAGCCCTGGGAAGGTGCTGCTTTCATCACATATTTTCTAGGCTGGCAGTCCATTCAGAGAGCCTCTGATCAAGTTCCTGACTCGGCACCCCTCGCAGACGGTGGAGCTCTTCATGATGGAAGCAACGTTGAATGATCCCCAGTGGAGCAGGATGTTTATGGTAAGAGCGAGAGGAATAGGAGGTGGGTGTCCCTGCAAATTTGTGTCAGGCAGTGTGGGAAAATCTGAAATTCGTATTTGACTGTTCAGTGTCCTGACTGTATATTGTGTAATGTGTTTGAATATTGGAAGCGTGTATATGTAAAGTTAAGAGTCCAGGAATCCCTCTCTGTGGGTTTTGGTGGTGGTAACAAATGAACAAGCTGCTAGGATCACGAAAATCATAATCATGATGTGCAATTACTTCTGAAAAGCATTTATCTAAAAAGGGTGCTTACAGTGGTTTTTTTTAAGCCTTCCTAGAGAGATTTATGACGAACCTTTGAGTTCATATCATCTAAACCATTTAAGTTCTGATGAGCTTCCAACAGGTTGTTTGTTATGTTTTCAGAGTTTTTTAAAACACAGAGATGCCAGACCTCTGCGAGATGTGCTGGCAGCAAACCCCAACAGGTTCATCACTCTGTTGCTTCCCGGCGGTACCCAGCCCACCGTGCGCCCAGGCTCACCCAGCGCCAGCACCATGCGCCTGGACCTTCAGTTTCAGGCCATCAAGGTAGCGGCCGCATTAGACTCTCAGAATCTTAAACATTTAGGCTAGACACAGAGGGAAGCTGTCAGTTTGCTGATTGTCTCTTCTTTGACAGATCATAAGCATCATAGTCAAAAACGATGACTCCTGGCTGGCCAACCAGCACTCACTGGTGAGCCAGTTGAGGCGCGTGTGGGTTAGTGAAACCTTTCAAGAGAGACACCGGAAGGAGAACATGGCCGCCACAAACTGGAAGGAGCCCAAGCTGCTGGCCTACTGTCTGCTGAACTACTGCAAGTGGGTTCCATCAAGTGACCCGTTCTGTCCCGGAAGCTGGGGGCCTCTGTCCACACCTGTGCATAGTTGTGGTCCAGCTTGTTTTAGTGAACAGACTTAGCTTTGAGATGTTTAAAAGGCAAGTCTCAGATGGTACTTAGTTATGAAACTGGCCATAATTTAACGTGTTTTCTTATTTTGACCTTCAGAAGGAATTACGGAGATATAGAATTGCTGTTCCAGCTGCTCCGAGCCTTTACTGGTCGCTTTCTCTGCAACATGACATTCTTAAAAGAGTATATGGAGGAAGAGATCCCCAAAAATTATAGCATTGCTCAGAAACGTGCCCTGTTTTTTCGCTTTGTGGACTTCAGTGACCCCAACTTTGGAGATGAGCTGAAAGCCAGGGTGAGTCCCGCCACTGTACAGTAGCAGCCATGGGCGTGCGGGCTAGTTTCCTAGGGAATCAAGGGCACACTACTCACGATCTGCCGGGTCTCTGTTGACACTTAAATAGCAGTCTGGACTGCTGAGGGGGAAATCTTGTTGTCGAGGAGCATAAGGCAGATCCAGCAGTGAGTCAGTGTTGAAAAGTAGTTAGTCATTTCTTGTTTTTAGGAAATGACTTGTTTGAAATGAGATGAGTAAATCAGGCTGAAGTCTCTTTCTCTCAAGTTTTTAACCTACCCTCCCAGTTGACCATTTGAATGAAAGTCAAGGTCATTAGTTGTGCCCTTGATCGAGTTCTAACTTTATGCGTGTTGTGTGACCAGAAGGGTGGTCCTGCCCAACTTACAGAAATAAAGAACCTGGCTTTGTTTTCATTCCTCTTCCCTTTTGTTCTATTTTGTTTTTTTTTTTTTTGTAGGTTCTGCAGCATATCTTGAATCCTGCTTTCTTACACAGTTTTGAGAAAGGGGAAGGAGAGCAGCTCTTAGGACCTCCCAACCCAGAAGGCGATAACCCCGAAAGCATCACCAGCGTGTTTATAACCAAGGTGACATCACTCGCAGCGCATTGGTGTGACGAGGGGCTTGGCAGATGAGAGAGACAGAGACAGAGACAGAGACAGAGAGAGAGAGAGAGAGACAGAGACAGAGACAGTTGCAGTAGTTCCTAGCAGAGCATTACGTTGTTTTTACTAGGGACTCTTCAAGGCAACCTCACTTTGGAATGAATTGACTTTTCCACATAAATAGATTCCAGTGAGAAACAGCATATATTTCCGTGAATATTCAGGTATTAAAGTTATTTGTAAAAACCCCATTGCTGATCAATAGAGTTTTGATGTTCCATTCTCATCTCTAGCTTTGCAAAGGAATCTGCTTAAGGCCAGTGAGAGTATCGGACTGACTCGAGTCAGTTGCTGCCATTCAATGAAACATCGTTGTGGCAGCAGTGACATCTGAAATCAGCTTAGGTTTTAAGGTCTCTGACCTTCTACAGTAGTGTTTCCAGTTGCAGAAGGGAGGTTTAGAGTTGAGTGTCTTTGAGAAACACCTGCACCGTGTCACTCACAAGCCTCCTGTGCTCTGCAGGTGGGGCTGTTGACCTTCACTAGCAGGTGCTGTGTCAGTCTCAGGATTGTCAGACTGAGTGTCCAGCGGACGTGTTGCTGGGTGGAGGGCTGTGAGTGGTGGGCCTTCCCCATGTGCGGTGTGGTGCACGTGCACAGACAGTCTTTGGGAGATGCGGTCGGTTTTCTCCCCTCTTTGTCCGGAGGTCCAGGCAGAGGGGACTGTTGTTCTTGTCAGGTTACCGATCCCTCAAGATGAGCGCCCTTCCAGCAGTTCTTAGCTCCCACCCAGCCCTTCCCCCACCCCCAAGACGAACTCGGTGTATTCTGGGCAGCTGTGGGAAGACGGTGTCCCAGACGTGGCCCCTTCCCCTGTGCTGCCCTCTCTCGGCTGGGTCTTCTGGGTCGGACACTGCTGACCCGGCGTGAGTGGGGAGGAGGGGTGTGAGCCTTGGATGAGGATGGACGGCACCAGGCAGGCTGGAGCCCTGGGGCAGGGCCTCTGTGAGGCGGCAAGTCCAGGGGAGAAGGACTCAGTGGCCAAGGGACCCTGATGGAAACACTTTTCTGTTGGAGACCGTCCTTCCTCCAGGCCTTCTTGGCCGAGAGTAGTTAGGCGGCTTACGTGGTGAGAACACTTGATCCAGTACAGACAAGTAGACATTCCTCAGTGTTTTATATCCATACAATGCATACAAATAAATCTACCAGATACTGTATTACATAGAAAACATGGCAGCATTTTTAAAATACAGATTTTTTTTCCAGGTGACATTTTCTCATCATAATACTGAAAAATAAGGACCAGGTAATTAATAGTTGATCAGGGAAAAATATATCCGCTGTTTGGAAATCAGGAAGCTGAGTCCTTGGTTGCCTCGCAACAGAGAGTAGGCCCTCCTTTTCCACGACAAGCCCCTTTTCTACTGGCGCTCTGAGTTGTTTTCTTCAGCACCGAAATAAATTCAGTGGTTCCGACCCACACTTAAATTAAAGGAAATTAGTGCAGCATCATTGGTTCCCTTGTCTGGAACAGCATCATGTAGTGTGGGCGTTTGTGTTGTTAAGGTCTGAGCTTGTGTGGCCCAGAGCGGGCACACAGCCCCGGCCCAGAAGCGAGCGTCTGTGCCCCAGAGTGGGCACACAGCTCCGGCCCAGAAGCGAGCGTCTGTCCGCCGGCTGCTCCCGCAGGTCCTCGACCCGGAGAAGCAGGCGGACATGCTGGACGCGCTGAGGATCTGCCTGCTGCAGTGCGCCACGCTGCTGGTGGAGCACGCCCCCCACCACATCCACGACAACAACAAGAACCGCAACAGCAAGCTGCGCCGCCTCATGACCTTCGCCTGGCCCTGCCTGCTCTCCAAGGCCTGCGTGGACCCGGCGTGCAAGTACAGCGGGCACCTGCTTCTGGCGCACATCATTGCCAAGTTCGCGATACACAAGAAGATTGTCCTCCAGGTACTTCGGGGCTCCCTCCTGTCCCCGACACCCACGTGTATTTGCACACGTGTAAAGGCTGCTCTCACAAACGGTCATGACCTCTCCTTCCCGTCGTCCTTTCCCAGCACCATCAGCAGTGTTGCTCTCTGCTATCTTAGAAACCACTAGGAGCCTCCCAGGGTGTATTTTGTTCTGCCCTTCCTCCCCGCTTCCTGCCGCTCTCCTCGCATCCCTCTGCCCGCTGCTGCCAGCCTGCTGGTCTGTTGGCCCTGTTTGGGCCCAGGGCCCCTGCCCTCTCCGCAGCGAAAGACAGTAGGGACTTTTGAGCCCTCCGTTCGTCAGCCTCTGCCGCCGACGGTCTTGGACGAGGCTGAGCCCGCAGTGCTTTAGGCTTTGATTCAGGGCAGCCTGGGTTTGAGTTCTGTTTCTTCCATTCATGAGCTCTGTGACCCTGAGTTAGTTAGGTTTCCACATAAGAACTAAATGCAATGATACACTTGTGTGCACAGCCTGTCTGTCCCATGGGCATTGGCTGAGTGGTCACTCCCTCCCGTCTGTGAGGCTGCTCTGGACTGCTTTCCTCTGGCTGCTCCCTTCTGTGAACCTCTCTGGTGTTAAAGCTGGGCCTTACCCCATGGCTCTCAGCATCCTCTGCCTCGGGCCCTCAGACGTGAGCACGGTCTCCGTGGTCGGCACTGCCCAGCCCGTGTCCCTGGGGCTGTCACTCTGGGTCTGCGCAGTGTGCACGCTTGGGCCAGTCCTGTTGATTTCCTGCACCTTTCCTGTCCCCACCACCCTCGCTGCCAGTCAGGGCCCTGCTTATATCAGGACTTCACAACCCGCTGGAACTGTGACTGCAAGCCTGCCTCTGATCATGGCCCCGTCACTCTGTCACTCCGCTGTCCCGCAGCAGCCCGCCTCAGCCCACTCCCCGAGTTAGGGCAGACCTGAGGTCTGCAGGGAGCCAGGGCTTGCTTCTCTGCCCTCCACCCTAGCCCAGCCCAGGCGGGCACATGCTGGTGCTCAGGAAATGTTAGCATGAATGTCTTCAGTGATCAAACCTCAACGAAGAAGAAAGCAACTACCTTGTTTCCTGTAGAGCCTTGAGGAATTTTGTAAAAGTCATTTGCAGAGTCATGCCTGGATTCTAGGTGATTGCTTTTATCTTACTGTTTTTTAAAGCCTTCATAATCATCTGACGAGTTTCTTTCTGGTTTCAGGTTTTTCACAGTCTTCTCAAGGCCCACGCGATGGAAGCTCGAGCGATTGTCAGACAAGCGATGGCCATCCTGACCCCGGCTGTGCCTGCCAGGATGGAGGATGGGCACCAGATGCTCACCCACTGGACGCGGAAGATCATCGTGGAGGAGGGCCACACGGTGCCTCAGCTGGTCCACATTCTGCATCTGATAGTGCAGCACTGTAAGGTAGGAGAGCATCCCGGTGCGGGGGGGGGGTGGATGCGTGGTCAAGCGTTTGCTTGAAGTTTTTGCCTTCTGCCGTTTTCTGCAAGAACAAGGCAGTTACTCATCCTTCAGTAAAGGTGTTTCTGGTGCACTGATAATGTAGGTGTATGGCTTCATCAACCTGGAAACGTGTCCCGGGTGTATGCTGCTTTCTATCTGAAACTGCATTTCTCTTATCAGTACTTACAAGAAAGTTTTTGTAACTTCTTGTGAATATTACAACCGTTTAATAATGAATACTCAGAGAATTAACAGTGTCTACAGGTGAGTTAACTTTGGGTGGCCATCGTCAACTCAAGATTTTGGTAACTTGGCTTGAAACGTTCATGTCACTGGCACCTTCCCTACAGCCAAATCACCCACTTTGTTGGATTTATTCATATGTAAATATTTCTTGTAGATTTGGGGTGGAGGATAAAGGATTGAGTTGAAAGCTAGTTCTTCTATGGCCAGTTCTTTTCAAATTGGAAATTTGCTTCTTGGCTAAACTTTTACGACATCAGTTCTTAAGATTGATACATGTGACCATGTGACTAGACTTGCCTACCTAAAAAATAATTCAGTGTTTCAACATTTTTAAAAGATGGTACTAACAGACTGAAGTATACTATTTATTGGGACTCAGCCGGGGGTTGAGGGGAGTGGTAAACATACGTACACATGTGGAGGTAATGAGAAGTTCCTTGCTGAAGTTACAGTTCAGAATTCCTGAGCAGGAGGTCGGGTGTGTGTGTGTCGGGGCCCAGGTGGGGTGCACACACGAGTGCGTGTGCACGCATGTGGGCTGGAGTCAGTGTGGTAGCCCTGGCGTGATGCGGGCCCCCTGTTGCAGGTGTACTACCCCGTGCGGCACCACCTTGTTCAGCACATGGTCAGCGCTATGCAGAGGCTGGGCTTCACCCCCAGCGTCACCATCGAGCAGAGGAGGCTGGCCGTGGACCTGTCCGAGGTCGTCATCAAGTGGGAACTGCAGAGGATCAAGGACCGGCAGGTAGGGCGTCGCCCCAGCTCCGCGCCTTGTGCTCCTCCCTAGACATCAGTCAGTAAAGTGTGTGTGTCTGCATGTGTTTTAAGCCGGACTCAGACTTGGATCCAAATTCAAGCGGAGAAGGAGTCAACTCTGTCTCGTCTTCCATTAAAAGAGGCTTGTCGGTGGACTCTGCCCAGGAAGTGAAACGCTTTAGGACGGCCACGGGAGCCATCAGTGCAGTAAGATCGTGTGTCCCCCCTGTGTGCTTTCTTCTATGGGGTCTGCGCTTCCTTGTGGAAGTTTGTTCATTTATTTCACAAATTTTGAATGGGTGCTGAGTGCTCAGACAGCTGGGAAGGGCTGCGCTCATCAGAGCCCGGGGGCTGGGACCCACTCCGGGGGTTTCCCAAGTTTCCAGACGCATGTTCCTTTGCACGTACTTAATACCATTAGAGTTCCAGCAAGACTGGTTAACTGCTTACAGAAAGGAATCCAAGGGAACTCCCTGGGGTGAGAATATTCACTGAGAGCTCTCATCATGTTGCGCTCAGTTTTGTTAAGAAGACAGCATGTCCTGCTTGGGGGGCCGCCCCCAGGAAGGCCCCGGCTGCCCCTCTCCTTGCCCCCTGTGGAGGTGAGGACTCTGTAACGCTGTCTGCCTGGGGTGAACTCTCCCTCCCGTGCCTCACAGTTCCTCCCCATCCCCATGCCATATTAGAACGGGAGCCCCCTACCACCTGT
The DNA here is from genome assembly GCA_029783875.1 of Phataginus tricuspis. Lineage (NCBI taxonomy): Eukaryota > Metazoa > Chordata > Mammalia > Pholidota > Manidae > Phataginus > Phataginus tricuspis. Next base: position 4,906,772 of record JAQQAC010015366.1, read on the forward strand.
CCGTTTATAGTCCGCACCCCACGGGCGGAGAGCCAGTCCTGTCAGCTGCCCCGTGAGCACCCGTCCCTTCCGCCTGCCCTGCCATCCCGCGCCAGCCCTGGTGCCTCACCCAGACCATGGAACTACCGCCCACCTGTTCCCTTTTTGTGTCTCTCCCGTGCATTTTTCACAAAGCAGACTACCAGAAACCACCTTTTCAAAATTTAATTCAGGGGAAGCTTGCTAGAGGTGTGTGGGACCTGTACTGTATTGTTTTTTAACTTCTTGTGACTACATAATTGCTTGCAAATAAAAACTTAAACAACTAAGGACCCCCGAGTCCTTCCCTTGGCCGTGGCTCTCACGCTCCACACCTTGCTGGTGATGCGCCAGCCACGCAGGCCTTTCCTCCGCCCAGAAACGCCCCAGGGTCTTTGCTCCCTTAGGACCTGCCCGCTGGCTCCTTCTCCTCTCCCTGGAGCAGTTGCCTCTCCTCTCCTCTCCGCTCCTCTCCTCTCCGCTCCTGCTGGCCGCTTCTCCGTCTGGAGAGCCACTTGACGTCATCCTCTCACCCTGGAGCCCAGGGCCTGTACAGTCCCCATGGCTGCTCTGTCTGTTCGTTGTCTTGCCTCTGGTGTCGCCAGGGCCCAGGGCAGCGCCTGCCCCGGAGGACTGGGTGTCATCAGGCGGCCCCGCGGGTCAGCACCCGGCTCGGGGCGCGCTGTTGAGGCCCTCCCTGCCCTCGCCAGGTGTTCGGGAGGAGCCAGTCGCTGCCCGGGGCCGACTCCCTTCTTGCCAAGCCCATCGACAAGCAGCACACAGACACCGTGGTGAACTTCCTCATCCGGGTGGCTTGTCAGGTGCGGCCTCTGCGTGGCTCGCGTTAGCGGTTCCAGAACAAAGACCACTTAGACACCAGAATGTTTTCTGGGATGGTTTAGTCAAAAAAGAAATAGAAAAAGCAAGGTCAGAGCCAGTTCTGTCCCTTCCATGACAAATTCCGTTGATCTCGTGACATGCTAGTATTGCTGAAACCTGCCTGTCTTAGAAATGATACTATTTTTTTAGAACATTTTTTCTTTCAGCAGTGATAAAATACTGTATCTTAAAATTAAAGGCATGTTGGTGCTAGGGAAACATGGTAGCTCTGTGATGTTGGACAGGTTATTGAACTTCCAAGTTACCGATCTCATAAAGGTACTGGACGATCCAACCTACATAAGTCAGGTTCAACATTTAGTCATTTAAATGCTTTTGTACCAGTGTTTATTTAGCATTCATATCAATATATATTTTCAAGGAGATGGGAATCCATTTCTGAAACTTTTCATTTTTATATGTCAAAAAGCATTGTAAATGAAATGTCCAGGGTATTTTTTTAGAATTTGGGAGCTGTATGGTTTTATAATGATCAAAGTAGTAAAACTGGTGATACTGTGGAGGACTTGCCGGCACAAGAAGAACCTGCTGAACTGCTCGGTGCCGCGTCCCTGGGGGCAGTGCGCCGGGCGCGGCCTGGGCCTGCTGGTGCTCAGCCGTCACTTGGCGTGCGGATCAGTGCTGCCGGGAGCTGGGGGGCCCCCTGCGGGTGTCCCTGAAGCCAGGCTGGCTGAGCTGAGTCCGGTGGGAGAGGAGGGGCGGCAGCGAGGAGAGCCGGGGCGCGAGGACGAGGGACACGTTCCTGTGAAACTCTGGCCTGACTCTGGGGGACTTTCCAGGTGAATGACAACACCAACACTGCGGGGTCTCCAGGGGAGGTGCTGTCTCGCCGGTGCGTGACCCTCCTGAAGACTGCCTTGCGACCGGACATGTGGTCCAAGTCTGAGCTCAAGCTGCAGTGGTTCGACAAGCTGCTGATGAGCGTGGTAGGTGTGCGGGCCTTCAGCCGTCTGGGCTCGGGCCGGGCCGCCGAAGCGTGAATCTTCCATTGCCTCGGCCAGTTGGGTCCCTTCCACTTTCTTCCTGTGCTAACGAGGAAGGGGTTTCACTCCCTGAAACTGGTTTTAAAACCTCAACTCTGCCCCTGGCGCCAAGCACAGCTAGGATTCGTGAAAATTGAATAGTTCTCCTGCCTTTCAAAGTTGCATTTCTTAGACTGACCCACTGGCTGGCTTGGGATAAACGTTTTTAGTTGATTTCTGCAACAACCTTTAAAATGAACTTAAAGTTTAAAAATAGATGGACACATAATTTATAAGCAGAATATTCAGGTAGCAAAGAAATAGCACCAAATGCTGATTAATTTCTGTGTTTTTGTTTTGTTTATGCAGTAGCCCCCATCCTTTAGTTCTGTGGCAGGTGCAGACCTGCTTGCTGTGAGCATTTGTTCTGCACAGCTAGGAGGGCTGCACAGGTCACCTGTGCTGTGAGACGCGGTGGGAGCACAGGCTTTGATTCCAGCGTGGTGCCTGGCTTCTGGATTGTCTGCAGATTTCCTTTCCCTTTTTCTCTTTGAAAGGGCAGTTACTTTCCTGTCAAAGGCAGGCACAGTTGAATCAGCCTCAGCCATGAGCGGACAGCCTCTTCCACTGAATAGGCTAACACTTGCATAATGCCCTGGGCTGGGTTTATGGAGACCTTCCACATTTTTCCCATAGTGGGAGGTCGCCCCTCACAGCCCACGTGCGCTGCGTGTGTGCGTCCATCACAGAAACGAACATCACGCAGCGGGATCACCTCACCACTAACCATGCACCTTCTTCTCTATTGTATTGCTTTCTTTCTCTTTTAATGCTGGTGCTCTCTCTTAGATGATTTCATGATACACAGTTTCAAAGATACTTCCTTCCTTTCAAAAGGATATTTGTTTTTTAACTGAAAAAATAGGAGGAGAAAAGCAAAATTCAGTGCAGTAATAGCCTTTTTAGACCAGGTTTTAGTCATTTTCAAAGCTTTAGTATTGAATATTGATACTTCTCATGCGCTTTTAAAGAGGTTTGACTGAATAAGGTAAATTTATTAAAAGAAACGCAAAAATCCACTGTATTAATAGTGGTCACATGGTTTTATATGTTTAGTGCATTCATCCTTCGGTGGTTTTTTTACTTTGTTCCAAAAACTTACTTAATGGTACGTAGCTTTAAATTCTGTGATCCACTTTGCAATCCATGTGTGACCTGTGTTCTCTGTTTCAGGAGCAGCCTAACCAGGTTAACTATGGGAATATTTGCACAGGCCTGGAAGTGCTGGGTTTCTTGCTAACTGTTCTCCAGTCCCCAGCCATCCTCAGCAGCTTCAAACCCCTGCAGCGCGGCGTTGCTGCCTGTATGACGTGCGGGAACACCAAAGTGTTACGAGCGGTCCACAGCCTCCTCTCGCGCCTCATGAGCATTTTCCCAACGGAGCCAAGTACGTGACCTTTCTCCCGTCGGCGCCTCTCTTAAAGCGGGGACGGGCGGGCACCAAGCTCGCTTACTTGACAGTGTTCATCCTCCAGTCACCGTCTTGAGCTTTTTGTCATCCCACTTTTCCTTGTACTTTGAAACTTTCTTTTTAAAAAAATGGATGTTAAAAGCTTAACAGCAGCAGTTGGTCGCATTACATGTTTTGTCTGCTGTGGAAACGTAGCTCTTCGTCAGCTGAATGTTTTCCTGTTCCCTTAAGGTATTGAGGGAAGTTAGGTCAAAGCATTTTGTCAGATGTGGAACAACTGGCAAGGTCAAATCTGGGCATGTAGTAAAGGAGCGCATTTAGAGCAAATTCAGGCGAGGCAAAAGGTTGTCGCTCGGCCCGGAGACCTCCCTTGTGCTGCCGTGGAGGGACCTGCCCATGCTAGTTGCTGCAGATCCCAGAATAAGGAAAGTCCTGGTGGTGCCTGGGCGGGTGTGAGAACCCAAACCAGGGGCCCAGGTTCTCACTCCTGTTTCAGGCACTTCCAGTGTGGCCTCCAAGTACGAAGAGCTGGAGTGTCTGTATGCAGCCGTCGGGAAGGTCATCTATGAAGGACTCACCAACTACGAGAAGGCCGGCAATGCGAATCCCTCCCAGCTCTTTGGTGAGTGTGCATCTGACCTGGTTTTCCCAGCAGTGGTTCCGTTTGGCATTCGTCTATCCGTGCTTTCTGGATGAGCTTTCCTTCTGGGAAATGCTCAGGGTGTCAGGAGGAGCTTTGAGCTGATGAGTTGCTGAGGGTGTCTGTGTGCCTGGTACACACAAGGCCACGGTCCCCTGTGGGCCTCGAGGCTAGCAGCCTCCACCGCCAGCTCCAGTACTTCCTCTGGTCCTCCCGCCTTGGCCTCAGGTGAAGATTTGGCTGCGAGGGGAATTGCATGGATCCTGCGGGTGCAGTTTTACACACAGCAGGGATGCTGCTAAAGTAGTACACAGATACGCAGAGTGACTGCTTCTCACAACGTGTTCACCTGCCAGGCCGCTCACAAGGCTAACCCCCCATCACCCTGGTGAGGCTCTGGCTGCCGTAGGTGAAGCAAAAGCTGGTCCCTGGGTCATGGGGCCGCTGAATGCCACTGACCTCCAGATTCCCAGAGGTCACATGCAGGGCTGCTTATTACTTTCTGTGAAACTCAGGCATCTGTGAGTAGATTAGATTTTGGGTTAGCAACTCTGAAAATGTTTTTCTCATTTTTACGTATTTGTTGTATAAAACTTTGGAATGCAAACGGAGGAAACCTAAATAAAAGTAACCTGTAAGCCTCTCTATTTAGTAGTAATCACTCGTAACATTTTGGTGTGTATGTCTTTTCTGTGCACATGTATATAAATACATAGTAACCCTTGTTATGCAGAACACTTGTGCAAACCGGACACATTGTTTAATGAGTTTGTTGCTCTCCAAGCTCTTGCTACTTACTATCTGAAATTTAGGAGCCAGGTGGATGTAGTTAAAACAGCACCCCTTGTTGTCCAAGCTTGCTGTCTCTATTCTGGAACCAGATGCACTTTGATAGTGAGGAACTCTTCCGTGACAGTTTTTTAAGTGGGATCATACAGTGGAGTCTGCTCTGCAGCCTGGCTTCCATCGTGAGTCGGCTTGAACATGGAGTGACTCTCCCGAGTGCAGTGAGGAGAGCTGGCTCCTGTCGGCCCCGCCTCCCCACTTCATGGGGGTGACGGCAGGCTCAGGGCAGCCTCAAGGCTAGTAGCCCCGGGAGCTGGCCACGCTGCTCCCCCTGTGCGAGACCCAGGGCGCAGTCACCGACACCTGCTCCACAGAGGGGGGCACGGCAGCCAGGAGCGGCCGTGTTCTTCATCCTCTGGTGTCGGGTACTCAGCCTGCTCACGTGTTCACTGTTCTGCTGATTATCACCTTTAACAAAGCAAGCCTGAAATTTTCCAGAAATTTTGGGATGAGCACATCTGCAAATGGCAAATAAACACCTTTTATGCTTCTGTGATGTGAGCCATGAATGCAAATTTACTATTTAATGTGTAGGTCAGCGGTGTTCATAAAAACGCTAGTTATGAAAGATAAATTGTTTTCCACATACTCCGTGTCCATGCTCTGCCCTTGACTTGCTGAATTGTCATGTCCAGGTGACCTAGATGGAAAAAGAGGTTCCCCTCCCTCCCCAAACATACCATGGGACAAAAAACAGCACTCAGGGTGGTTTGCGTAACCTAAACATAAAATGCAGACCTGGAGCTAAGAATGTTGTTTGTACTGAAACACAAAAACCAGGTTTCATGCCTGATGTGTTAACGATGAGTTAATTAGGAGTGAAAAATGCTTCGCGATGCGTGGGCCATGTAAAAGCCTATGTTGACATTTGGGATTTATATGTCAGTCAGAAATCCATTTTTATTTAGCACTTTTCAATGTTGTAAATAGCGTATTTTTGTTAATCAGTTTTTTTTTTTTTTTTAACTTTAAAAAAAGCCCTTCTACCTTTCAGGGACCCTTATGATCCTCAAGTCAGCCTGTAGCAACAACCCCAGCTACATAGACAGGCTGATCTCCGTCTTCATGCGCTCCCTCCAGAAGGTGGTCCGAGAGCACCTGAGCCCGCAGGCCGCGTCGGGCAGCACGGACACCACCTCAGGTAACAGGCGTGGTCCCCCCGGGTTTTCCTCAGACTTTGACACCTAAGTGGGACCAGCAGTGTAACTGAACCCTAAAACAAACGAGTTCCTGTTGTTTTTATGCCATCTGTTATCAGTTGCTCTTAACCAGAGGTTCTGAGCATTTCATTTAAAACCAAAGTGAGGGTCATTTTTAAAATAAGTTACTTCTAATATGTTTGAGCCTGAGAATGAAGACATTTTTAAATGGTTGGGTGTTCATGTGGAACATTCACTACTAAGTGAGAGTTATCTAATGATTTTGCTGTAAAACATACTGCTTAAAGCCATTCCGTCTGACAAGGCGTTGGTGGCAGGTCTGGGACCTGAGCAGTGGGTTCAGGAACCTGGGTGACTGGCTTGGCCCTTCAGGATGCAAGCGCCGTGGGCCTGACGTAGACGCGGCTGCACGGGGTTGCCTGCGCCGATCCCACTGGCTCCACCATCCCCTCCGCAGCGGGAGGCTTTTCGAGGGTAGTGAGATAGGGAGGACGCACTCAAATCCCAGAGCTCTAGAAAATATTGCTGGAGAAAATATGGGGCGAGTGGGCAGAATCCAGCATGCCACGCAGTGCAAAGTGCCTGCCTGCGGAGGTGGACTTACAGAGGTTGCGGGGCCCCTTCCCTGCACAAGCAGGAACGAGTGAGCTGGTGATGCTCAGCCTGGAGCTGGTGAAAGCGCGGCTGGCCGTGATGAGCATGGAGATGCGCAAGAGCTTCATCCAGGCCATCCTGACCTCCCTCATCGAGAAATCACCGGATGCCAAAATCCTCCGGGCCGTGGTTAAAATTGTGGAAGAATGGGTTAAAAATAATTCCCCGATGGCAGCCAATCAGGTGAGCTGGGGGGGCTGTTCTGCCGCCTCTGTCTGAAAGTTCAGGCCTCACTTTGCTTTCTCAGCTCTTCTTCTGAAACTTCTCAGGTGAAACTTTCCCCCCATATTTGCATCCCTGTATGTTTTCTTAAGACGAATTTTTCTCACTGTGCTTACCAGACTTTTAAGTGGAAACTTGAAGTGATTGGTCACTCATCTTAATGTGGTTTTACTTTGCTTAAAGTAGCAAATAATCCTTACTTGTTAGTCTTGGTGGTGGTGAAGGTAAGCCAAAAAAGAACACCTAATAATGAGGGACTATTATTGAATTTAGTAAGATGTGTGGAAACTTTGATTCGTTTCATCATTCAGTGTCCCTCCCACAGAGAGCTCTAGCCCCTTGGAAAATTGCATTGGTATCGGTTTCGATTTTAAGCATGCAAAGCACCAGAGCCACCTTTGCTTTTTCTGTTTAGAAATGATCTTATTTTACTTAACAGAATTGTAGGAGCTTAAAAAAATGGTAGGGCAGGTGTCTGAAATGCTTTTAAAAGTATCTTTTCTCAAATATAAGTCATAAGTAATTAACCTCTTAAAATACAAATTCATAGACACCTACACTCCGGGAGAAGTCCATTTTGCTTGTGAAAATGATGACCTACATAGAAAAGCGTTTTCCAGAAGACCTTGAATTAAACGCCCAGTTTTTAGACCTTGTTAACTATGTCTACAGGTAATTACAGCAATTAATCAAATATTGCATAAGTCATTCCACAATGTGTTCTCTGACCGACAACTTTTCATTGTACCTAGATTTTAAATATTCATTTAAATACTAAGTCACTTAACACATTTGGTGTCATTAATGAACCTTTTGCTCAAATGCTGCATCATTATAACACAGTCTTGGCTTTCATAGCAACATTTTGAAAAATTGATATAACTTGTGTCCTGCTTGTTTGTTGCGGTTTGGGGAGCCCACCCTCGGGGCAGCTCGTCCACTGGGTGTCACTCCTTTGCTTGCAGGGACGAGACGCTGTCTGGCAGCGAGCTGACTGCGAAACTCGAGCCCGCCTTCCTCTCCGGGCTGCGCTGTGCCCAGCCTCTCATCAGGGCAAAGTTTTTCGAGGTTTTTGACAACTCTATGAAACGTCGGGTCTACGAGCGCCTGCTTTATGTCACCTGTTCCCAGAATTGGGAGGCCATGGGGAACCACTTTTGGATTAAGCAGTGCATTGAGGTAGGATGTGCTCAGCCCTGTGGCCGGGGCACTGAAACCAGGAGGTGATCACACCAGCTGAGATAAATAAGAAAACTCCACCACAAAGCTGCTTTTAATCTCTAATGGGAAGAAGAAAGACTTAAAGCTGTGTTTTCACCAAAAGCTTTTTTTGGGTGATTTTTAAAAACCCTTTAAAGAGAAAACTGAATACTATTCCATAGTTTATAGCTAAAGATGCATTTTTCCTCAAACATAAGAATTGTAAATTCTGTCTGTGTGCCCCAGAAAATTTAATGTGCTGTAGTTGTCGGCTCTCATGATTCTTCAAACAGAAAGGTAGAGCAGCCAGGCCAGAGCAGCTGCTGGTGTGAGGAGCCAGAGCCCAGTAATGGAGGCCTGATGGTCAGGCCGTTCCCCTGGGCTGCAGGCCGCGCCTCTGACATGCTCACAGGACTGTAGTGGGGGCTCCTTGTTCGCTTGCCACTCAGGTCATCTGTCCTTTCTTTGGCTTAATCGCCAGCTTCCTGCACCCGGTGACCAACCTCGTTTCCCGAAGCAGGTTACCAGTGCTGTGGCAATGGTTCTAGTCCTTTTACCTGGAATGAGTGAAGTCAGAAGATTAGCAGATACCTTGTCTAATGAGACAGAAGATTGTGAGACTTTCTTTGAGGGAAAAGAAGGGGGTTGTGGCACTGGGTGTCGGTGAGAGCGTGTTAGCATATTGCCATTTGTGCTGAATGTACGTTTTCTTAGCGCCGTAGACAGCACGTATCCGCCATGTGGCTAGTGGCTACACGTTGGGTCCAGTTCCCCGGTTTAGCCATCCGTTACTCGGCAGACCAGTCAGTTGCCATTGTGTTTCGGCCTGGGGTCGGCCACCACAGGCCCAGGGATGGAGGGGACACTGGCCGAGGCAGGCCCACAGGAGCTGAAAGGGGAGGGGCGCCTCCAGGGTGCGAGCCAGGAATCCTCTTGCCCCCTCCCCTTTGTCCTGTGTGTCCGCTCCTTCGCCTGCCTGGCACCAGTTCACAGCCACTCACTTCTCTCCCTTACCTCTGGTGCCTCCCAGTTGCGGCACCGTCATGGCTCACGAGGATGACAGGAAGGGTTCCTTTGTGTTCATTCAGCTTCCCTCTTACCCACCGGTTCTTTTACTGTTGCAAAATTGTCCTTAAAGAAGAAAGCTGATCATGTCCGTCCTTGCCACAAGGTTGTACTTGGCACAAATCCAGCCTCCAAAGATGTGGAGTTGCCGCCCCCGAGTGACCGGGCCCTTGCCTGTCTCCAGCCCCCTGCTGTCCCATCCTCCCTCCCTCCTTCATCGGTCCCCAGCCTTGCTGGCCCTTGAGTTCCCAGACACGCCGCCTTGACACGCAGGCCCAAGCAGGCACCCTGTGTTGTAGGCCTGCCCGGCTCAGCAACACTGTCACCATGAGAAGGTGTTTGTGGTGCTCTTTTCCTTCCTTCTGACACCTCAGCTCCACGAGGCAGGGGACACCATGTCTGTGAAGGGAACAGGTGACTCTCCGGGCCTCACACGGCACCTACTGGGTGCTCAGTAAATATCTGCCAAACAAATGCCAGAGTGGCTCGGGGGACAGCATGAGCACGGGCCGGGTGGCGGGGCGTCCTGGGGCACGGGGACAGTCTCCGAAATGTTCCGTGTAGGTGGGGAGTGTCCCGTGACGGAAGATCTTTTGAGCCGCACCGAGGGGCTCGCATTGTCCCCTGAGGGCTGTTGAAGCCATTGGAAGGCGAGGGAGGGGCCCCGAGGTCAGCTGTGTGGAGGAAGGTGGGTTTGAGAAGAGTGAAGTCAGGGTGAGCCAGGTAGTTACATCCAGGAGGTGACGGCTGCTTAGGTCTTCAGGAGGTTTAAGGGGCAGGACTTGGTAACAGGTTTGCGGGGCGAGTGAAGGAGAAGTAGGTGGAAGAGGCAAAAGCTTCTCTCTGTCTGGGAGGGAGGAAGCCCATCTGGTAGGAGGAAGGGCGCTGCACTTAAAATTAGATGTGGAGTCCGTGGGACCTGAGTGGCGGATGTCTGCGAGGGCAGCTCAGACTCCTCGCCCCAGCTGCAGAGCAGCCCAGGGCAGAGCTGCGGGCTCGGGGAGAGTCGGCACCCGGGAGCCACTTGGCACTGCCCGGCATTACCTCTGCGTCCCAAAAGCCCACCTGCCAGGCCCGTGTCCAACGTTTGTCTTCTTTTTCCTAACCCTCTTGAGCTTCTCTTGGCCGTGTGCGAGAAGAGCACGCCCCTCGGAACCAGCTGCCAGGGGGCCATGCTCCCGTCCATCACCAACGTGATCAACCTGGCCGACAGCCACGACCGCGCCGCCTTTGCCATGGTCACGCACGTCAAGCAGGAGCCTCGCGAGCGCGAGAACAGCGAGTCCAAGGAGGAGGTGACGCTCGGGTGGGGTGGTGCCTCCTTGTCACAGCAAAATTCCCATCTTCTGAAGTATTTCGTATGAGCCTTTAAAGAGTTGTTTAGGGCAAGAGCAATGTATTAAAACCTGTCTCTACCAGAGTGTGGTAAAAAACCTGAGTTAGATTTCTTTTTTCCTTTTTCCATCGAGGTATGATTCACATACATTGTATTAGTTTAAGGTGTACAGACAGTGTAGTTATTTGACATTTATATATACTGCAGAATGATCACCACGGTAATTCTAGTTAACATCCATCACCATATGTAACTAGGATTTTTTTTTTTATGAGAACTTTTAAGGTTCACTCTTAAGCAACTTTGAAATATGCAGTACAGCATTATTAACTGTAGTCACCTTGCTGTACGTTATATCCCGAGGACCCGCTTGTTTGGTAACCAGAAGTTTGTACCTGTGACGACCGTGACCCGTTTCACCTGCCCTCTGGCAGCCACCACTATGTTCCCCGTATCTGTGAGCTTGGGCTTTTTGTTTCTGTTTGGTGTTTCGTTTCGTTTTTGTTTTTAAAGATTCCACAGGTAATTGAGATCATATGGTCTTTGTCTTTCTTAGCATGATTTATTTTGCTTAGCATAAGGCCCTCAGGGTCCATCCGTGTTGCCACGAATGGCAAGGTTTCTTTTTTTAATGGCTGACTAACTTCCCATTGTCTGTATATGCCGCATCTTTATCCATTCGTCCATGGATGGACATTTGGGTTGTTCCCATTCAGTTAGATTTTTTAAAGTTAGAAGTGATAAGCATCCCACTGTGCCATTCAGCTCTGAGACAGATCGCTTGACGGGTTGTGCGCCGTCGTACAGCATATCTTACTGCATGGTGAGCTTTCTGTCCAGGTGAGAGGCGGCCCATGCTGTGTCCTGATGGCTCCCAGCAGCCTGTGAGGGGGCGGCTGACACTGCAGACGCACATCTTTAAGCCATTGGTGGTTAGGTTCTTGGCTCCCGGAAGCCCGGTCTCTCCGGAGTGTTGGGTTCAGAAGACACCACGCAGGACAGGGCCTCGCTTGGCTCTCGAAGGGGCAGTGTGTTCCCGCTCCTGCGGGTGGTGGAGCCCGTCATTTTATGAACAAGTCAGAATTTAAAATTCCCTTCACTATTGCTCAACACCAGATCATCTGGTGATAACAATTTTCTTTCTGTGCTTCTCCCGTGTGGAGTAAATTTCCGACTTTGAAGTGATTCTTCTGCATTTTCAAGGGTACATGCCAAAGAGTTGGCGACTTGATTCAGAGGCAGTTCGATGAATAAATTTTGACTGGGGCTCCCCAGACTCTTCAGACAGAAACAGGGTTTGTTCCCTTTTGTGAAGTCAAGGAAAACATTGTGCCACCGAGGTGCTGTGCAGAGGCCCCGACGGGGTTCTTAATCTGCATGCCCGGCACCTCGGCAACTGTACTCATTCTGAGGAACGGGAGACGGTAATTCCTAATACTTTTTATTAGTTTTACTGTCTAAAGTTTGTGTTTCCTTTTTTATTTTATTTTTATTTTGCTATCATTAATCTACAATTACATGTGCAACATTATGGTTACTAGACTCCCCCCATCATCAGGTCCCACCCACCAGCCCCATTACAGTCACTGTCCATCAGCGTAGTGAGATGCTATAGAGTCACTACTGGTCTTCTCTGAGTTGTACAGCCCACCCCGTGCCCCCCCACTACATTATGTCTGCTAATCATAATGCCCCTTTTTCCCCCTTTTCCCTCCCTTCCCACCCATCCTCCCCAATCCTTTCCCTTTGGTAACTATTAGTCCGTTCTTGGGTTCTGTGAGTCTGCTGCTGTTTTGCTCCTTCAGTTTTTTTCTTTGTTCTTATACTCCACATATGAGTGAAATCATTTGATACTTGTCTTTCTCCACTGGCTTACTTCACTGAGCATAATACCCTCTAGCTCCATCCATGTTGTTGCAAATGGTAGGATTTGTTTTCTTATTATGCCTGAATAAAATTCCATTGTGTATATGTACCACATCTTCTTTATCCATTCATCTACTGATGGACACTTAGGTTGCTTCCATTTCTTGGCTATTGTAAATAGTGCTGCGATAAACATAGGGGTGCATATGTCTTTTTGAAACTGGGCTGCTGCATTCTTTGGGTAAATTCCAAGAAGTGGGATTCCTGGGTCAAATGGTATTTCTATTTTGAGTTTTTTGAGGAACCTCCATACTGCTTTCCACAATGGTTGAACTAATTTGCATTCCCACCAGCAGAGTAGGAGGGTTCCCCTCTCTCCACATCCTCGCCAACATTTGTTGTTGTTTGTGTTTTGGATGTTGGCCATCCTCACTGGTGTGAGGTGATATCTCATTGTGGTTTTAATCTGCATTTCTCTGATGATTAGTGATGTGGAGCATCTTTTCATGTGCCTGTTGGCCATCTGAATTTCTTCTTTAGAGAAGTGTCTGTTCATGTCCTCTGCCCATTTCTTAATTGGATTATTTGGTCTTTGTTTGTTAAGGTGCATGAGTTCTTTGTATATTTTGGATGTCAACCCCTTATCGGATACATCATTTATGAATATATTTTCCCATATTGTAGGATGTCTTTTTGTTCTACTAATGGTGTCCTTTGCTGTGCAGAAGCTTTTCAGCTTGATATAGTCCCACTTGTTCATTTTTGCTTTTGTTTCCTTTGCCCGGGGAGATACGTTCATGAAGAAGTCACTCATGTTTATGTCCAGGAGATTTTTGCCTATGTTTTTTTCTAAGAGTTTTATGGTTTCATGACTTACATTCAGGTTTTTGATCCATTTCGAGTTTACTTTTGTGTGTGGAGTTAGACAGTAGTCCAGTTACATTCTCTTACATGTAGCTGTCCAGTTTTTCCAGTACCAGCTGCTGAAGGGGCTGTCATCTCCCCATTGTATATCCAAGGCTCCTTTATCATATATTAATTGACCATATATGTTTGGGTTAATGTTTGGATTTTCTATTCTGTTCCACTGGTCTGTGGGTCTGTTCTTGTGCCAATACCAAATTATCTTGATTACTGAAGCTTCGTAGTAGAGCTTGAAGTCTGGGAGCGTAATTCCCCATTTTATTCTTCCTTCTCAGGATTGGTTTGGCTATTCGGGGTCTTTTGTGGTTCCCTATGAATTTTAGAGCTATTTGTTCCAGTTCGTTGAAGAATGGTGTTGGTATTTTGATAGGGATTACATTGAATTTGTAGATTGCTTTAGGTAGGATAGCCATTTTGACAATGTTTATTCTTCCTAGCCAAGAGCATGGGGTGAATTTCCATTTGGTAGTGTCCTCTTTAATTTCTCTCAGGAGTGTCTTGTAGTTTTCAGGATATAGGTCTTTCACTTCCTTGGTTAAGTTTATTCCTAGGTATTTTACTCTTTTTGATGCAATTGTGATTGGAATTGTTTTCCTGATTTCTCTGTTAGCTCATCGTTAGTGTATAGGAATGCAACAGATTTCTGTGTATTAATTTTGTATCCTGCAACTTTACTGAATTCAGATATTAGATCTAGTAGTTTTGGAGTGGATTCTTTAGGGTTTTTTATGTACAATTATCATGTCATCTGCAAACAGACAGTTGACTTCTTCCTTACCAATCTGGATGCCTTGTATGTCTTTGTTTTGTCTGATTGCCGTGGCTAGGACCTCCAGAACTATGTTGAATAAAAGTGGGGAGAGTGGGTATCCTTGTCTTGTTCCCAATCTTAAAGGAAAAGCTTTGAGCTTCTCGCTGTTAAGTATAATGTTGGCTGTGGGTTTGTCATATATGGCCTTTATTATATTGAGGTACTTGCCCTCTATACCCATTTTGTTGAGAGTTTTAATCATGAATGGATGCTGAATTTTGTCAAATGCTTTTTCAGCATTATGGAGATGATCATGTGGTTTTTGTTCTTCTTTTTATTGATGTGGTGGATGATGTTGATGGAATTTCGAATGTTGTACCATCCTTGCATCCCTGGGATGGATCCCACTTGATCATGGTGTATGATCCTCTTGATGTATTTTTGAATTCGGTTTGCTAATGTTTTGTTGAGTATTTTTGCATCTGTGTTCATCAGGGATATTGATCTGTAATTTTCTTTTTTTGTGAGGTCTTTGCCCGGTTTTGGCATTAGAGTGATGCTGGCTTCATAGAAAGAGTTTGGAAGAATTCCCTCCTCTTCTATTTTTTGGAAAACTTTAAGGATAATGGGTATTATGTCTTCTCTATATGTCTGATAAAATTCAGCGGTGAATCCATCTGGCCCGGGGGTTTTGTTCTTGGGTAGTTTTTTGATTACCGATTCAATTTTGTTGCTTGTAATTGGTCTGTTTAGGTTTTCTGTTTTTTCCTTGGTCAGTAGTAGAAGGTTGTATTTTTCTAAGAGTTGACCATTTCTTCTGGGTTTTCCAGCTTGTTAACATACAGATTTTCATAGTATTCTCTTATAATTCTTTGTATTTCTGTGGAGTCACCGTGATTTTTCCTTTCTCATTTCTGATTCTGTTTATGTGTGTAGATTCTCTTTTTCTCTTAATAAGTCTGGCTAGGGGTTTATCTATTTTCTTTATTTTTTAAAGAACCAGCTTTTGGTTTCATTTATTTTTTCTATTGTTTTATTTTTCTCAATGTTATTTATTTCTTCTCTGATCTTTATTATGTCCCTCCTTCTGGTGACTTTGGGCCTCATCTGTTCTTCTTTTTCCAATTTCAATAATTGTGACTTTAGACTGTTCATTTGGGATTGTTCTTCTTTCTTTAAATATACTGGATTGCAATATACTTTCCCCTTAGAACTGCCTTTGCTGCGTCCCACAGAAGTTACGGCTTTGTGCTGTTGTTGTCATTTGTCTCCATATATTGCTTGATCTCTGTTTTAATTTGGTCATTGATCCATTGATTATTTAGGAGCATGTTGTTAAGCCTCCATGTGTTTGTGAGCCTTTTTGTTTTCTTTGTACAATTTATTTCTAGTTTTATACCTTTGTGATCTGAAAAGTCGGTTGGTAGAATTTCAATCTTTTTGAATTTACCTAGGTTTTTTTTGTGGCCTCGTATGTGGTCTATTCTGGAAAATGTTCCATGTGCACTTGAGAAGAATGTGTATCCTGCTGATTTTGGGTGTAGAGTTCTGTAGATGTCTGTTAGGTCCATCTGTTCTAGTGTGTTGTTCAGTAACTCTGTGTCTTTACTTATTTTCTGTCTGGTTGATCTGTCCTTTGGAGTGAGTGGTGTGTTGAAGTCTCCTAAAATGAATGCATTGCTTTCTATTTCCTCCTTTAATTCTGTCAGTATTTGTTTCACATATGTCAGTGCTCCTGTGTTGGGTGCATAGATATTTATGATTCTTATATCCTCTTGTTGGACTGACCCCTTTATCATTATGTAATGTCCTTCTTTGTCTCTTGTTACTTTCTTTGTTTTGAAGTCTGTTTTGTCTGATACAAGTATGGCAATACCTGCTTTTTTCTCCCTGCTGTTTGCATGAAATGTCTTTTTCCATCCCTTCACTTTTAGTCTGTGTATATCTTTGGGTTTGAGGTGAGTCTCTTGTAAGCAGCATATAGATGGGTCTTGCTTTTTTATCCATTCTATTACTCTGTGTCTTTTGATTGGTGCATTTAGACCATTTACATTAGGGTGATTATTGATAGATATGTACTTATTGCCATTGCAGGCTTTGTATTCGTGGTTTCCAAAGGTTCCTGGGTAGCTTCTTTACTATCTAACAGTCTAACTTAACTCTCTTATTAAGCTATTATAAACACAGTTTGATGATTTTTTATTTCTCTCCCTTCTTCTTCTTCCTCCTTCATTCTTTATATGTTAGGTGCTTTATCCTGTACTCTTTTGTGGTTCCTTTGACTGGTTTTGTGGATAGTTGATTTCATTTTTTGCCTTTAGTTAGTATTTGGTTGGTCTGCTCTCTTTCCTGTGATTTTATTTTCTCTGGTGACATCTATTTAGCCTTAGGAGTGCTTCCATGTAGAGCAGTCCCTTTAAGATATCCTGTAGAGGTGGTTTGTGGAAGGCAAATTACCTCAACTTTTGCTTGTCTGGGAATTGTTTAATCCCTCCCTCAAATTTAAATGATAATCATGCTGGGTACTGTATTCTTGGTTCAGGGCCTTTTTGTTTCATTGCATTAACTATCTCATGCCATTCTCTTCTGGCCTGTAAGGTTTCTGTTGAGAAGTCTGATGATGGCCTGATGGGTTTTCCTTTGTAGGTGATCTTTTCTCTCTCTGGCTACCTTTAATACTCTGTCCTTGTCTTTGATTTTTGCCATTTTAATTATTATATGTCTTGGTGTTGTCCTCCTTGGGTCCCTTGTGTTGGGAGATCTGTGGGCTTCCATGGTCTGAGAGACTATTTCCTTCCCTAGCTTGGGGTAGTTTTTAGCAATTATTTCTTCAAAGACACTTTCTATCCCTTTTTCTCTCTCTTCTTCTGGTACCTCTGTAATGCAAATATTGTTCTGTTTGGATTGGTCCCACAGTTCTCTTAATATTCTTTCATTCCTAGAGACCCTTTTATCTCTCTCTGCCTCAGCTTCTCTGTATTCCTGTTCTCTGATTTCTATTCCATTAACAGTCTCTTGCACCTCATCCGGTCTGCTCTTAAGCCCGTCTATCGATTGTTTCATTTCTGTTATCTCCCTCCAGACTTCATCCCTTAGCTCTTGCATATTTCTCTGTAGCTCCATCAGAATGGTTATGACTTTTATTTTGAATTCTTTTTCAGGAAGATTGGTTATATCTATCCCACCAGGCCCTCTCTCTGGGGTTGACTGAGTGATTTTTGACTGGACCAGATCCTTCTGCCTTTTCATGGCAATAGAAGTGGTCGCAGGCAGGTGGCACGTGTGTCAGCTGGGAGAACAAAGTCCCTTCCTGCTTATTGTTCTCCTTGCCCTTCTCCGCAGCCTGTGCCGGTAACGCGCACACCGGGAGGCAGTCTCTGGAATAATCCCCTGAGCTGCCGTGGGCAGGGCTGCCCTCAGGCTAGCCTAGAGCACTGCGAGGGGTGGCAGCCATGCCGGGTGTGTTCTCCTGTGAGGACGGCACCCCTTTGTGCCTTCCGGACCTTCTCTAGCTTCTGCTGCCCCCCCCAACTCATGCCAGGTTAGATGTGCGCTGGGAGGAGACTCTGTGTGGCTGCTGTGGGTGTGGCTGCTCTCCGGCTGCTCTGCAGCTGGGCGAGTCAGCCGATCCGTTTGCAG
>JAQQAC010015366.1:4928360-4938663 GCA_029783875.1 Phataginus tricuspis
CTGCTGAACCCCTCCCACGGCTGCCTGGCTGCTAAACACCTGTGGCCTTGGGTGCCTGGAACAGCGTTCTCACTCTGCCCGCAGATCTTTGGAAGTTTGAAAGTGGGGGGGGGGTGTCTGCTGCAGCGGGGGGTGGTGGAGTCTGCTGGGCATGGGCGCGTGGGGCTCCCGGTGGCACGATTTTAGCACCGGCCTGCACCCAGCCACGCTAATCTCATTTCTGTCTGTAGACAGGGGCGCTGCTTGGTGCTTTTGTGCAGCTGTGTCACATTTCCACAACATTGGCCGAAAAGACATGGGTCCAGCTTTTTCCCAGATTGTGGAAAATTCTGTCTGACAGACAGCAGCATGTGAGTATACTGTTTAAGATCCTGCTTTGGAAAGTGCTTCGTTTTAGCTTTTGACTAAGTATTTATGAATGAAAACAATCCTGATAATGTTTCAGAGGATGAGGAAACTACTGCGGGTTACCTAAGATTTACCAAACTATAGTCCCAGATGCTGTGTGAGAGCAGAGATGTGCTGAGTTTCGAGGAAGCCCTGAGCTCCCATGCTGTCTGGTTTCAGGCTCTGGCCGGTGAGATCAGCCCGTTCCTGTGCAGCGGCAGCCACCAGGTGCAGCGGGACTGTCAGCCCAGCGCCCTGAACTGCTTCGTGGAGGCCATGTCCCAGTGTGTCCCTCCGATCCCCATTAGGCCCTGCGTCCTGAAGTACTTGGGGAAGACGCACAACCTGTGGTTCCGCTCCACACTAATGCTAGAGCACCAGGCTTTTGAAAAAGGTCTGAGTCTGCAGATTAAACCGAAGCAAACAACAGAATTTTATGAGCAGGAGAGCATAACTCCCCCTCAGCAGGTGAGCCTCACCTTGTTTTAAATAGTCTTCTCGCCAGTGACTTCAGGGTTTCAATAAACATGCCCAAAGATTCTGAAGTCCAGGACAACAAAGTTGCTTTACTAGGAAAACAAGGCTTTTGTCACGAGCAGTCAGAAGCCATGATCTGTGTTTTCAGGAGATACTGGATTCCCTTGCTGAACTTTACTCTCTGTTACAAGAGGAAGATATGTGGGCTGGGCTATGGCAGAAGCGGTGCAAGTATTCAGAGACAGCGACCGCTATTGCCTACGAGCAGCACGGATTCTTTGAGCAGGTAGCCACTGCGAAGCGAAATGGCTGGGTTACGTGGTTGGTGAAGGATCGTTTATAGTGTCTGTTCAGTACAGTGTCCTTAAGTCGGAGATCACGTTTTAGCAAGAAGTTTACTGTTTTATTTGAAGCATTTATCCTATGTGTAAAAGCCCTTTGAAGTGTCAGTTTTAAGAGAAATGTGCACATATGCTACAGGCATTTAAAGCCCCATCCTAAACCCTTCAGTGTCAGTTGCAAACAGGGGTGCTTTTTATCTGCAGTCCGTGACCCTGTTGGAAGTGGTGGGTAGTCTGCTTTTGGTGCTTAAACTTCAGTCCTTATGTCTGTCCTTTCAGTGTAGCGTGAGCCAGCGTCACAGGACTTGGTCCTCACCCTGTGCGGGACACCGGGCCTCGGAAACCCCAGAAGCACAGGCCCGGCCGTGGCCCCGGGGGCGCCGCCCGCCCCTCTGCATCCATGTGGGCCTTACACGTCCTCGCTCCTCCTCCCGCTCTCTTGCGGTCTCTGGGAGGAAGGGCCCCAGGCTCCATGCGCTTCACAGAGCAGGCGCCCTCTCAGCCTGGGAGCCAGTTTGCCGTAAATGACTGAGCAGTGGCTGAGCGGCAGTTCCTAGAGGAACTGCAGCTTGAAAGCATGGTTAACTTTTTTAGGCACAAGAATCCTACGAAAAGGCAATGGATAAAGCCAAAAAGGAACACGAGAGGAGTAACGCATCCCCTGCTATTTTCCCAGAATACCAGCTTTGGGAGGACCACTGGATTCGGTGAGCTGCCCAGCATTGGATGTACTGAAGAGTCAGTTGAGGAACCAGTAAAAAAACGTCTGAAATTTCCCCATAATGAGTGTTTTTTTTTTAAAGGGGGACTTTGCTGCTTTTTTTATGGTCCCGTAAAGAAAAGGGCAGACGAAAATCTGAAACAGCTTTAAAGTCTTGAGTAATTAACAGTGTGCATTGTAGAAACGGTGTGTGGTCCTGCCTCCACTGACCCGCGTGCCGGAGCTCTGCCGGGCGGTGGGCGGTCCTGGTGTCCTGGGCGCGTTTCTTCCAGACAGCAGGCAGCTCAGTGCCGTGGCCCACTACGGTGTCCCACGAAGCCCACCTTTTGCTGTGTGGGGGAAAGTACTTGTTTTCCTTCTACGGAATGGAAATAAAGGACTTAAAATCCTGTCCCCCCCCCTCCCACCTTTCTGAACCTGTTGGTGTTGGCACTGAGCTTTTTGCTGGAATCCCTGGTCTTCTAGGTGCTCTAAGGAGTTGAACCAGTGGGAAGCTTTGACAGAATACGGCCAGTCCAAAGGTCACATAAACCCCTACCTCGTCCTGGAGTGTGCTTGGCGGGTGTCCGACTGGGCCGCCACGAAGGAGGCCTTGGTGCAGGTGAGCCGGCCCGCCACGCTCCGGTCACATGCCCAGCCGCGTGGGCTCCGTTTGCAAAGCCGTGCATCCTCTGGAGATCTCACTGGGAGCAAGCTGGGCATTCTGGCGGGTGAAAGATAGCTCTTGGGAAGCAAGCGTTATTTTGGGGTATCTCTAGTCTTGTTCCTAAGTTTGTTAAGATTTAGGAGTTAAATTAAGTGTTAGTTCATTGTTTGATGGTAACAGTGCCACATGTAGGGACTTTGGATTCTGTGAGAAAGCCATTTAATGGTGCCTGGAGAAATCTGGGAGAAAGCAGCCTTACCAGAGGACTCAGTGGGCCTTACCAGAGGACTCAGTGGGAAGAAACACTGCTGGGAGTGTGGGGCCGACAGGAGCCTGTCCTGGGTGCTCAGCTCAGAAGCTGTGAGACAGGTGCACCTAAGAGGGGATCACGTTGGGAGCAGATGTGTCACCTGTGTGCCTCCCTGACTGTCTTCACCGTGGGGTTACTAGATCAAAGAGGGGCCATGAATGCAGCTGTGCTTTCAAACGTCAGATAAACAAGCGAAAGACTTGTATAAAAACGCATGATGGCATTATCGTTATACTTAGGTCGTTTGGACAGATGGTATTATGGCACTAAACTGTATGATTTTATTGTTTCGCGAAGGTGCTTCAGTGTCACTGATCTTGTTGCAGCAAGTCCTATAAAATTCCCTCCACAGATGGCTTTGGAAAAGATGAATTTTTTATCATTTGTGTCCTAAATGCTGTGTGAGAGATGGATAAGATGTGATGGGTTCCAGCGCTCTCTGTAGAACGTGGTGGCCAGCGGGCAGGGGGCACAAGCCGGGCACGCAGAGCCCTTCCCTGCCCTGAGCCGTGTGAAGGCGGCCAGCAGAGCCCGGAACAGGAAGCGGGGCAGCTCCAGGCTCGGTCGGCCTCATGGCACAGCTCATAACCATGCCTGAAGAAGTCTGCCAGAGTGCAGCTTTTCAGTGACAATAAAGTGTGTTCACTAATATTCTTATGAACCTGAATCATGGCCGCCTTCGTCCTTGTGAATGTAGAACAAGTCAGATAAATTTCCCAGGATAGCAATGTGATTTTGACAGAGTGCTGATGAGCGTATATTTAATACTTTGAAAATTCGCTGGCTGACTTTGTGGCCTAGTGGTGGTTGTTCATCTGGTCTGTCGTAACAGTGTTGATCGGTTTCCCTCTTTGTCGGAGCTGAGACCTCAGAGCAAGGGGCCTGTGGGATGCCT
Source organism: Phataginus tricuspis (assembly GCA_029783875.1). Classification (NCBI taxonomy): domain Eukaryota; kingdom Metazoa; phylum Chordata; class Mammalia; order Pholidota; family Manidae; genus Phataginus; species Phataginus tricuspis. Next base: position 4,932,138 of record JAQQAC010015366.1, read on the forward strand.
GTGTAGCTGGGGACATTGGCCACTCTCTGTATTCGGAAAAGAAGACTATCTAGAAAAAGCAGTCTGAATACATGACTTCCCTAAAGAAAATACATGTCTGTTATAGATTAATTTCTGTTTATTGTTTTGCATAATTGGCTACTAAATACACTGGCTTTCCTTTTTGACCCTTTATACTGAGAGGGAGAATCCCATCGCTTCCTATGTAATGTTCTTTCGCCACCAGGTGGAAGTAAGTTGTCCCAAGGAGATGGCTTGGAAGGTGAACATGTACCGGGGATACTTGGCCATCTGCCATCCCGAGGAGCAGCAGCTCAGCTTCATCGAGCGCCTGGTGGAAATGGCCAGCAGCTTGGCCATCCGCGAGTGGCGGCGGCTGCCCCACGTGGTGTCTCACGTGCACACGCCACTTCTCCAGGTGGGTGGGCTGCACCGTGAGCCCAGCACCTCCTGGCCAGGCTCGGGTTTAAACTGACCTGGCCAGCAGGCAGGAAGCTCCTTCTGCTTGTCTTGCTGGTCTCTTCTCACTTAAACTTGTCTTCAGCAAAAGGAGGCCAGAGCTGAGGTTTAAGGTTGGGGGCTCACACAAGCAGTGTTCAAGGCGAGGAATAAATGCAGGGGCCAAGGTATCTGTGGGATTAGAGGGCCTTCTGGTGAGTGAGTCATGAGGTCTTTGTAACCGTCAGGCTCCTGACCGGCTCTGCAGTTTATTTTCCTCCTTTGGTCTTTAATACAATGCTGACGTGGACTCTACGCTGGACCCATTTAGGCCGCCCAGCAAATCATTGAACTTCAGGAAGCTGCTCAAATAAATGCAGGCCTACAGCCGACCAACCTGGGGAGGAACAACAGCCTGCATGACATGAAGACCGTGGTGAAGACCTGGAGGAACAGGCTGCCCATCGTGTCCGACGACTTGTCCCACTGGAGCAGCGTCTTCATGTGGCGGCAGCATCATTACCAGGGTAAACCTACCTGGTCCGGCATGCATTCATCATGTAATTTCCAGACACCCCACTGTTCTGGTTTCACGTCTTGGTCTGGTTTTGTTTTATCTTTCACTGGATTCTCTGTTTTTCGGCAGGTGTGGTTAGATGGTGGTTGGTGTGGCCAGGGCGCAGACAGAGGCGTGAGAGACGGGAAGGTCTTCCCCCGCCTGTCCCGCTTTTCTAGCTAGAACAGAATTGCTGCCAGACACGCCCGTCGCAGCGCAGCCGGCCGGAGCTCTGGGCTGTGACGCTGTTTAGAAACCCCCCGAAGAAGAGCTGCTCTCGCAGCTCCGCGCAGCCCTCTCCAACTTCTTGGCCCTCTGCTCATCCCCTAAACCTGCCAGGCATCTCTTTAGAACGCCGTTCGTGATCGAGTCCAAGATGGTCGTGCTCAACAGTCCATGCTCTTTATATCTGTCTTTTGATATAAAATAAGAGACAGTAATGGGGGTCTGCCGCAGAACGTCCCATTTTCATAAGCCATGCGTGTTTTGTTTTTCATGTTTTATTTACGACTTATTGTAGAGCTCTGGAAAATGCTTGCCTTGGACTGATAACTCATTTCTTTGCTCTCTAGCTATTGTAACCGCATACGAAAACAGTTCTCAGCACGATCCAAGTTCAAATAACGCTATGCTTGGGGTTCACGCATCAGCTTCCGCCATCATCCAATATGGAAAAATTGCCCGGAAACAAGGACTGGTCAACGTGGCTCTGGATATATTGAGCCGTATTCATACTATTCCAACCGTTCCTATTGTGGATTGCTTCCAGAAGATTCGACAGCAAGTCAAATGCTACCTCCAACTGGCAGGAGTCATGGGGAAGAACGAGTGTATGCAGGTAGGGCCCCCCCCAGGACCTGCACCCCTGCCCCAGGGGGCCGGTGGGTGAAGAACGAGGGTGTGGGAAACCGCTGGTTCGGGTAGTAGAGAAAGGGGATTCGAATTCTCTGTGAACACGGTCTTTATGATAGGAACAATCCTTCTAAGACAAGAAAGGGAAAGGAAACTGCAGGGGTATTTAAATTAATAACATTTTATAGTCACTATTCTACCATATACTTGGTTAATGGGTTTAAGGAAAGAAAATTAAAAACTGCAGAATTATGAGGGTCTATTTGGGCTGTGTTCAGAGGAATATTAATAAAAACAATGAGGCTGACTATAAACATGCAAAGCTTTGGAGAAAATAATATCCTTAAAGTGTTTAGAACTGAGAGCTTGGCATTTAGTAATTGAGTTCAATTAAACACTACGTGTCAGTCAGATATTCACGATAGGCAAGTCTGCTGTTAGTTTAAAGGTTACATGTCAGTAACCTTGAGGTCCTATTGCCTAGATAAATATTTTAATGAAGCTTTCATATTATTGTCTAGAAACTTCAAGAACTTTTTTTCCACTTTTTTTAAACAGGGCCTTGAAGTTATTGAATCTACAAACCTAAAATACTTCACAAAAGAGATGACAGCTGAATTTTATGCACTGAAGGGAATGTTCTTGGCTCAGATCAACAAGTATGTATGTCACCCAGGAGGAGGGACTGGGGCTTCAGGTTACTTGGATAGTTCTTTACAACGTGAAGTCATTGTATAGCTCAAGCTAGAAATTGGTGTGGTTTAATGATAGTTGTCGGGTGTGATATTTCTGGTATTATACCTCTGAAGCTAGTAACTTGGAGCAGAACAAGCCAGTTTGATGTTTAGTGCTTAAACAAGCTTTTTAAAAACAAGTGGCCTGAACACAGAACTGCTGATGGCATGAATTCATTTCCCTGTTTTCTCAGCGTGACAGTTCTTAACAGTTGATTGATTCCTTTCATGGAGATGGAGTCTTGTTTTGGGAGTCAGTCACCTGTGGCCTGCAGGCCAAATCTGGTTTTTGCAAATGACCTATTGGAACACACCCACACCCCTTGATGCTGTGGCTGCTTTCATGCCACAGCTGCAGAATTGAGTAATTAAAAGAGAAGTTTCATCACCTGCATGGCCTAAACCATTGGCCAGCCCATTACAGAAAAAGGTCACAGAGCTCTGTTTTAAAGCCAGAGACATGAGATGAAATTTTGTACGAAGTATACAAATAAAATTAACGTACAAGATGCTGCATGTTGCCAAATAGAGAGCTTTAAAGCCCACTTTCCACATTTTTAGTTTGTAAGCATCACATTTTTAGCTTATATTTAAATGAAGTGATTTTTGTCGAGATAGAAGGGTTTTATCTTTTTTTTAATGTTTTAAATGCATATGACATAAAGTACGCTGTTTGAAAGTGTACAGTTCAGGGGGTTTTAGTGTATTCACAGTGTTGTGCCACCACCACTTAACTCTAGAATATCACCCCCAAAAGAAACCATATACGTGTTAGTCTGTTCCCATCTGCCCTTTCTTTTGTCCCCTGACAACCACTAGTCTACTTTCTGTCTCTGTGATTCGCCTATTTTGAATATTTATTATAAATAGAATCATACACGGTTTTGTGTCTAGCTTCTTTCACTTAGCATGATGTTCTCAAGGTTCACCCACGCTGTAAGCATGCGTCAGTACTTCACTCCTTTACATGCGTGATTAATACCCCATTGTATATCCATGTGTTTTATTTAGCCATTCAACAATTGGTAGACATTTGTGTAGTTGACACTTAATGGCTATTAGGAATGACGCTGCTGTGGACATTCATGCGCAAGGCTTTGTGTGAGCATGTTTTTAGTTCTCCTGGGTGTATACCTAGGAGCGGAGTTGCGGGTCATATGGTACTTCCTTGCTTATCTTTTGAGAAACTGCCAAACGGTTTTCCGCAGCGGATATACCATTTTACATTCACACCAACAATGTTTGTGGTTTACAGTTTCTCCACATCCAGGATTTGTTACTTTCCATTATTCTGACTGTAGGCGTCCTGGTGGGTGTGAAGTGGTGCCTCGTTGTGGTTTTGATTTGCATTTTCCTAGGAACTAAGGATGTTCAGCATATTTTATGTGCTTATATGCTATTTGTCTATTTCTCTATAGAATGTCTTACTCGGTTCATTTTGCCCTTTTTCTAGGGCAAAGAAAAGTTGACTTCTTATTGTCCTAATGTTTATGTCTGGTTGTAAGTGTCTTCCAGATAAATCATTTGCAAGTATTTTCTCACATTCTGCAGGCTCTCTTTTCCCTTTCTTGATGGTGCCCTTAATGCACAAAGCTTATTTTGATGGAGTCCAGTTTACCTATTTTTCCCTCATTGCTTGTCCCTCTGGTGTTGGTGCTAAGGCACCGTTGGCTAACGCAGGGTCACAAGCAATTACTCCTATGGTTTCTTCTAGGAATTTTAACAGGTTTAGCTCTTATATTTAGATTTTTAATTCATTCTGAGTTAGTCTTTATTGACTGGCATAAGGTCTAATGGCCCATAGTCGTTCTTCTGCATGTTTACTTGCTGTTCCAACCCCATTTGTTGAAAAGACTGTTCTTTCCCCATTGAATGGCTTTTGGCTTGTTGAAAAGTAGCTGACCAGAAAGCACAGGTTTATTTCTGGTCTCAGTCCTCTTCCGTTGGCATGTCCATCCCTGAGCCGGCATCGCGCTGTGATGGTTACTGTTGCTTTGTAAGTTGAGATTGGGAAGTGTTCTCTTCAACTCTGTCCTTTTTCAGGATTGTTTTGGCTATTTGGGGTCCTTTATACTTACATATGAACATTATGTTATCTATTTCTGCAAAAAAGGCCGTCGCAGTTATGACGGGGGTTGCTTTGAAGGTGTACGTTGATTTGGGGAGCACTGCCGTCCCAGCAGCACTGAGTCTTCAGTCCGTGAACACAGGAGGTGTTTAGGATGTGTTCACCTTTATGTCATTTAACAATGTTTTATAGTCTTTAGTGTATAAGTCTTGCATTTCTTGTATTGTTTATTCCTAAGTATTTTAGTCCTTTTGATGTTACTATAAATCATTTTTAAGTTTTTATGTTCAGATTCTACATTGCTAAGGTATAAAGAATGTTATATATGGCTCTTATGTTTTTCACCTTTGCTGGATTGTTTATTTGCTCTAATAGTTTTGTTCAGTGGATGCTTTAGGGTTTTCTGTGTATGAGATCATGTCATCTTGCAAATAGAGGTCGTTTTATGCTTCCTTTCCAATCTGGATGCCTTCATTTTTTTCTTGCCTTATTGTTCTGGCTGGAACTTCCAGTGCTGAGTTAAGTATAAGTGGGAAAAGTGGGCGTCCTTGCCCTATTCTTGATCTCAGAGGACAGTCTTCCAGTCTTTGATCACGTAGGACGGTAGCTTGGGCTTCTCAGATGCGGCCTTTGTTGTGTTAGGATCGTTACCTTCTGTTCCTAGTTTGTTGAGTGTCTTTATCGTGAAAGGGTGTTGGATTTTGTCAAACCCTTTTCATGCATCCGCTGAGTCGATCTTGTTTTTCTCCTTGATTCCGTTCATATGGTTTTTGTCTGTGGGAGGCTCGCATTGCTGGGACAGATCTGTCATGGTGTCTGACCCTTTTAATATGCTGCTGGACTTGGTTTGCTAGTATTTTGTGAAGGATGTTGGCATCTGTGTGCATGAGGGATATGAGTCCGTAGTTCTCGTGTGTCATAAGGTCTTGCACATTGTTGGTATGATAGGGACACGGTCCATCTATGTGGAAAACAGTTTGGCAGTTCCTGAGGAAATCACACGGCGAGACCAGGTGACCCGGCATTTCCCCTCTGAGGTGTACACCCGGAGAATTGGAGATGGTTCAGGCAGGTGCCTGTTCGCTGACGTTCATAGCGCGGTTCCCAAGAGCCGTGATGTCAGAGTGACTCAAGCGCGTGGGCGAACAGAGTGCGGCGTATCCGTTGAGAGAGAAAAAGGAGTGCAGTGCCGACGCGCTGCAGCAGACAGAACTCGGGGGCACTGTGCCAGGGGAGGGAGGCCAGACGCGAATAGTCAGCAGACAGAACTCGGGGGCAGTTCCAGGGGAGGGAGGCCAGACGCGAATAGTCACGTGATGTGCGACTCCGCTCGTGGGAAACATGCAGGTGAGGTGGATGCACCGAGACGGGAGGAGCTTGCTGGTCCGCAGGGCCTGGAGGCTGGGGGATGGAGAGGGAGCGTTAGGGGTACGGGCTTCGCTTTAGAGGCTGAAAGTGTTTCGGAATTAGACAGAGGTGGTAATTGCACAGCATTTTGAATGTACTAAAAGCCCCTGAATTACTCACTTTAAAATGCTTGATTTTGTGATATGTGACAGTCACCTAAAAACCCCCAGGGGCTTAGGTTTTGATTTTGTCTCCTCCCAGGTCCGAGGAAGCAAACAAGGCCTTCTCTGCAGCCGTGCAGATGCACGACGTGCTGGTGAAGGCCTGGGCCATGTGGGGCGACTACCTGGAGAACATCTTTGTGAAGGAGCGGCAGCCGCACCTCGGGGTGTCCGCCATCACCTGCTACCTGCACGCCTGCCGGCACCAGAATGAGAGCAAATCCAGGAAGCACCTAGCCAAGGTGAGGCGGGGACAGCTCTGACCGGGGCCGCCGGGAGCCTTCGGGTTTGGAGGCAGGTGAGGCGGGGG
>JAQQAC010015366.1:4938673-4965107 GCA_029783875.1 Phataginus tricuspis
AGGTGAGGCGGGGGAACAGCTCTGACCCGGGGCTGCCGGGAGCCTTCAGGTTTGGAGGCAGGTGAGGCGGGGGGACAGCTCTGACCCGGGGCCGCCGGGAGCCTTCGGGTTTGGAGGCAGGTGAGGCGGGGACTAGCTGTGACCCCGGACTGCCGGGAGCCTTCGGGTTTGGAGGCAGGTGAGGCGGGGGGACAGCTCTGACCCGGGGCTGCCGGGAGCCTTCGGGTTTGGAGGCAGGTGAGGCGGGGGAACAGTTCTGACCCAGGGCCGCCAGGAGCCTTCGTGTTTGGAGGCAGATTCGCGGTTTACCAGTCCAGGCTGTGTGGGGGTGATCCCGTGCCTTGGCTGTCAGGTCCCGCCCCTCTTCAAAGTGTCTTCCGTTATTCCGTGTCAAAGCTGAGAAACCTGAGGCCTGGACATACTTGGGGTCCCAGGACTTTAAGTAGCAAAACTGTCCTTGGAGTCTGGGTCTTTAGGACTCAGACCCATCCTGTGGGGTCTCAGCCCAGAGAGAGGCTTCCAGAGGCTGGGGAGGGGTCTCTCAGACCCCCGCCAGGCCCTGATCTCTCACCTGCGGGGCAGTGCAGCCACAGAACTAGCCGGCCCCAATTGCAGGTGACAGTGATCACATGTTTCCCGTGAACGCTTGAGGACGAGGCCGTGGGGGCTGGAGTTCCCGTCCCACGTCGCCCCAGTACAGTGCACACAGCGCCCGGCACAGGTCTGGTAACTGACCAGGGCCTGAAGTGGCCGTTGCTAGGGACACATTCCCCTCAGCACTGCCCCCTCTCTTCTGTCCCCAGGAAACACATTAATAAAACCCAGAATTAACTCTTGCAGAAAACTTCAGGATAAGTTGTTCTGCTTTTCTCCTTTGTCCACTGAAGGTTTGGATTTTTTAAGAATTCCTTGCATTAATGTCAGTATGCAGAGTGAACAGTGGCATGTAGAAGTCAAAGCCAACCACAGAAACAAACCAGCTGGTGTAGTGACACAGAGAAGCTACCTAAATACTGACTCCGAATTTGCTTACGTCTTAGATAATTGTTTCAGGCATCCATGAACCCCCGGCTGCCTACGTGTGGCCTACCCGACACTGGGGTGGTGTTCCTCTGAGATGTTCAGCAGAAGTACATTTTGTCCGGTGAGATCGCAAGTGCGACTCGGCTGGTTGGCGGCCCTGCCCTCTGCCGGTTGCCCCCTCGGGGTCACTGGCCGCCTCCAGTCAGCAGATCGGATCAGTTAGCAATTGGCAGTAAAGCGAAATCTAGATAAAAAGTGTTTTCAAATTTTAGGTTCTGTTGGTAAGATTTATATGTTAAATTTATCAGTATTATTAGTAGATATTCTTTCACACTGCCAATAAAGCTACGTGGTGTGGTATTTTCATGTTGAGGGAAAGCCACTCGATTAAGGCCTCAGGATGTCCCTCCCGCTCTGGGATTCTCCTTCTGCGTCAGGTGCTGTGGCTCCTGAGTTTCGACGACGACAAGAATACGCTGGCCGACGCTGTGGACAAGTACTGCATCGGCGTGCCGCCCATCCAGTGGCTGGCCTGGATCCCCCAGCTGCTCACCTGCCTCGTGGGCTCCGAGGGGAAGCTGCTTCTGAACCTCATCAGCCAGGTGGGGATGACAGGGTGGCTTGGTTCACTCAACAGCTGTCTTCATTTTATGTTCTTTTCCTCTAGAAGGAAAATGTCATGCTCGTAGCACTGAACATAAGTCACAGAGAAACGAAGATGTATGTGCTTAGGTATCACTTGATATAAAGGATAATCAAAAGTGATTGAAGGCTATGTCAGGGTGAAATAAAGCAGTCTCTTGAGCATCACAATATTAAAAGGGTAATATCTTTGCTTGAACGTGTTGCCCTGTAAGGTTACGTGGCACTCTGAGAGCACGCTCGGGTTGTGTTTCATGGGTGCCTCCCTGGCGTGCGCCCCCAGCTCCTCAGATCTGCCGTGACTAAAACTCACTGCAGTAACGTGGTGGTCGCGGCCCTTTGCCAGGTTGTCAGCGGTTAGAGGCCGAAAGCGGGTGCGTTGGGTGTGTGTGGGGCTGGGGCAGACCAGGCCCCACAGAAAGGCCTCGGTGACTGTCAGGGGAGATGGTGCCGGGTTGTCCCTCTCCCTTGGGAAGACCGATGGGGAGACGAAGGACCAAAAAGCGGAAGCCTGGACACAGTTCAGTCTGACGTACAGCACCTCGGGCTGCTTTTTATAAAATCCCAGTATCACAAGTTTTCACGAACAGGCAGTACCCTCAGCAAGCATCGTCCTTCTCTGTCCGGTTTACTCTGCTTTTTCCATGTGGTGCACCATGTGCATTGCCCGGAAATGGGTTTATTTTCTCCTTGAGGGGCTGTGTCCCTGGTGCCGGAGAGTCTCGGTTGGGATGTGGAGCCACCAGTCACTGGCCGTTCAGTGTGGTGAGCCAGCTGCCCCGTGGCCTGGCAGAGCTGGGTGTTTCCCTGTCTTCTTACAGGTCCGAGGAGCATGGTGATATCTAGTCAGGCCTTCTGAAGGGGCCATAAAACCCCACTTTAATAGCAATGGCATTTCTCACCTTAAATAGAAAACTTTCACTCTCTGTGCTGCAGTTACATGGGGTAAAGTTACTCACCAAGGAGCCTGGCGGTCAGTTAGTTTGAGTCAGTTCACAGCGCTCAGCGAGTCATACCTCATACGCAGAATGGTGTCGCTTGTTTTCTCCCGTCACTTGCCTGAGGGACATAGCGCATAAGGACTAGTGCACTTTGACTTGTTCCGATTCCCAGGATCAAATGAAGGTGCAGTGTCTGTCCTCAGCGGTCCCTGGGCAGGACTCGTGACGTGCGCGTGCTGCCCTGCCTTGGGTCTTTAGAGCTGAGCTAGATGCGTTACCTGCTGTTTAACCCGGCCCCGCGTGTGAGCTCAGCAGTGCGGTGTTTGCTCGCTTGGTCCAGATGCAGACCCTGCCCATGTGTGAGTGACACCGGTGGTTGTCTGTGCACGCTGTCCTCCTCCAGAAGTGTGGTGCTAAGCGGGGCCCTTTATTGCTCCATGTCTCTGAGCAGGTCGGACGCGTGTATCCCCAAGCAGTCTACTTCCCCATCCGGACCTTGTACCTGACCCTGAAAATAGAGCAGCGGGAACGCTACAAGAGCGGTACGTCTCGGGCGGGGTTGGCCGGCTGCAGAGGGCGTGTTCGCGGGGCGCTCCGTGTCCAGACTGCTGTGGACACGCTCCTGCCCTCGGTGTGCCTCCAGCGTGTGGCCCAGTCTTATCTTTAGCCAGTGAGGACACTGGGGGGTTGGAGGGCAAAGCCTGATCTTGGAGTGAAGTTTATGTTTCTCTTTGCCATGATGTATACGGGGGTTCATTTACTGAGAGATTTCATCTGTAAGTAGGAAAAAATTGACGAAATTTTTAGCTATAGATAATTATAAAGTTTTACTTGCCTCATGAGGTATAAATGTAACCTGCTCAGCAGTGCAAATGCTAGCTGCTCTGTGTGTGTTATTTGGGTCATAAGGAGTGTCTTCATCTGTCAGAACCAGTACAGAAATAAAAACCTACCAGATTTAAAGACTTACTTGAAATACAAGGTTTTTAATCTATATTGAACAGTCTCAGGATATAAAGAAATAGCTTACTTAACGGCTTCAGGTGCCCACTAAGCATGGTACTTGGTGAACAGTCAAAGCCCTGTTGCTTCACAGCATTTCTAACGGCCAGACCCTCCTGCTGTGGGGCCCGTCTCTGAGAAGGGGGCCTCCCCCTGGCTGGCCACAGCATCGCCCGCCGACACACTGGGCTGATTAGGAGATCACACAGCACATTTCAGCTCTGACTGGTCTGCCGAGGTAGATTTGTGTTCTGGTCACTTGAAAATTAAGATTTTTTAACTGAGCCAAAGCTAGAAAAATGGCCATCGCAGGTCCTACTAACATAATTCTCAGACAGCTGGCAGCTGTTTTTCCAAAATACCATATCATACATGTGTTTTGGCTTTCCTAGATTAAAAAAATGTAGACTTGCTCATTAACTACTTTTAGATTCTGTGAGCTGTACTACACAAACATATCGTGGAATATGTTCCCCCAAATTTAAAAATGCTCAGACTTAAAGAGAGGGTGGGGTGAGCCCATGACGCCCTCACCTGGAACTGTCGCCCAGCCTGCCGCCGCGCTCCCCCTCTCTCGGCGTGGGCACGTCCTTCCCACCGTAACGTTTGAAGCCAAGCTGTGGGCAGTCCCACTCCGGGCGCCCGCGCCCCTGAGCGCACCTCTCCTCAGACCCTGGAGCCAGGCCGCGCTTCCCACAGCCCCGGGGAAGCGGTGCGGCGACGAGTCCGCTGCGGCGGGAGCCAGTGCTCCCTTGGCCGACGGGTCCTCTGGAGCCCTGTGCTCTCACGTGGGCCGGGCTTGCGCTGACGTTGGCGTTGTGTGTGTTGCTCTCAGATTCTGGACAGCAGCAGACAAGTTCAGTGGGTAACCAGTCCCATTCTGCATCAGATCCAGGGCCCATAAGAGCCACCGCCCCCATGTGGCGCTGCAGCCGAATCATGCACATGCAGCGGGAGCTCCACCCGACGCTTCTGTCTTCCCTGGAAGGCATCGTTGACCAGATGGTCTGGTTCAGAGAAAACTGGCACGAGGAGGTATTTGGGCGCGATCTCGGGAACGTGGCTTCCTGGCGAGGGACCGTATCGCTCTGTGTTCTTTTGTGGCCACATTATCTTTAGGTTAGCTGCCTGGTCATTTTACATATTTTTTGTTCTTGAACTGAACAGTGGAACAGGCAAATAGTTAACGTCTGTGCACTGGTGTAGCCTTAAATATTTGAAGCAGAGTACTTCAGAGTTAGATGAAACTGCGAGCACCACACCTGGCCTTAAAATGCCTACTTTGCCCACCCCCGTGAGCTCAGTCACCCAGCGCCAGGCGGCCAGTGCTGGCAGTGAGTCTCTCCAGACCGCCTCAAAGCTGTTTGCGTAAGCTGATGATAAAATAACCAGCCCTTGTTATCCAGATACCTAGCTGGCCGAGAGGCCCCCAGCTGTGACCGTTACTTTGTGTGAGCCATGCAGACAGCACTGCCTGTCTGGATATAAGGTCATGGCTGATCAGGAGAAGGTGTGTGTGTGATCAGGAGAGTGGGGTTTTGGCTTTTGTTTCTTTGTGACACTCAGGACGCTTAGACCTTATTGCTGGGGACGCAGCTCGCCGAGTGGAGCCCGCGGGTGGTCCATCTATCCTGTCTCCGCTGGTTCTACACCTGCCGGGCACCAGGCGGCTGTCAGAACAGCCGCCGGCCAGGGCGGGGTGCCGGGCAGATGCTTCTGGTCGGTCAGGCGCTCGGAAGGAGAGCTGTGTGTGGCGAGCTGCCCCTTGTTCTTCCCACCAGGTTCTCAGGCAGCTGCAGCAGGGCCTGGCGAAGTGTTACTCTGTCGCGTTTGAGAAAAGCGGGGCTGTGTCTGATGCCAAAATCACCCCCCACACTCTCAATTTCGTCAAGAAGCTGGTGAGCACGTTCGGGGTGGGCCTGGAGAACGTGTCCAACGTCTCGACCATGTTCTCCAGCGCCGCCTCTGAGTCTCTGGCTAGGCGGGCGCAGGCCACCGCTCAGGACCCCGTCTTCCAGAAGCTGAAGGGCCAGTTCACCACCGGTGAGTCTCTGTCCACTCTCCCTGCACCCGGGGGAGGTCCCGCCCCCGTCCTTGCTCCATCTTCCGCCTCCAGGCTGATTGCCGTCACCATCTCTGTTAGCACTGTGCGGGTGAGCTGGCTGCCCCGGGGTCAGAGACTCGGGTCTTCAGGACGCCGTGGCCCCCCAGCTTGAGAGCTCGCGTCCGTCCCAGCGCAGGGTGAAGGTGTGGAGCCGGAGCTCGGGGCTCCACCTCGCGTCAGGAGGAGGGTGGTTTGGGCTGAACCTGCTCCCGCTCGCCTGTCCCTCCCGTCACTTGGTTTTTGTCTGGAAACTCAACACTGTCGGGTGAGGCTGTGAGACCCACAGGCCTGAGTCAGTCCACACGTAGGGGATCCTGGTGGCAGAGTGATGGGGAGGCTGTAGTTCACTGCGTGTCCCCAGACCCACAGGAGCGCGGGTCCCGTGCGACCTGAGGCAGGCGAGTCCGGCCTCCCTCGGCCTGACCTTCCCCGGGCCCCCAGCATGCAGGCAGGCGCTCGCAGCACCCAGTCCCACGCCCGCCCTGCCGTGCCTGGGGAGCACCAGGTCCCAGGCGGTCGCTTTGGCTTCCGGGCGGCCTCTGCGGGCTTCTGTCCTGAGTGTCCACCCAGGGGAGATCACCACGTGAAAACAAGATAGCTTAATCTCCCAGAGCTGAAGGAAACATTTCAGCTTAATTATTCCTTCTGTAAATGTCTTTAAAATATTCTTTCTTTACTGATACATTAAATGAGAAAATAAATGGTTCTCATTTTTAGATATTTAAAGTATGTTTTAAGAACTTACACCTCAGAGAACACAGTTAAAAATAGTATGTATGTAGGTTGAAATCACATAACAAAACATTAACCCCACTAACTACAAAGGGAACAGTGCATCTGGAGCAGAGCGTGCCGCCTCGGGGCCGGGGGCGCTGGTCCTCTGCTCCTGGTGAGTCGCTGTTAAACGCTGGACTTGCTGGAAGGTTGAGGGGCTTCGCGGGGGCCAACACTCTGAGGAAGGGGCTGCTCGGAAGTAAAATGTGAGTCCAGCCCCTCCTGCCGTTCGTGCTAGACAAAGGGCTTCACGTCTCAGCTATTCCTGTGCGACGCCCAGGCGGCGTGGTCTGTCCCTGTTCCCTGAGAGAGGAGGAGTCGAGGTGAAGTTTTATGGAAATCATCACATTTTACTTAAAAGAAGTGATACTCAGTATGTGTTTACCTTCCAACGTCTGATCATTAAATCAAATGTAGTCTGAAGTAGAGAATCAGAGGTGGTCCAAATCATCTGGATTTTTATGTAAAAAAGCATGAAAACTGGAACTTGACGGAAGACAGCTCTGAGGCTAACCCACCTCAGACACCTCGTCAGAGCGTCGTCTGCTCCCGGGAGGACCATCTCCGAGCCTCGGCTACGTCCTCGTCTGTGGAGTGGAGCGGGCTGCACCCCCGTCCCCGAGCACTCGTGCACTTTGGCCACTAACTCGGAGTCCGCGTGGAGGTGCGAGCAAGCCCAGAAATGGCACGTCGGACTGACCCGGAGCGCAAAGACTCCTTTACGCGCAGGGGCTTGCACACGGGTGTTCCTGGCCGCTTTTTGTAAGAGCCCCAAAGTGGCCACCACCAGACGCCCCTCGACGGGGAGTAGACCAACAGTTCAGTGCGTCCACACACACAGGAAACACACAAAGTGGAGTTAACTGCGGTCACTCACAGCCTGGGTGGGCCTCAGGTGATGCCCAGTGCAAAAAGCCAATCTCAGAAGGAGACGCACTGCATGATTCTCTTTATGAGAGAACAGTAACTGGTGGAGAGTGGATGAGTTGTGGCCCCCTCAGGGACTGGGGAGCAGGAGCGGATGGCAGGTAGAACACCTTGGCTGTGGCACTGCTTACACCCATGGTCTGCACTCGGGCCGCCCCCCCTGCAGGGTTGATGGGGCCCCGCCGGGCCCCAGTCCACATTCCCGCTGCGATTAGCTCCGTCCAGCCTGCAGCAGCCTGGGGAAGGCTCCGCCCCAGCCAAGGGGAAAGGACCTTCTGGGGCAGCCCTGCCTGGGCTCACGCCGCCAGACCTGCCTTTGCAAACGCAAACGCGGAAATCCCGTGGAGGGCGCTTGATCTTGAGACATCCGGCCGCGTTGCCGCCTCGAGCGTGTGTGTGAAGGTGCCTCTCTGTGCCACAAGCCGACCTTTCATTGGGCCGCCGGGTCACGGTTTCTTGGTGCCCCGAGGACTGGGCCTGCTCGTGGCTCCCACGGAATCCGTGTCTCAGACAGAAGTCCTTGGGCTTATCCTGACCTTCAGAATCTGGTGAATTAGGGTTAGAGCCCCTCCCACCATGGGTGTTTATCTGGGTGGAACTGAGGTTTTTTTTAAACAAGGACTTTTCAACTTAATGGACCTTTTAATACCGAGTCTTGGTAAAATCAAGAGAATACAGTAGTTAGGGGGGGTTTTAATTGCTTAAGCGAAAAGTATGTGCTTTCCATTTTTGTCATTTTGATTTCTTGCCTTAATCCCTTTAATGAACTGATTTATAATTCAGTGTTCACCTGGATGTTTTCCTTCTACCACTTAGCTTCACACTGGTTACTGTGTTGATTATCGACATGGGGCCTTACTAGTTTCTCGGTGTTGATGCGTGCTCAGCGGCGTGTCCACTGCTGGGCAGTGATCCGTAGGCCGGCCCGTGGGCTCCTGTGCCCTTCAGAGGCCCCGGGGCTCGGCGCTGAGACAGTCGGGGCCCCACACCCTCCCCTGAGAGAAGCCTGTTGTGATGGGGGTGACCTTCCCCCTCCCGCCTGGGGAATTGACAGATGACCCCTCACTAGACTCTTGTTTTTTCAGGCCTTAAGTCACACTTCAAGAAAGCTAGGGACTTAAAATGCTTTTTGCTTCAGACTAGGTTTAAAGGATGCTTGGTTCCTAGCAGGGAGCTGCTTAAGCATGAGTTTATAGTGAATTCAAAGTAGCCCAGATGATTAAAAATGTTTTTAATCATGTTTTATTTTGAAGATTTTGACTTCAGTGTTCCAGGATCCATGAAGCTTCATAATCTTATTTCTAAATTGAAAAAGTGGATCAAAATCCTAGAGGCTAAAACGAAGCAGCTTCCAAAATTCTTCCTCATAGAAGAAAAGTGCCGGTTTTTGAGCAATTTCTCAGCACAGACAGCAGAAGTAGAAATCCCTGGAGAATTTCTGATGCCAAAGCCGACACATTATTACATCAAGATCGCTCGGTGAGTCTGCCTGCAGCGCCGTGACACTGAGTTCGGTGTGAGAGGCCAGGGCTGCCTCTCAGGCCCTGTGCCCTCCCTGCGCTGTCCTTTACCCTAGACCAGGAGAACATGAGATGCTCGAGGATTCGAGTAAGAAGCACCCTCAGAGGGTCTCCTCTGATGGGTCAGATGTCTTGAGTTAAATTTGTTTCTTTTGTTTCCAAAAGAACCTTTTCTGAATCGCCAGAGAACTAGACAAAATACAAAGTTTCCCAGTCTTTTGTAAACACTTAAAATGCAGTATTCAAAACCGAACCAGACAATTTTAAAAACGTACTAGAGGGCATTGTAAACGGTGCTGTGACAAATGGTCCTCACCAGACAAAGCCCTGCTTTTCCAAACGTGCAGGACTGGTTTCCCTTTCCTCCACGACTGGCTTGTGTCTGGCCAGCCCTTCCTCCTCCCTGACTTCCAGAGGCCCACCGAGAGGGCGACAGCAAGGCGTGCCCGTCCCCACGCAGGCTCCTCGCTGCCCCAGTGCAGATCTGCAGGCTGACGTTCAGACCCTGGTCCCTCGCGGCTCCCTGCTGATACTCCCGGGCCAGATCGGCAGCCTGTCTTCTCTGAAATTGTCCCTGCGGCGTGATTGATTGGACTCAGCATCATCTCTCCTACCTTTGGTTTTCCCTCTGCTGTAGCTTCTTTCCTTGTATCATAAAGCATTGTCATGCTGTTTATGCCTCGTCAAAAAGAGGTGGGGTCTAAATAAGCCAACAAACGGCTGCTGTAACTACACAGCCTGCTCTGTCATGACAGCTCTGACGGCCGAAGGATTGGACACCGAGACTCAGAGCTGGTGTTTGATTATTTGCTTGTCTCTGTAGGTTTATGCCCAGGGTGGAGATTGTGCAGAAGCACAATACTGCGGCCAGGAGGCTGCACATCCGTGGGCACAACGGCAAGATCTACCCCTACCTCGTCATGAACGACGCCTGCCTGACAGAGTCGCGGAGAGAGGAGCGTGTGCTGCAGCTGCTCCGCCTGCTGAACCCCTGTTTGGAGAAGAGGAAGGAAACCACCAAGAGGCACTTGTTTTTCACAGGTACGAGAACTGCATTTTGGGGCACACGGCTGCTCCCATGAGCCTTTGAGGGCTCTCACGTGTGCCCTCTGTCAGCAGCTCAGAGTGCCTGGACTGACCAAGCAGGAAAGGCCTCGGAGGGAGGTCAGTCCCTCAGACATGGCCGCTGCCCCCTGCCCTCAGGCTCCTTGCTGCAGGGTGAGGCTTTGCCCAGGTCCAGTTTGGAGAGGGGCACCAGGCCCAGGGTGCGGCCAGTTTCTTCCCTGGGCACCGGCCTGGGCTGAGCGCGTGGCTTGTAGGCATGTTACAGCACGCTTTCACGTCTGAGGGAGCCTCCGAGCGACCCCTGGGACCCACACCGCAGGGTCTGCCCTCCCCAAGCAAAGTGCAGGCCTTGGGAAGCTGAGGAAGCTCCATGGAGGCCCCAGAAATCTTGGCTAAGGCAGCCAGCAGCCCCTGAGGGAGGTCTTTCCACACCGAGTGGTCTTGTTTATGGGTGACCTGTTCCTGCTACAACAGGGGCATAAGTGAGACGCCTGTCATCTCACTCAGAGGGAAGAAGCACTGTTCAAACATTTGAGCATTTAGTCTCTGAGGTTGGGACCCCATCGTGATGCATGTTATCTAGTCCCGTGTGGAACTTTGTCCTGACAGCTACGGTGAGATCTGACCCACTCTGACCTACGTCTGTGGCCCTTAAGTTCCCCAAAATAAGAAGTAGATTGAAAACAACAAGTCCGTGGGAGCCGTATGTAGTTGACATATACGAAGCCTGGTCATGCTGCTGACCCCGCGTGTAATAGATTGGTCTTTGCTGCCTCCAAAGAAACAAACCCTTGGTTAGCACCAAGTTATGCTCCACACATGTGCCCTGGAGGCACTTTGAAGTTCTTCACGGACTGAAGCCATGGCAGGAAGCCAGTAGCTGTGATTTAACTGACAGACTGGCTGGCTGAGCACCTTGTCCGTCAGAACGGCATCTGTGTGCCCTGCGCCCACACCCGGGCTCGTGTGGCGCGGACGGACTGAGGCCGCTGCGGGCCCCGGTTTGCCTGTTGTGCTGTGACACCCCACCCCGGACAGGCTTAATTTTGCTGCCATCTTCTGGAAACTCAGCTCTCCACAAAATATCTTTAACAAAATGCCTTTATGATGAGGCTTTAATCTACTATCTTTAAAGTATCGTTTAATCCACCAGCAACAGTTCTCCCATACACGGGTGAGGAAGCTGAAATTCCCGCAAGTCCAGGCACTGTCCCCGAGGTCCCGTCGCTGGGAAAGCAGGCTTGGGTGGCGGTGCAGGCAGGCTGGCTCCCGAGCCCGCACCCCCAGCTGCTGCTTGAGTGTGGGCCACGTGTTTGTCACCGTGTGTCAATACCGAGAAACTAATAGTCTGGAATTATCAGATTCACTCTGGGTGCTTTCCTTACTCGAACCATAGAAGACGGAAAAGCCCTTGAGGGATTCCCCCCACTCACCGAGGCAGAGCGCCGCTGTCCCGCCTGGCTCGGTGGGTGACGGAAGCCCGGGAGCGGGAGGAAGGCTGGATTCCCCCGGTGACTCCGATCGAGGACGGCCTCTGAAGTGTGAACAGTTGGCAGAGTCTCTTTATTTTTAATTTTTTAAAGATTTTCTGAATCATTCCTGTTCATCTGGGTCTTGAATTCAGGATGGTGGCCGCTCAGCCGTGTCCCCCAGGGGACCGAGCTCCGCGCCCTGTGCTGTGTCAGTACGTGGTGTGGGACCGGCTCGGCAGCCCCCTCTGCTCACAAAGGGCCGCCCGGCGTGGAGGCTGGTGCCCGCCCGTGGCCGTGCCCTCAGCTGCCCCTTCCCCCCCTGCCCCCTCAGTCCCGCGAGTGGTGGCAGTGTCCCCGCAGATGCGCCTGGTGCAGGACAACCCCTCCTCTCTGTCCCTCGTGGAGATCTACAAACAGCGCTGTGCGAAGAAGGGCATCGAGCACGACAACCCCATCTCCCGCTACTACGACCGACTGGCCACCGTGCAGGCGCGCGGGACCCAAGCCAGCCACCAGGTACCGGGCCCGGAGGGGCGGTGCGTGTGCTGGGAAGGGGGCGGGGCCTGAGAGGTACCGCCCCTCGCTGGACTTGTGAGATGGGAGCAGTTAGGGGGTCGCAGACCCTGCTGAAGTGCCCTTTGCTGCAGACCATTGTCACAAGAAAACGAAGTAAAATTATAACCTTGGACAGGTTCGTGGCCTTCCTGCACTTAGAAAGAAGCACAGAAGTTTGAATTTTAAAAATAACTTTATGGCAAACTCATTTGGCAGCCACACCTGATTTAGGGATGTGAGGCTATTTGACCACTATTCCCCCTCATCTGGCTTCGCTTGGCCTTAGGGGATATGTAGTCTTTGTACTGTGTATAGTTGCTAAATACATCAGGACCGGCTCTTTCCGTCGCCTCTGGCAGGAACACGCGGCCACCACAGCAGCCTGGCCGCTCTGGCCGGCTCCCATCAGTGGACAGGCCCCTCTGCCCTGCAGCCGGCTGTGCTAGGTGGAAGGCCTGCGGGGTGGGCTCCGGGTGAGGGGGTGTCGTGCCGGGTGGGAGGCCTGCAGGGTGGGCTCCGGGTGAGGGGGTGTCGTGCCGGGTGGGCTCCGGGTGAGGAGGTGTCGTGCCGGGTGGAAGGCCTGCGGGGTGGGCTCCGGGTGAGGGGGTGTCGTGCCGGGTGGAAGGCCTGTGGGGTGGGCTCCGGGTGAGGGGGTTTCGGGCGGGATAGCGCACGTCACTGAGAGGCGCTTCCCTTGCTCTGCTCACCAGATGCCCTGCACTTCCCTAGAGGGCCTCACGGTTTGTAGGAGAGCCGGACGCTGTGACCTGGCTTCCGTTCCTCCAGGGACTCACTTTGGTTGGTCTGGGTCCTGCAAGATGTTTTGTTGAGGAGGTTGGAGCCCACAGGGTGCTGGCTTCACCGGCCCTGGCAGCGCTCAGGGTGCAGGTGGGGCCTGGGTCTGCTGCAGCTTCGTGCAGGCCGAGGCGGTGGAATCCCTCTGTGCTCACTGGCCTTTGTGGACAGAGCCCGTCACCTCCCTTGGGACTCACTGTCACGCATGGGTCCCTGCCTCGTTGCCCTGTGGACTGTGGATGGTCTGAGGTGCTCGTGGGCGGTGAATGGATCGTGTTCTGCGGCTACATTTACCTCTGACAGTGTGGAAACTTATGACCTCTGTTGGGATTAACATGTACATGAGAATCCCCCTAATAACTGGTGAAGTTGATGACCGGTCCAGTGTAGGAACAGCTAGGGATGCTGGTCCCAGCGTCCACCCACTTCTTACCCTTTGTACCTGGTTTGTTTCATTATTAACTCTGCTGCTTCATCCTTTGTGTTTGTTTACTAACACCTTTGTTGAGATGTAATTCATGGGCCAGAAAATTCGCCCTTTAAAATGTACCATTCAGTGCTTTTCAGTAAAGTCACAGAGGTGTGAAGTTGTCACTACCGTCTGTCTGTAAAACGTCAGCCCCAAAAGAAACCTCATACCCATTACTAGTCACTCCCTCTTCCCGTCTGCCCCCAGCCCCTGACCAGCGCAGATCTTCCGTCTCTGAATCTGCTCATTCCGGCCATGTCTTAGGAATGCTATCAAACAACATGCAGTCTTCTGTGCTGGCTTCTCTCACTTGGCACCGTCTTTCCCACGTTCACCCACTCTGGCACCAGTCAGCAGTTTGTCCTTGTTTACTGTGGAGTAGTTCTCCCTGGTGTGAATATACCACGTGGAATTTATCCATCCATCCGCTGAGGGGTTTTGGGGTTAGTTATCTTTTTAGTTTGCCTATTATGACTAATGCTGCTGTGAACATTGACGCATGAGTTTTCCTATGAACATATGTTTTATTTCGGTTGGATATACACCAGGAGAATTGCTGGGTCACATGGTAAGTCTTCTGTTAACATTTTCATGCGCTGCCCAGCGATTTTCCAAAGTGACCCTGGTGCATGAGGGTCCCGGTTCCTCCGGGCTCCCGCCAGCAGCTGTGTCTGCCCTTCTGCTCACAGCCGCCCTCATGGGCACGCACTGCCTGGTAACCAGGGATACCGAGCAGCTCGTAATGGGCTGACTGGCTCTTGGCATATTTGCTTTGGAGAAATGTATATTCAGGCCCTTCATTTTTAATTGGATGATTTGTCTTTTTATTGTTGGTTCTACTGTAATACTTATACGAGCAGCTTCACTTTTTTCCTGTGTTGTATATTGGCCCTGTTTTCCTGATTCTTTGCCTGTCTTACCGTTTTGTTGTCGTTGGAGTTGAACGTCTTAAATAAAACAAGGTGGCAGCTCAGGAAACCAGACCCTTCCCCACCTCGAGGTTTGTTACTGTTGCTCTTTGTTGAGTGACCTTCCCGGACTGATTCTGTGGGGTGTCTGTCCTGCTTCCTTACCTCAGTAGGCAGCTGGTGATCTGACGGAGCGGTTCCTAGATGCCTTGAGCCACTAAGTCCGCCGCTTTTTCTGGGGCCTCTGGGTGTGCGGAGCAGCGCGGCTTCAGCGGGCAGGCAGCTTACGACTCGGCGTTAGCCCTCATGTCCCCTGTGCAGAGTCTCGAGGTCGACCAGGGGTGAGAGCCGCAGGCCTTCTGAGGCTTTTGTGAGCAGAGTCCCTCGTGTGCTCCAGGCAGCGTCCCTGCCTCGGGTCCCCGTGACGTCAGCGCCTGCTGCTGACTGCTAAGTGCCCCTTGCAGGCTGTTCCTCGCTGACTGAACGCTGAGGCCAAACGGAGACGGCCCTGCGAGGGAGCTTCCTCCAGGACAGGTCACGCAGGACAGTGCTTAGGCTGTGAGGCTTGGTGGGCGGTCACCACACCTGGTCTGTCCACCCCAAGGCTGTCGGGCTGCTGGTGGTTGTAGCTGGCGTGGGTGCAGATCTGATGGTTTTCAAGGCCACTATGGAGATGGGGAGAAATGCATGGGAATAGGATGAATTCATTAAACTGCCACAAAGTTCACTGTTCTCATCAAGATTTGGCCTTTTCTTGAACAAAAACTGCTCGGGTTATTGTAAGCCTTTGTTTAATTTCCAGAGTTCTGGAAAAGTCTATTTTGATGATTTTTGCCCATGTTTTTAATGCTTTCATGGAGGGTCGGATTTTAGAAGTCCTCACTCCACTCTCAGAAGGGCATGTGACCGTGTCCAGAGCTCCGTGTGGCGGCTGGTCTGTGTGGCTCTGGGTTGTGTAGGGCTCTTCAGAGCACACGGGTAGGACTTAGCCCAGAGCGTCTTGTGCCTTTAGCCGCTGGTCTATCTAACAAGACCTAAATTAACTTAATAAACTCTTAATTAAGGTGATCTCTAAATTTGTGATGTTTGAAACGGTCTTGTGAGTCTTCCAATACAGAATTCAGTTGACAGTTGTATAAGATCTTCTCTAATGTTAGACAAGCTCCTTCAGTTTATAACATTTTTGTCTTTGTTTTATATGTAGTGGTGGTGTTGGTGTCAGAACTCAACTATTCTTTTGTTCTTTTGTTATATTCTTACATCATTTTGGTACATTTCTGTAGTTAGCAAGTTCCAGTAGTCAGGTATTTGCCTACATTCTCGGCAAGACGGATCTCACCCAGGAAACGAAGGCTTTTTTGTTCAGACAGCTTTGAGCGAAAGACGTGGGACCTTGGAGGGAAGCTGACCGATCTTGGGCATCCCTGTGTTTAGTCAAATGACAATGCATATATGTTTTCAGCTTTTAAAATTCACTCTACTGGTACCAAAATTCAGTGGAAGAGTGACGGAACGCAACGCTGTGTCCCCTCAGGTCCTCCGAGACATCCTCAAGGAGGTCCAGAGTAACATGGTGCCGCGCAGCATGCTCAGAGAGTGGGCCCTGCACACGTTCCCCAACGCCACGGACTACTGGACGTTCCGGAAGATGTTCACCATCCAGCTCGCACTGATCGGCTTTGCAGAATTCGTCTTGCATTTAAATAGACTCAACCCCGAGATGTTACAGATCGCTCAGGTAACTTGGTGTGAACAGCCAGGCCAGACCCTCTCTGCTAAAAACTGCACTGCCGCGTAAGTTCCTGAAATTCTCCTCCTCATATTTAGGACACAGGCAAACTGAATGTCGCCTACTTTCGATTTGATATAAATGATGCGACTGGAGACTTAGATGCCAACCGGCCTGTCCCTTTTCGCCTCACGCCCAACATTTCTGAGTTTCTGACCACCATTGGCGTCTCCGGCCCCCTGACTGCCTCCATGATCGCCGTCGCGCGGTGCTTCGCCCAGCCAAACTTTAAGGTAGGTCGCGATGTCTTCCAGAAGTCTCGGGCTGGGGTGGCTCAGTGCCCGTGTGGCCTGGCAGGAGCTGCTGATCTGCTGACCAGGAGGAGAAGCCAGGTTAGAAAACCTCGTTGTTGTTGTACAATTAAAGTGTATTCATTTGGGAAAAGGGGTTTTATTTACAGTGTTCCCCATCCAGAAATGTCTAGGATGTTGAGAACTTCATTTACAAAAAGGAATCTAGAAGCCTCTGTTGGATAAATTTCCCATTTTTGCAGACCGTTCTGCTGTATGAAAGGGCAGCAGTGTTCTCGGCCAGGCAGCACCTCCCTCGCCGGGGCTGTAGTTTCGGGGCCTGAGGAGGCGCCGGCCCATCTCCCAGAGGCGTGAGACGTGACAGGGTGCCCTGCTGCGTGAAGGCGTGTGGGAGCCCTGCCCAGGGACAGGATGGTGGCCCCTCCCAGGCCCTTCTCTGCACCCAGCACGGCACCGGCCGCTCCCCCAGCGCTTGGGCGGATGGGAGCCCTGAGGCTGGGGAGGGCGAGTGCCTGGCAGAGGGCCCCCAGCTGGGAGAGGCAGGCGGGGATTCAGGTCCAGTTCATTCGGACCCTGAGCCTGTCTCCTCACCACTGAAATAATAATGTCTTCCTAGTCGGGGACTGGACACAGATTATTTTTCTTAACTTATGATACCAGTTGTATCTTATTTTTTTTTTTTCCCAAATAAGCAGTTTGTGTCCAGAGAAGGCTTCAGACAGCAGTTGCTTTCCAAAAACATTTGCTCAGAACAGATTTTAGGTTATTGAATAAATGCTTAGCTGTGAACAAGGACCTCGCGTCAGCTGCTCCTCCTGTTCTTGTTGATGTTAGTGGCGCACTGAGCACCCCATCAGTGCGGCTGCTTTTGGGGAACGGTGTATCTACGCACATGTGCTGCCGTGAGCTGGTCTTCTGGTCTCTTCTCGAGAGGAGTCTGCACTCTGAACAGTGCAGGGAATAGCAGTTCCCACCATCCGCGTTTGGCTTATGACTTGAAACAGGAAGTTCTCTTTTAGACAGAAATGTCTCACTTACGAGCGATCATAGGGTGATCCTTAGGGTGGCATTTAGTTTGGAAACTTTAAAAGAATGAAGAAGACCCCATATTTTATTACGACACAGTGTGTGGCTCTTACGTAGACTCTGCAGGGACAAGTGGGGTGGAGCTGGGCCTTCTCCGCACTGTGGGCCCAGATTTCTTAGCAGCTAAGTCAAGGCGATGCGTGTAGGTTAGGGCTGAGAGGTAGGCCGTTCTGGGCAGGAATCTCTCCTAAGGACACATTGGCCTGGGAGCCTGAAGGGAAAGCGCCATGCAGGCTTTGAATGACTGGCAACTGGGGTGCCCACAGCAGTGTTCTCTCTTCCGGACCCTTTATAGCTGCTGGCTTTTAGTCTCCACGTAATGTGGGGGAAGGGGCCTATCGCTAGGCCCTGTGTATAAAGGGAGAAACCAAGGGCCAGAGCCTGGCATCTGTGCTGTGAGTGCATGGAGGCCTGGGAACAGCTCTCGCAGATCCTCCCAAGATGGCCAGGGGGCCTCCTGCTGCTCGGCCCAAGTGTCGTTCCCTCAGCCTGAGGCGTGCCTTGCGTTCCGTCCCATCTCTACCCAAATGTGACCTCCCAGCCTGCTCCTGCTGAGCCCCCCTCACCTGCTCTTCTCTCCGCAGTGCCCATCACCTGGCGCGCCGCAGGGGGACCTAAGCCCCCACATAGGAGCAGGGGGTGTGGTGTTTGTGTCGTGCACTCCTAGCGGCAGGGCCAGGAACAGGCCTGCCCGACCAGGCCCTCAAAGGCCTAGAGTGGAACAGAAGGATAAACACATTGGCACCGGGCAGCAGCGTGGTGGCGGCAGGGGCCACAGACACACGTGCCTCTTGAGGCCTTGTTGCACCACATGGAGGAAGCAGATCTCACCCCAGGCGGCTTCCCCAGCACATGCACAGGGCACATGCCCCAGCGCTGGGTGCCCAGGCTGGCTGGCCCCACGGCCGCTGTGGCCAAGTGCGGTGTCATTGGGAAGCTGCCCCTCTGGGTTGTCGGTAAAACACAGATTGTTTCCTTCTTTTCGCTCAGGTGGACGGCATCCTGAAAACAGTGCTCCGGGATGAGATCATTGCTTGGCACAAAAAAACACAGGAGGACACGTCCTCTCCTCTCTCGGCTGCCGGGCAGCCCGAGAACATGGACAGCCAGCAGCTGGTCTCCCTGGTGCAGAAGGCCGTCACTGCCATTGTGACCCGCCTGCACAGCCTGGCCCAGTTTGAAGGCGGGGAGAGCAAGGTGAACACCCTGGTGGCCGCCGCCAACAGCCTGGACAACCTGTGCCGCATGGACCCCGCCTGGCACCCGTGGCTGTGACCCGGCCCCTCCCGAGCCCGCAGCCTGTGCAGCTCCGTGCGCCCCGCCCGTGTCCGTGCAGGAGCGCGCGGTGGGAGCCAGCCGCGGCCGCCGTCTGGAGAGCGTGCGTGCGGGCGAGGCGCTCGGACATGGCAGGGCCCGTCTCCCTGAGCTTTTAAATTAACCTTTTAAGTAACCGGGATTCCCTGGTCTGGAATGTCTTTGAGAGTTCTTTTTTATCATATTCCTCCCTCTGTGTGAATGTACAGATTGAACTGTGGAAAACAATTCTGTATCTTCCATTTTTAACTCTTTCAGAAGTTACACCTCACAGGAGCCTCCTGCTTTGTACAGACCTTTGTAAGAAGTGTACAGAAATCCTGGTTGGTTAGAGAAACAGGAAATTATGAACAGATCATGCTGATTGTCCTTTAAGCACAAGCTCTAGGCTGTATGTCAGCAGCTCTGGGAGTCCCACGGAGCTTGAGGGGTGGATGCACAAGGCCTCGTCCCCCCGACATTGGGCACGGAGCCCCTGGGAGGAGCGGGACGGAGGGGGCTGGCGGACCTTAGGCTTTTTGTCAGCTGGCTCCTTAGATGTCATCTGGACGTTTACTCTCGTACCTGGGGAAAAATCACTTTTTCCTTCCTTATTTAAAAAGAAACGGCAACAGAAGTTTGTTAACTCCAGTCTGTTAATGTTCACATTTTTATAAATATGAACATTGAGAATATTCTATCTAAATTTGTACAGTGTGGTTTTTTTAGAATAAACATTTTATAAAAGGCTGTGTCACGCCTTCCATGCGTTAAAATGCTTGTTTGTATGGGGTGTGTCTGCCGGCGCCCCTCTCGGCCCCTCAGGGACTGAAAGCCCCAGGCCAGCGGGGGTCCTGCTCCCGTGTGGCTCCTGGTAATGGACACGTGCTGCCTGGACGGGGTCTCCGCGTGGTGCTCGGGTCTGAACCACAACCACCCAGCGAGTGTGACAGTGACAAGGAGTGCTGAGCGGAGGGCGGGAGAGCACGTATGGGACTGGGGCCCCCTCGGCCCGGTTTATGTATTTTGGGGCTGCAGCTGAGTAGGGACCTGCATGCGTGGGGGGCGGCCGGGTGGGAGGCTTCAGCTCCACCGGCTCATTGTCCTTCGTCCTGTCCGTCCAGCCCGAGGGGGGAGAGAGAACAAAGCTGAGCTCTGCCCTGGAGGACGTGGGGCGCAGTTCCCAGCACACGGTGCCGCAGCAGCAAGATGAGATGCGGTGAAGCAGGACAGGGGCTGTCGCTACTTTGGTTCTCACATTGCGATTCTGAATTTGGAAGGACTCGCCCCCTTGGGAAGTGCTTCATCTGCTGTGAGGACAACTCAGGGCTCCCAGGCCTGCTGTCCTCTCTGTCCCGTGGCCCCAGCTAGCCCCAGGTGAGGCCTGTGGCTGCTCTCGGTGGCACCAGCGTCCAGCCCAAGGGGCTTCACCCTGGCCTTGTCCTCTGCAGCCCAGAGCCAGGCCTCTGCTCAACCCGGAGGGGACTGCCAGCCCAGAAGGTGAGGCGCTCGTCCAGGGTCCCAGGGCCAATCGTGGAGAGAGGGACCGCTCTCGGCCCGCCCGACTGCCGCCCCCTTAGCCGCACCCTGGAACATGGACAGAGCAGCCAGCTTCCGGCCGCCCGACTGGACTGGCCCATTCCTTTGGAGCTAATTGTCAGTTTTACAATTACTTGCAGGGCTGTCTTCATGAGAGTTTTGGATTCTGGAATGACAAAAGCCATATATCTAAGATGACAGCTGATTGCAGACTGGCAGCTGTGGGGACTGTGAAGTCGGGAACATGCCCCTGACAGTTCTCCCTATGAGTACGATGGCCTTGTAAGCTGGGTCAGGAGTCGTCGGAAAGCCAGGTGCTCACGGACCGTTGCGGTTGCAGAGGTCACGTGGATGGCATTTGGGTAGAGGGAAGGCTGTGCCCTGGTGAGCAGGCCCCGGCTTCTGTGCCAGGCTCGCCACCACCCGCAAGCCGCTAGGGACGGCCGAGCGCTCCCCGGTGGGGATGGAGCATCTCCTGAGCTCGGTCGGTAAGTGGGAACATGAGAGGAGCCCTCGGGAGCTGAGGAAGGACAGAGAAGGGGCCACACCTGGCGTACGCCTGATTCCCCAAACACATGAAGGGAAGGACAGTTCCTAGACATTGGGGTTTTTATTGCAGTAAAATACATGTAACATAACATTACCATAAACATTTTTTGGGATGCGGGTCTGTGGCATTAAGTACGTTCACATTGTTGTTTAACCACCACCCCCATCATCCAGAACTTCTCTCGTCCACCCAGACTCTGCACCATCAAACGCTAGCCCCACCACACCCCAGGCGCTGGCGCCAGCTTTCTGCCTCGTCTGTGTGTTTGACTCCTCCAGGAATCTCACGTATAACTAGAGTCCTGCTGGGTCTGTCCTGCGCCTGGCGTCCTGAGGGCTCACCCGCGTGGTGGCGGGTGGCAGAACTTCTTCCTTCATGAAGCTGAGGGTTGCGTTGCGTATCCATCACCCACGCGGTGTGTATCAGTTCCTCTGTCGATGGACACTTGGATTCCTGCCGTCCTTTGGCCACTGTGGACGTGGCTGCACGAATGCCTGTTCGACTCAGCTCCCAGTCTGGGAACACCCACAGCCGTGGGATCGCTCCTGTTTCTGATTTTTTGCAGCCTCACCACAGAGCTTTCCCCAGCGGCCGCACCATTTTATACCCCCCGGCGCAGCACCCAGACACTCCAGCTCCTCCAGGTTCTCGGCAGCGCTGGTTTTCTGTTTTTACAATGACCCTCCTAGTGGGTGTCAAGTGGTGTCTCACTGGGGTTTTGTTTGCAGTGATGTTGGATTCCTTTTCACGAGCTTACTACCATTGTGTATCTTTGGAGAAATAACTTCACGTCTACTCTCCATTGTTAGATCGGGTTTTCGTTTTTTTAAGTTGTAGGAGTTCTTGTATCTTCTGGACATGAGCCCGTCACAGACGCGATGTGCAGGTACCTGTTCCCATGCTGTGGGCTGCCTGTTTGGAGGCCGTCTAATTACCGAGTTTCTCTCCAGCTGACTGCTTTCTGCTGTCATGTCCAAGGATCACTGCCAAACCCAACGTCATGACGCCCTCCCCGTGTTTCATCCAGGAGTTTTAAAGGTCTTGTTCTTACGGAACTATTTTTCAGCTCCCGAATTTCTCTTTGGCTCTTTTAATCTCTCGGTTGAGACCCTGAGTCGTTCCTACAGCCCCTTCCTGATTCCGTCAGTCCTCTGTCCGTGTGGCCCTCGGCCCCGAGCGTGTCCGCGGCCGCCGTCTGCGCGTCTGTCTTGTCAGACTGATGCCTGTGTTTCTTCAGGACAGTTTCTGGAGATTTGTTTTTCCTGTGTGCAAACCGCATTTCTTTTTCTGCCTTGTGGTCTTGTTTGAATATTGGGCATTTGACCAAGTGACCAAGTGCCTGTTCCAGGCCTGGCGGGCTGGCTGTGTGCAGGGGGGTCTCCCCGGCTCGCTCCGGGGGCGCGTCCTCCTCCTCCGAGGCCTGCCTTGGGTTTTCTCTAGTTCCCCGGATCCTCAGCTGCTTTTCACACACGAGTTTGCTGAGAGTCACCCCGCTTCCCTTCGGGGACCTCAGACGTTCCGTCTATTCCTCAGTCAGGACTCTTGCCCGGGGCCTGCGGGGGGCCTGGTTTTCGCAGGCACACCTGGAGCTGAGCGGCTTTTGACCGAGCTCCAAGTTAGGCAGCACGACCGTCTCTCAGGCGGCCCGCCAGGATGCTCTGCACGACAGTCTGCCTTGTTCTCTGGGCTGGGAAGGGGGCCTGGGGCCCAGGGAGCCACGTCCCCCAAACCGCCGGCTGGGCTGCGCCAGGGAGGGGGTGGACCAAGGGCAGGAGAAGCGCCTTGAAATCCCCGCTCCTTTGTAGCTCCTCCTTGCCTGGGGTTCGGATTTGTTCCCAGGGCCGCTGGTTATTTTAGCCGCTGGCTTCCTGTTCCCACGTGGGGCGTCCTAGTTCTCCTCTTCCACCTTGGCATGTCACTCCCCAGGCATTTTATCTAAATTTACATCCATTTAACTTAAAATGCCTTTAAATTTTTATTGAGTTCTATTTTACAGATGTGTGAGTTTTTAAAATTATAAATGAAAATACATTTATGTTAACTTACTAACTTTAAAAACTAGATGAAATCCGGCCTCTGGTTCACAGAAATGGCCTCTGAGGCCCCCAGGTGCACCAGTGCGCTCGCACTGGGCAGGCACGTCACCCAGAAAAGCCAGCTTCTCATCCTCCAGACCCAGAGAGAAGGAAACAGTTTCTCATAAAATTCACCTTTAAATGAAGTTCAGTTTTAAAGTAAGCCCCAAAGGATTCCAGTCATTGCCAAGTTTCCATTTGAGCACTTCGATAATCAGTTGACTACCTAAGTGAAACTAAGAGAAATGCAACATTACTTTGGAGAAGAGACAAGTTTTGGGGCCATTAGAAGAAACTTGTTAAGCAGCAAAACAAAAGTACTATTTTTACACTAGCCAGAGGCCAAATAGGATGGAAGTAAGTTTGTAATAAGATTCACATATTTATAATGTACACGTTTATAAATCATACCCTAAGAATTTAAAGTATTATGAAGCCTTCAGTTAACTTTTATGCAATCACTTAAAATAACAGCAATAAAAACCAAAAGAAAATGGTCAAAATTACTTTAGAAGACAAATTATTGCTGTATTTATGGATTGTTTTTGTGAACTTACTAGCAACAAAAATTCTGTACCAGTGCTACCTACAAACAATGCAGTGGAAGCAGTTTATCAGGTTCACATTCAGATACCCTCTGGGTCTTCCAGTTGGCACATTGGAAGGCAAATGACTTCCTCAGGCTGCGCGGACCGAGGGGGGGGATCCAGCCCGTCATCCGTGGAGTGTGTGTTGGGCCAATGAAACCCACTGGAGCAGGAATCCCTGGAAGGCCTCGTCCTCACTTTCCTGAATCTAGGGAAGGACAGGTGCTCTAAGGGCTGGTCCTGGGGCCCCCTCGGTAGCACCTGGGAAAGACCAGAGTCTCGGCCACTGGTTCCAGCCAGTGAGTCTGAGGGTCTGGGCTCTGCCTGGCCGCTGATACGGTGGACGCGGCCAGGGGAGGGTCCCTTCTGCACAGGGCCTGCGGGGGACACGGGTCACACCCTAGGGCCCTGCAGCACTGTGAGGCTGTGTTCCTTCTCCCTCGGGAATCTGGTTCCAGAGGACTCCCTGGCGGGCCTCTCAGGCCTCTGCTCAGGCCTCACGTGAAACTTGGGGGACATACGTTAAACTCTGAATTCTTTCCAAGTAATTATTGTCTGAAGTTTGCATTTTCATTTCCTAAGGTACTGTGAGTGTTTCTCTCATGGGAAATAATCTGGCCTTGAAGATGGCCGCTGAGGGTCTCTGGTCTTTCTGGAGGAATTTTGGTCTCTGTCAGGTTCCAGCTCTTCACATGCACGTCTGATCTCTTCTGTTGAAGATTCTCCTCTCCCTCTTCACAAGGAATTCGATGCAGATTTAATATCCAGTAGAAATTCATTTCTTCATCTCAGTATACTTTCTGCTGGAACATGTACATTTCACTTTCTACCCCTTGTTTGTTTCATTTTAGAGACTCACAAAAGGAAATGGGAACAGTAACGTATCCCCAGCACCGGCCTTTTGCGTTAACATGAACCTGAGTTAACGCCATCGACTTTTCCTCCGAGCGGAGTTCTCTGCCTCCGGATTGGATCCTGACGTCTGTGCTGCTGCCGAGAGGGAGTCAGAAGGCACCAACCCTCAAGTACACGCCAAGCCTATTTAAATATTTTTCAAACCCATTTAAGTGATTTCTGACTTTTAATTTTTTATAAAAGTTTGTGAAATGTTTTCTCACGTTCACGGAGCATGATGGACATAACGCTGTGTCATCCCGGGTACAGCATCACCATGTGGTGTCTGCCTTCTGCGGGCGCAGCGACGCGCTCTGCCTGCGGGTTTCTGGTGTGACCCTTAGGGGCACCGATGGGCTCCTCTCTCTTTGCCCCTTTAGCAGACATTAGGTTTCATCTTTTTCCAAGAGCTGTGAGTGAGTATCGAACTCAACCCCATCAGTTTCTTCAGAATCCCTCTGACCCACCTTGGAGGCATTTCCATCTCCTGAAGAGCCGTGGCATCCGTCCAAGTTCACGCCCACACGGTCATGTCTCGTCCACGGTGTGGACCCATCCCTCCTGGCCGGGGCCCCAGGTGCGGGTCAGCCTGGCCTCACCTGTGGCGGGACTGACGCAGACATGCGGCTGGGCCCCCGTGCCCACCGGGCGGGTCTAGCGCTGCGCTCCGCCCTGCTCGGTGTGCGGGCCCTCTTTTCTCTGCCATCTGCACCTTTAGAAAACCGCCTTTTGCTTCCCTGCGATCAGAACTTGGACGAGGGCATTTAGTGCTGAGGCCGGCCTTCGTCCTCCGGCGGGTTTTGAAGGCTGCTGTTCCGGTTCCGTCCCCCACCAGGAACGTCGTGAGACGTCCCCCGAGCACTGAGCTTTTGTTCTTGTATCCGCCGTCAGCTCAGCTCGTGCCGTGCACTTAGATGTCTGCCTAGTTCACAAAATTTGTAAAATTTTCGATGCTGAGCCTGAGTAGAGTAGGAGCTTCCCAGATCTTTGTAAGCGGCCTCTAGATTTATTTCTCTGAATTCACCTTCTAGTCTGGCCTCCACTAGTGTTGTGTCACGGCTTCCGTATTGTTCTCGTATGAAGTGAGGCGTCCACAGGAGCTGCCTCATCTCCGGGCGGGCGGCCGCCGGCGGCAGATCATCCTGTCTGCACACAGCAGGCTCTTTATGACCGAGGCCCAGCCCGGCCCTCTCGCGATGCCCCACAGCGGTCAGCGTCACCACGGCCGCCCTGACGGGAAGCCCGCTGTCCTTGGCAGACCAGCACAAGGACACAGGCTTGTCCCTGGGGGTCCCTGACGCGGAGCCTACTCTGTGCCCTCCGGGGTGGGTGAGCAGGGCCACGCACGCCAGAAGCGGTGCCAGCCCTGCCTGACAGGCGAGGTTTCCTCGAGTCGTTCCGTGGCCTGAGGCCTCATCGCGGGCGGAGGTCGCAGCTCCCTCCCCGAGGCTCCTCCAGGCCGGACCCACCGGCACGGAGGGTGGAGCTTGTAGCGGATCCTGCACGGGCCTCTCCTTACCTTGCTGTTCTTCCCTTAAAAGCCATGGCAGCTCCTCACTTACATTTCAGGAGCACATGGCCCAGCCGTGAGCAAGGACACCTTAGAACGCTTCCTGTGGACAGTGAAAGGCTGAGGCAGAAGCCCTTCAGGACACCGACATCAGAATGGGGACCCAGGGGGCCACGTGCCCCTCTTGGGGGCATCCCCGCCCCCAGGACCCCACCTGGCAGGCTCCGGGAGCGGCTCCAGCTGGTTGGCAGGACTGCAGGCTGCCCGGCATCCTGCCCCCTCCCGAGAGGACAGGGTGGTGCCCTGTAGCGGCATTTTCCCCAGCTTCCCCGTGGCCGCTGCATGGTGAGTGGGCAGGGGGCTGGCGGTAGACAGGGGAGCCCAGCTAGAGGGGCACGGGGCGGTCTCAGGAGAGGCGTGAGGGCTCGGGCAGGCCTGCGTCTGGCCGCCCCTCCCTCCAAGGGCAGCCGGTGCCAGAGGGCGGGGCCTCAGGCCTGCCAGCAGCGGTGGGAGTCAGCGCTCAGTGTGGGGAAGGGCTCCGGGAGGCAGCGACAGGCTGAGTGTGGCTGGCGAGCTTGGGTGGCCTGTGCAGAGAATGGAAAATCCCCATGTGAAAGCAGTGGGAGGAGACCGATGGACATTGCAGGGGGCAAGGCTCCCCCC
>JAQQAC010015366.1:4965607-5006728 GCA_029783875.1 Phataginus tricuspis
CCCCCCAGTCACCCTGCTGCCCCACTCGGAGGCGGAGAGGCCCTGCCCTCAGGTGCAAGACTCACTCTGATGCTGTTTTCCAGTAGAGGCTGCGCCAGGGCCTCAGGACAGCCCCGGCTGGAAGGGGGGCAGCGGCCTGCCGAGGGCAGCACGGCGCAGAATGGCGAGGGACACGCTACGGGGCGGAACGCTGCCGGACATGTTCACTACACTGGGACGGCACGTGCCCTGTGACGGGGCGCTTCTGTGTCTGCAGGAACACGTTTAAATGGTACAGTGCCCCAGAAGGAAGCTGTCATCCCCATTTTACAAACGAGTAAACCGAGGTACAGTTCAGGTAACATGTCCAAGGTCAAGTTAAAAGCCAGGGTTCAGTCCCAGGTCCTGACTTTCCTCTCAATGACGCCACCCTGCTCCTTGAGGGCATTTTGTATAACAAAGGTTTCCAATCCTCAGGAAAAGTACCCAAGACAGGTGAACTGATGGTGTGGCTGCCCGAGGAGAGGGTGAAGGGAAGGGCCAGAGAGTCTCAAAGAGCAGACGTCGCAAGAGCAGGCAGGGCAGGTGTGGGGACACGGCTCGGCGCACGGGCTTGTCGAAGCCCCATTACCTGGTGAGACCCTTGAACCAAAACCTCAGAGTATTCTGAAGAAGCCCTGACGAGCCAGACGTGCTTCCCAGCCCAGGAATGCCCCACAGGCATGCGCTGTGTCCCAGTGACCGGGACAGGTGATGTCGGGGCAGGCGGAGGAGGGAGCCCTAGGAACCCATCTCCACCCAGACAAAACCTTGTGGTTAATTCTGGTGAGTCCCAGTCAGTTCCGGCTCTCAGTGTGGTAGTGGCTGCCTGTCCCCAACCCCTAGCCCCGTGGCAGGAGCTGGGCCTGGGACACCTTGCCCGAGCTGGGGTAGGCGGTCAGGACGTGTCCTCTGTCTCTCAGGTTCTGTGTTCCCATTACGAGGAGGAGGCGGGCAGCCCCTCTGGCTGAAGTGGCTCTCGGGATTTAGAGAAACAGCTTCAGTTTCCCCAGTTTTGGGAACCAGACATTTAAGCATTAGGACATTCAGAAACAACTGCATAAACAACCTCTATGGCCTCAAGCTAAAAACTAGTAAGAAGTCAGAACCCTCAGTCACAAAGCTGCGAGGAAATGGGTAAGGATTCTTCCCTGGTTGAGCCCTGAGAGGGGACTGCAGTCTGGCTGACAACTTAAGTTGTACCAGGAGTCCTGATCTTTGAAAAGTGTGAGATACTAAATGTGTTGCTTTTTAAAAAAGCAACCCTGTGTACAGGGGAATTTGGAAAGATGGGCTCAGGAAGACTGGCGAAGACCTTAAGGGCTCACCTCAGGCTGGTCAGACACCTTCAACAACCCTGCGGGGAGCGGAGGCTCTGATTCCCCAATTTACATGAGAAGATTCGAATGTCATTTTCAACAAAAAGTCACAAGGCATATAAAAAAAACAAAGTATAGGCCATTTAAACAAAGCAGCAGAGTGACTAGACTATGACTTGAAAACAACTCTGTCTCAAAGCTGCTTGAAAAGGGCTAAAGGAAGACATAGACAAAAGAAAACAATATCGATACTCTTAATTATATAGATAAGAAACTGTAAAAAGGAACCAAAAAGAAATTCTGGGGCTGAAAAGTGAAATCACTGAAATGAAAAATTCCGTAGGGGAGTAGAAAAAACACAAGAAGGCAAAAGAAAGAATCAATGAACTTAAAGATGGGACAATTGAAATTACTGAGGAAAAATGGAAATAAGTGTGCAAAGAAAGCCACAGAGATCCATGGGGACACCATGAAGCAGACAAGCGCGTGCCTTATGGGAATCCCAGAACAAACAGAGGGAGGCGGGAGGCATGTTGAAGAAATAATGACCTAAAACTCCTCAATCTACACGTGGAAGAAGCTCAGCGAACTCCAGACAGAAGCAACTCAAGGGTACACGGAGAGTCTTGCAGCGGCGAGAGAAGTGACTCGTCCCGTACAAGTGATCTTCGGTGAGATCACCAGCTTTCTCGAAGGTCAGATGTCAGAGGGTTGATTTATTCAAATTGATGGAAGGAGAAAAAAATTTGTCAGGATTCTGTATCTAGCAACATTGTTCTTCCTGAGTAAGGGAGAAATTAAGACATTCCCAGACAGACAAATGCTGAGGGAGTTCATTACCAGTAGACCTTCCTTGCAAGAAATGCTTAAGTCCTTCAGTTTGAAATTAAAGGATGCTAGACAGTAACTCAGGCTGTAAGAAGAAATCAGGATCTCCAGTAGAGGTAAATAACATGGGCAATTCTTAAAGCTAGTATTATTGTAATTTTGGTTTATAGTCCACTATTTTCTACAGGATTTAAAATACAAATGCAAAAAACTAGTCAAAAAATGCAGAAAACACACAAGGTACCAGGATGTGACTTGTGACATCAATAACAGGAGAGGGAGCTGGATAGGAACAGAGTTCTTGCGTGTTATTGAAGTCAGTGGCATACATTCAAATTAGATTGCTGTAACTTTAGGATTTTAAGTGCAATCCCTAAGATAACCACAGAGAGTATCTACAGAACATACACAAAAGGAAATAAGAGAATCAAAACATGTACCTACAAAAAAAATCAAACATAAGAAGGCAGTAATGGAAGAAACAAAGTACAAAAAAAAAACCATAAGCCATGTAGAAAACAAAAGGAGGAAGTCCTTCCTTACGAATAACTACTTTAAACGTTAATGGATTAAACTCGGTAAGAGACAGAGATTGAAGGTGGCAGGCTAGGAAGTTCCAGGCCCTGGCTACCCCTGTAGAAAACGTCAAATAAAAACAACTAGAGACTGACTAGCTTTATAGGACCTCTGGGAACCAAAGACCTAGAGCAACCAGGTGAGCGCCCAGTCAAAAGAAGCCGCATTCAAAATGGCAGGAAACTTTGTGGCATTTTCACTGTGTGGTTGGGAGGAAGAAGCTGGATTCCTGGCTTCCTCCCTTGCACCAGGAGGAGCAGAGCAGGACTCATTCGCTGTGTTCTGACCTGTGGACTGCCTAAGGGACTGGTCTGTGTCTTACTTGACCTGGAGCTCAGACAGGCAAAGATACAACAGCTCAAACCTCAGGCTGGCAGAAGCCATGGAAGGCAGTGGCAGGCACCACCACGTGTGAAGGCTGCAGGGGAGAGCAGACCTACGGATGCTTGCGGCAAGATGTTACGGGTAGACGACAGCAGAACATCTGAGCTCCAAGAAGAGGCTGGGGCGAGACTCTGGGAAATTAAGACTTAAAAAAATATCCACAGGGAAAAGCAAAGAGAGTGGCACACGTAACAGGCCCACGCAGGGCCTGAGACCTTAAGCCATCGTCCTGGGTCGATCACAAGTCCTAGAACACACCCCTGACTAGTGAAGGTATTCCTGCTATTCTATAATGACTGGAAAGAGATGGCTGTTTTTTTTCAAATGACCAAAGAAACAAAAACATGGCCCATTCAAAGGAACAAAATATATCTTCAGCTACCATCCCTGAAGAAAAACAGACATCAGACTTACTAGAAAGACATTAAAATAACTACAAAAAGCTGAAGGGAAACATGGACAAAGAATGAAAGAAAACCAAGGAAATGATTATCTGAACAGAATGAGACTTATCAGAGAGAGGCATGTATGTACACATATTATGAAGAAGAACCGAACATTCTGTAGCTGCAAAATACAGTAACTGAATTGAAAATCCGATAAAGGAGTTCAACAGCAGTCAAGAGACTCAGTGAACTTGAAGCCAGGTCATTTGAAATCATCAAAAAGAATGAAGAGAAGTGAAGAGAGCCCACAGGGCTTACTTAAAGAGACACCATCAAGCAGAGAAATATATGCATTACTGGAGTCCCAGGAGAATGAGAAAGGGGCAGAGAACTTACCTGAAGTAATAATGGAGAAAAATGACTCCAGTTTGAGGAAAGAAATGGAGATTCAAATTTAAGAAACTCAGTGAACTTCAACAAAGAGAAATCTAAAGAGACCTACAGCAAACACTGAAAAATCGAAGGCAGAATAGCTCCACAATAATAGTAGGAGGCTTCAAGACCATTCTCAGTAGGTTAGAACAAGGCAGATGATCGGGAAGGAGAGAGAGGGCTTGAACTAGATTACAGGCCAGCTGGAATAAACAGAACAGTCTTCCAGCAACAGCAGGGAACACATTCTCCTCAAGTGCACACAGAACAGTGTCCATATGTTAGACCATAAAACAAGTCTCAAAAAATTGAAAAAGATGGAAATTAGAAAATATCTTGAGACAAATGACAATGAAAATATAGCATATCAAAACTGAAAGCAGTGCTAAGAAGGAAATTTATAGCCCTAAATGCTGTTTTTAAGTTTCAAATCTGTAACAGATAAAATAGACAAAGAGTAGAGAAAAATCAACATAATGACTAAGGGAAGGAAAGAGGACACTTCTGCAAATGTTACTGAAGTAAAAAGGATTTAAGAGTACTCTGAATAATTCTAAGCCAGCAAGATGGACAGATGAAATAGACAAATTTCTAAAATACAACCTACCCAGGGTGAATCATGAAGAAACAGATAATCTCTACAGACCTTTAACTAGTAATCAAAAACCCTCCCAACAGATGGCTTCACAGGTGAATTCTACCAAACCTTTAAAGAATTAACACCAATCCTTCTTAAATTCTTCCAAAAACTTGAAGAGGGGGGAATGCTTCCTGACTCATTCTGTGAGGTCAGCATTACCCTAATACCAAGGCCAGGCAAGGACACTGGCCAG
This sequence comes from Phataginus tricuspis, assembly GCA_029783875.1. Classification (NCBI taxonomy): domain Eukaryota; kingdom Metazoa; phylum Chordata; class Mammalia; order Pholidota; family Manidae; genus Phataginus; species Phataginus tricuspis. The sequence goes on from JAQQAC010015366.1 coordinate 4,970,384, forward strand.
TAGCTCTCATGAACACAGATGCAGACGTCGCCAACAAATTATTAGCAAACTGACTCCAACAGCAGAGTAAAAGGATTATACCACGTAACAAAGTAGTACTTGTTCCTGGAATGCAACCTTCACTCAACAGGCAAAAATTAATGTAATGTACGATATTAACAGAATGGAAGAGAAAAAATTTCTCAATTGTTGCAACAAAGTCATTTGAGAAAGTTCAAAACCTTTTCATGAAAAATACTCAAAAAACTAGGAACAGAAGGAAACTATCTCAACATAATAAAAGTCTTACATGAAAAACGCACAGCTAACGCCATACTCAATGGTGAAAGACTGAAAGCTTTTCCTCTAAGATCAGGAAGAAGACAAGGATGCCTACGCTCACCACTTATTTTCAACACAATACTGGCAGTCCTGGCCAGAGCAGTTAAGCAAGAAAGAGAAATAAAAGGCATCCGAATCGGAAAGCAAGAAATAAAACTGTTTGCAGACAACATGATCGTAAATGTAGAAAACCCTAAAGATTACACAACAGAATAAATTAGCAAAGCTGAAGGATTCAAAATGAACACATGAAAAGCAACTGTGTTCCTCAACACTAACAGTGAACGATCTGAAAATTAAAAAAAAAAAAAACTACAGAACACTGTGGAAAGGAATTAAAGATGATGCAGATATTAGCCCGTAATGTCTCTGCTGGGTACCATGGCCTGGTCAAGTTGACACACAAAATTAGCACACCAAGTGTCCATTAGGTCAATGGACAAACAGAACGTAGTGTATTCCTGCCATGGAGTATTACGCAGCCAGAAAAAGGAATGGCGTTTTGATACATGCTGCAACATGGATGATCTTCTAAGTGAAGTAAGTCAGACACAGAGGGACAAAGGGCTGATGATTAATTACACTTGCATGAAGTACCTAGAGGCATATTCGTGGAGACAAAGTAGAACAGGGGGAGGGGAGAAGGCGGGATAGGAGTTACTGGTTAGTGGGTCCAGAATTTCAGTCTGGGAAGGTGGAAAGGGTTTGGGTACAGATACTGCTGACAGTTACACAAACACTGTGAATGTTATTTTGTGACAGTGAATTGCACATATACCAATGGTTAAATTGATAAACCGTATGTATATTTTACTACCACAAAAATTTATAAAAAAGAGAAAACCCAAACCGACAAACACGAGCAGTATGTGAAGAAGTCGATAGATACTAAATTTTCAAATCCCACAGATTTTTGCGTGGCCGAGCGTGGCCGACTGCCAGGCTTTCATCAACTCTGTCCTTAGGTTTGCCTCTTTCCTTAGAAGGCCCTTGCCAGTATTTCTGACCACTGACTACCTTTTCTGTGGGACTGTAAAAAAAAAATCTGGAATCTCATTTCCACACCAAAATAAAATATGGCCAAAATGTAAAGTAGTGAGTTTATTGCATATGTAACAAAATGAACCTGACCTCCTGGGTCCAGCCTGCTGTACAATCAGTTTGTTTTGTGTTTCCAGCTGGTTCCATAACCACGTTAAATAGAACTAGTATTTCTTTAAATACTTTTGATTTTGACATAAAACAGAACATTAGTGTACGACTTTCACAAAATAAATCAGCAATAAAACAGTGGGAAGAATAACAAGGATAGCAGCAATACTTAAAAACGAGACATTACAAAATAAATTAAAAAATACATTATAAAGTGGTTGAGAAACAAAAATAAACAAATTTAAAAAATTCCTACTACGTATTGGGAAGGCTGCTGTGCGGCGCAAACCTGCCTGGCGGTGGGGGGCGGGCGTGGGGGCGGGGGCGGCGCTCTCCCCGCAGACGGCCGCTCCCGACGGCTCGGACCGGAGGACCACCTCACCTGAATTCGGACCGCGCGGCCGAGCAAGCCCAGGGGCCGCCGCTCCACCGGGCAGCGGCCGCTCCCCGCAGAAGTCGGAGTTGCATAGAGAGCCACGGCCGCTGCTCCCCCAGGCAGCCCCTCGCTTTCCCGAGCCAGAGCCCCGAGGGCCGGCTGCTGACTGCGGGGAGGGCAAGCCTGGCATTCGGGCCCTGAAGCATCTGGGCAAAGAGGTAAGGGGGACGGGTGGGTGGGAGGCCTGGGGGTACCGAGGAGGAGGCAGACGAGCCGTGGGACCTGGATTCACGCAGACCCTAAGCCGAGGCACTGGGAGCTTTGGCCAGGTAGTTGCCGCACTGTCTTTGGGTTGGTTCAAAGCCCTAGTCCACGCTTGATGTTCAGGGTTCACTGACCGGAGTAACTGCAGCTCTGGAAAGTCCCCTCCTCCCAGCCCCGTGACCCCACAGGAGACGGGGGGCCCACGTGCAAGTGCAAGGAGAACGGAGACCCAGGCCTCAGGCGGGCCGCTCACACGCCTGGAGGCCCCAGGACACCACCCTCTGGGTCCCGCCCAGGTGACACCCGCATCCAAGAGCAGCGAGGAGGTGACAGGCACGGCTCCCGACTGTCCCCACACCTAACAGCAGGAAGGTGGATGGCGTCTGATGCGACATCCCTACTAGACCCTCGCTTCCTTCCTGAACACAGCAGATCTTGGCCAACACCACAGCAAAGACCAGCGGTTCTCCCCACCCCGGCCTTGAGACCCCTTCAGTTCTGCGTGGGTCCCCCCACTCCTGGGGTCACATAGCGGGACACCCACGGGTGGGGGTTCTGCATGTCTCACCTCCTCACCCTTCCACAGGACCATCACGGGGGACGCCCGGCACCGTCAGGAGCACCACCGGACAGGCCGGCCCCACTGGGGCAAAGCCCTTCTGAAAGACCTGGACGGACTTACGGACTTTCTGGATGGACGGAACTGCCCCTGAGGTCCCTCCGGCCCCAGAACCGCCGTGAGGGGCCCAGAAGCGCCCTGGCAGCTCTTGGAACCACCAGTTGCCCATCCGAGATGACCACGCCAGCCAACCTCCCGCTCAGGGCGGGGCCCAGCTCCCAAGCGGTCAAAGCACTGCTTCCGGGCCAGACGCACACCGGCGGATGCTCCGATCCCACCACAGCCTCCGGGCATCAGGGACGAAAAGAACAGTGTTCCGACAGCCCCAGCCAGGCCCACCTCGGGCCTGCAGCCGGGGCCCGGCGCCCAACTCGGAAACCTCAACAGCCGAATTTCAACAGCGGCATCTTACTAATGAATTACCCTGACTTGCCCCCAAAACAAAAACAACAACAACAAAACACATCGGATCATTTTTGCTGCCGCTGTTTTTCAGAAATTCAGCTCTCTGAAATCAGGCCACTTTGTTGAAATATTGTTTGGACTTTTGTGCAAATTTGAAGAACAGTGATACACACACAGACTCTAGGCTTGCTTTACCTTGCTCATCATTCAAAGGCATCTGGGCAAGTAGATCAAGTAGCTCCTGTTAGCGCCCCCATCTGACCCTGAGGCAGTGGGCCCAGTGAGCGGGGGGCCAGCCCTGCCCTGCTGTCAGGCTTATGTCCACGCAAGAAGGGACGTGGGTGGACTTGGGTCATCCGTGCCCTTCTCCCTTTCAAGCTAGTCTGCACCAAGCCAGCACCGTACCAGTTCCGTTTTGTTAGTTCAGCTCTGAGCGTGTTCTGCACAGTAGTTTGTTAGTATTCCCGTGACCCAGCGGCCCCTCCTCTACGGACAGAAGGCGTGGGGGCCCCAGCCTGCGACTGGATGCGCGGCTCTGAAGCTGGTTTGGTTCTGTTCCTTTCTAAGCTCCATTTTGTGGGAAAATATCTCAGACTGGATAAAGTGGCAAAGGGACTTTTGAAGGGAAAGATCATTTTTCCTTATGTAAAACAAAATTTTCAACCAGGATACCCTGAAAATAAGTAATACCCTGGGTCTCCAGCGAAAGCTCCCGATTCCTTTGCCTTTCTAAAAGGGAAAGCATATTCTGACTCGAGCTTCCTGCTATGCCAGGATTCCAATAAGCACATATTCTACAGTTAACTTTTCAGTTAGAAATTAATCTGCTACACAGAGCAGGCTGCTAGGATGTGAAATTTGGAATTCGAGCTGAACTTGAAAGGGGCCCCAGGACTGATTTGAGACAGAAAAGCTTGTCGAGCCAGCGGTCAGCAACCCTTGGTAAGCCCAGCTCGGTCTGCAGCTGCGGGCCAACATTCCTGAGGACCGCAGGGCCGTGAGCCCGTCACCATGTGGGCACAACCCTGTGACCGAAGCCAAATGCGAACCCTGGCTGAGTTTTATTGGATGGGTGATGGAAGGGGTGGAGAACTGTCAGGAAGGAAGAAAGTACGGGTGGGGGCCACCGATTGAAGTCCCCCCACCCCCTCGCTCCCCAGCAAGAAGGAGGGCGACAGCCCTTTCCCTCAGGTTGTCTAGAATCCAGTGCCTCAGCCCACGTCGCAGGAGGCGCGCAGAGCCAGAGCTTTCCGTCTGGTGGTCATGAGCGAGAACCGGTGCCTTCGGCGGCTCCTCACTCCACAGCAAACCCACAGGTCTCCTCCACCGCCGTCAGCAGCTTCTCGTAGAGCTTCTCATAGGACTCATAAGGCGGGATGTCTATCCGGTTGAAGCTGGAAGAGGACAGAGGAGAGAGTCACTGCTGCTGGTCCGGCGGCATGTACGTGCCGGGCCAGGGCCAGCGGAAGGGACGCACCTGCTAGTTCTGGGGGTGGGACGGGTACACGCTGCCCCTTACTGCTCTTTGGCTTCTAACGCAAAGATTTTCAATCAACATCAGCAAAACAAATCTTAAGATCTTGAAATCCAAAATAAAGCCAAATTACTATTTAATGCTAGTATATTAGGACAAGGCTCTTGACTTGTTCTGTTTGTTTTCTTTGGGAGAAATTACTTCTCAGTGCCAGGAATTCCACCTTTGCAGACCGGCTGCCAGTCAGAGCACCACTAATAATCAACTGCGTGTCTGTCTAGTTCTCTGTGACTTCATCCGAGACCAAAATGGAGCATCAGGAATATTCCTACAAAACAGACACTGTCCCTCAGAACTAGCAAAATGTCAAATCCTTGACAAGTGAAACAAATATCAAACTACTTAACCAATACATCCGTAGGGAAATTCATTTCCACTGTAGTGCAAAAAACAAAACACCCTTTAGAAGCTATTCTCTCCTAACAGCAAAAAATGCACAATGCTCACCGAGAGGACATAGGGCAGCCTACTGAATTACCACGGGCTAAGCTAATAAGGATGGTCTCTGTCAAGGAAGAGCTGGGCTAACGGCGTGGAGCCTCTCTGAGAGCGTTAGCATCAAGGGACATGTTCCACATTCATTTCACGCCAACCACTGAACTCCTGAGGGACACCGGAGGAGCCGCCTTCCCTCTGGGTCGGCACCGTGGTCACTTATCAAACCACAGTCACATACGGTACTGGACGGTGTCACTGCCGGCTACTGACCCCGCATCCTGGGGTCCCCAGCCAGGAACCTTCCAGAACGTCAGGCTACACCTCCGCTACATCTAAAACCTGAACTAGACGTAGCTGCTCTTTCCAATAAATGCTCGAGACAAAGTGTAAGGGATCTGACTTAAATCACAAAGGAAATACTCCAATACAGATATTGTTGAAGTTTAGGGAGGAAACTCCCCAATAGCCAAGGCGCATCTGCTGCAGGCGGAGGTCTGAGAGGGAAAACGGGGGTCCGGGAATTTCAAAGCCAAGACCACTAACTTCCAATTAAAAACTACAATTTTCCCTACTCACGGGCCCACACGTGCACAGATGTGCACACGTACCCCAGAGCAAGACCGGCCACGGGAAGGCCGCAGCACCTCTCAACACAGACCTGGTTCCGTTAAAGGGACTTCCCGCAGCCCTGGGCAACACCGGCGCCACAGCCAGCTGTCATCGGGCCTGCGTAAATGAATGGCAGAGCGCTCCAAACAGGAGAACAGCTCCCCAGTCAAGCGAATGAGCACACCCCGTGGGGAGGGGGACGCCACCTTTCTTACCAGGTGTGGGCCTTCGGCAGGTTGTCTGTGTTGGCGTCGATCAGGTGGATGGTGAATAGCCGGGGCCCTGCCGCGCCTGTAGAACCTTACAAGACAACATTCTAGTTAACGCGCTTCAGGGGCAGAGCCTGGGCCCACTGCCGACCCCGCCCGAGGCCCCGAGGCCCAGGCGGGCCGCCCTGCTGGAGGGTTGTGGAGCTGGCGGGGCGGCAGCGGCCTGGTTTCAGGCTATGCCTAAAGTGGCTAGTACCAGACGCTGCAGAAAATCACAGGGCGGGCGAGCCCAGAGAGGCCTCTGCTCCACGCACAGACCAGCCGCCCTGGGTGGCCACGCGGGGGAAAAATCCTTACACCGCCAGTGTTTTTTTCCCTTCTTTGGAACGGTTTAGCAAGTGAGCCCCCCCACTGGCAAAAGACAGAAGCGTTACAAGAAAGGCCGGGTCTGGAGTCATGAAAGCCCTCCAGGCAGAGCTACGACGTGAAGAGAAAAGACAGACCTAGGGCCGAAGCCCAGGAGGACAGAAGTCACTTCTCTCACCTGAAGAGGTCCCTGACATACGGCCAGTGTACAGGTGACATTCTGTACGTGAGCTGCACTACTATCTCTGTTAATAAGCCACCTTCAATTTACTACATTTTAATACATAATATCCTTCACCTTATTCCTTCCAGGCATCAGAGTTATCAAAAATCTAGGGATCAGATTTCTTTTTTTTTTTTTTAGAAGAAACTAGGACATTTCATTATCCAAACGAATATTAGTAGTATCTTCAATGAAGTTAGATGAAGATCACAGTTCATAATATTGACATGGAATTTTATCATACTGTTTGAATTCTACACAATTACATTTCCGAGAAACACAGACGATATCTAGTCTGTCTCAATTTGCAAATCTGCCTTGTGACTTAACAGGATGTCATTAGGCTTCCATCTGAATACACCCAATGGTAGAAAGCGGCTTGTAACCAACTTACATTGTTTAACATACGGGACGTCTTCCCTCTCTTGATGCAGAACCTGCTTTCTGGTCCTAGTTCGGCTACTGGGAACTACATAGAACAGTTCAATCCCTCCAGCTCATGAGGGCCCCCCAAATATTTGAAGACATTTATTACTTTTTCTTGTTCTTCTTCCCACACCTTTTCTGTTTTCCTAGAGTACCGTTTCATTCTATTGATTTCATGTGGTATGTTTACATGATATATACATGATTGATTTCAACAGGGTGGTAGCATGATTAACAGAAAATAGCCACAACAGTGGTGAGAGGCTTGGGAAGTCCTTTAACAGTATATATTTGGAAATTCATAAAGACAAAATTATGAATTATAATTATGTGCTCCTGGATGGAGTTAGAGTCTTCACGTCTCCAAATTTCCCATAGGAATAATAGAGGTAAATACCATCGACTACTCTTCCCAGAGTGAGAATTCTGCCAGGCATATAAGCTCATTTATATATTTTTTTGAGGAAGTGTTTATATTTCATGGCCTCCTCTCTCTCCAGTCGTGAATCTGTGTTCATGTACTCAACAGATGCAAAGAAATAATGCAACACGATTCTTAAGTGTTTACTGTGAGACTAACTGAAGAAAAGTCAAGTTTCCAGGAATATCCCTTAGCAAGCCTAGAATTCAGGCCTGGCTAAGTTTCATTTCACATCTCTTTTTTATCAGAGCCGAAAGGGACGAGAGAGGATGGGTACCTGACTGGATAGTGGAGCCCGTCAGGCAGTCCACTTACATAGATGAAGAACCTGCGGGCCAGGGAGGACCGCTGCAGCTCAGGACCCACAAGGCGGCAGGAGGCCTGGCCTTCTGCTACTCGGCCGGGCCTCTCTGCTCCACCTCAGGACTGCAACTGGAGAGCCACCATCCGAAGACTGAGAGATGAACCACTGGTGCCCTTTACAAACACGTTTCTTTCCCAGAAGCCTTGCTGCTCTCCGTGCCTGCCCTCCGCCCACCAGTCCTGCAGGGGAGGGGAGGCAACAGGCTCCATGGGACCCTTTCTTTCCACACTAGGCCCTGAGTGGGCAGCAGGGGACATCCAGCCTGCACAGCCACCAGGGAGGTAGGTGGAGAGGAGGTTGGGCTGTCGGGTGGCTATTCTATGTGTTCACATTTGCTTTCAACTTGGGCAAAGGACAGCAGACCCTGTGCTGGGAGACAGGGGAGAGAATGGCAACCAGACTCTGGGCTCTTATCTTTGACGAAGGGAAGGGGGTCCCCATGGCTCCGGCCAGGCGGCACCTGCGCAACGCCAAGCATGTGTCACAGAAGGACATGCGCGGTCTGGCAGGCGTGGCAGGAGCCCCCCAGCGCACTCCAGCTCTTCCTCCACATCAGTCACCTTGCAAAGCCTTGAAGCCCTGGAGAGGGACCCGGGTGGATCCGGTCACGAACTGCAGGAGCCTGGCCCTCCGCTCCTCATCGAAGGTCTCCACCGCCTGCCAGAACCACCTGACGACGTTGCTGTCGGCCACGCAGTGCTTCAGCCGGGTGTTGGACTTCCAGTCGCTCACGTCTATTTTATCCAGGCCGCCAATTATCAACTGTGATGACGGTTAAAGACAGGTTATTTCTCAACTGTATAAACCAAGACCACGACACGCCTCCCAGGCTCCCAATATATGAGGAGGGGAAAACTTGGGTCCCCAAGCAAAGCAGCAGCTACGTCCCAAGAAACTAGATGCACATTAGATAAGGAGAAAGATAACCAAACAGTGAAGCACAGTGCTTCTGCCGGCGCCACCGTGGGCCAGTCCCGTCCCCGAGGACGGCATGCCCAGCACCGACAGGACGCTTCCTACAGCCGCACCGGTGTCTGCTCGGCCAGCGCCCCGGCGAGGGGTCAGCCCAAAGCCCACCCGCGAGACCTCACGGGGCGACCACCGCGGGGCACGGTGCTCCTGGGCGGGGACCTGTGAGGTCTGCACTGAGGATGGGCCGCGCCTTGCCCCCGGCCCTGCTCCGCCCCTGCCCGCGGCATCACCCCCACTGAGAGCAACTTGAGAGGCCGGAGCTACTTGGCACCAGGGACAGAAGAGGTTCAGGTGCGTGAAGTATGGCCCAAGGAGACGGTATCACTCCGTTTTGGGCCTAGTAGCAGCAGAGCAACACCAAGAGCCGGACACGGGAGAACGTGGTCGTATATGAGATCGCCTCCGGGGTCTGAGGGGAGCACGGGGCTGGACGTCCTCCCACGAGGAAAAGCCACAGAGCTTTCTGGCCAACGTTCTAAGAATTACCCGCATTCACGGTGGTCACGTAGACACCCAGCCCTGTCACAAACGGGCTCGGACATCACTCCGGCCCTGTGTTCTTCCCGACAAGCTCCTGGGCTGCTGGGAAACCCTGCCAGCCTCACTGCAGCCGGGTCGTAAGCCAAGAAAACGCTGGTCGCGTCTGTGCCCTTTAATGCCAACCTGGCTCAGCTGCTGAGCACGTACCTCTAGTTCCTTCTGGTCAAAAGGCTTCAGTAAGTGTTGAGGAATTAATTCATTAAACCCCTTCTGAAGGGCTAAGAACTGGGCTTCAATTCCTCTCATAAACCTCCAATTTACATATAATCTGAAAGAAAAATTCTCAAGTTGGAAGCAATACCAAGTGGTTCACGAAAATACCTTTCTCTCCATTAGTAGGCCTGACATCCGCGGAAACCAATGCCCTGCGCGCCAGCCCCACCTTGCCGGGAGGAAACCCCCGCCAGTGGGAAGCACCTCGCCCAGTAGCAGGCTACACGCAACTCTGCACATGCCCCCCATGCCGGTCATCTGACCTGATACGGCAACTGCCATCATTGAAGTATATCTGAGAGCGAGACCCGGGACCTGGGAGCACCACACGCCGGCTGTGGCCCGAGCACTCAGGCTGCCCACGGTTCCACATGTCCCCCTAACTGCCCAGCCGCTTATTTGCCTCGAACGAGGGGTGGGAAAGCAGACTGCAGTGGAGACTTCCTTGTGGCTGACCTCGAGGAAGCTCCCAGGCCTCCAGCCTCCTGTGCTCACCACCTTCCCCCCCCCAGAACTGGCTGGTCACTTACACATCCTTCCCCCACTTGGGCTCCGGGGCCACTGTTCTCCCGATGGCAGGTCGGCCCTGCTGCCCCCAGGGCTCCCCCACGCAGAGCTCCGGTGCGGGTGGGCACGGGTAAGCCTCACACCGCAAAGGGACCACAAAGATGTAAACGTGAACCCGGCCATGCCCAGCACAGTCCCAAGCACCGGCTGTCACCCCCGGCCACCACCAAGGTTCCCCAGGACATTACCGGACATATTCTTTCTTGTTCTCCTCTGTGACCGGAACATTCCTGCCGTTGGGCTTCAGCTCATGCTGCAGAATCCTCCCGAAGGCACTGTGCTCCACACAGAAAGTGTGGTCCAGCACGGGGGTGATATCATTCTCCCTGTCGGATTAGGGCCGAACATGAGTACCGGTTACCCCTTTGCTACGAGGCCGCAGAGAACAGTCCAGCAGGAGGGGAGAGAGCCAGCATGCACTGACTGCCGGGCCTAGAGCCAGGAGGCGAGGAGCGCCCCAGGCGGACACGGGGCCTGCGGGAGAGGCCAGGGCGCCGGCGCCAGGTGGACCCCGGGCTCTCGGCTTCCGGGCCCCGGGAGGTGAGGGTGGCTCTCCCAGCCGGTGGCCTCATGAGACGCGGCGACCTGACTGCCTTGCAAACTGAAGTCTATGAGCAGAAGGGAGGGACTCATGAAGGGGAAACTGAGTCAAAGGGAAATCAACCTGTAGAGAAAACGGTTCCCCTTTTTAAGGCAGCCTTTTCAAATGCATCCGTCCAAACAAAGCAGATTTCAAAGTTCGAACTGGCTCCTCCATCTGCCAGATTTCTGAAAACAGGGAGTGAAAGATTCCCCACCGTATGAAGGCCCTCACCCTCGCAGACGACCCACATCAGGCTGGGAGGTGTGACGCGAGCTGGGGTGCTGTCCAGAGGCCCGGCCGCCCTGCTCCCTGGCCTGTCCTCCCTTGCAGAGCCCGGGCCTCCCATCTAACCGCAAGATGGGACGCAGCCCCTCGTTGACTACGCAACTGCCTGCTCCTCTCAAGGGAGTTTTAGGACAATTCTAAAACAAAGGGGACTAAATAATAAGTCTGCTTTGATACAAAGTACTTTGACACGAATTTTGTTTTTGATAATTATCGTCAAGATGCCCTGGGCTGTCAAAAACCAGCCGACCAACCCACCACCAGGCGTGGGAATAACTGCTGTGATCCTGTATTCATAATTCAAGAAAACAACCCAAAAAACTAGTCCATGAAGAAAAACTGGCCAAAGATCAGGAGGGAAAGAAGTCAAGTATATATACACGCACACACGCCCACAACGTATGTGGCGCACGCTGAGCGGCTGGCTGCGTGTGAATCTTCAGTTAACTGAACAGTGAGTCATACTTACAGGATCCACACTAAGCTCTTATGTAGCTCCGGGTCCACCGACTCCAAATCGGAGAGCTGGATGGGTTTCCCCAGCAGCTGCTTGTAGAAGGGAACCGTGAACCCCCCGTTTATGTAGTGTCCGTGGAACACAGCCAGGCCCATGATCCGACCCACAAAATGGAAATAAGACAAATGGTCCTGTAGGGGGCGCCAGAGAACATGAATTCATAAGCAAAGAGATCAGCCCAGGGGAATCGTGGGCTTCTGGCCGGCCGTGGGCAACCCAACGAGCAGATGCTCCCGGGCCGCGCTCATGACCAAATGGGCGAAGGCGACTCAGGCAGCCAAAACTTAGAGCAGGTCTTTCGTACAGATCCTCTGAACAACTCTGTACGTGCCATTAGTTCAAATACCTTCTCGGAACTGCTACATGATTTGCAGGACACTTTGTTCAAAAACTATTAAAAATTTCAACAGGGTGACAGCAGAAACCCCCCCCCAGTGCCGCCCTCCTAAGTGCGGGGCCTGTGCTCTGCGCCGCCGCGCGCCCACGAAACGCCCACTTCTCCTTCCCGTTGCTCTACAAAGATAAAGAGCAAAGGGCAACACCTTCCTCTGTCGTCCCTCCCCCAAACCCGTGAGGAAGGAGAGAAGAAATCCAAGGGCAGGAACAAAGGACCACAGAGGAAAATAAGGAGGGACACCACAAGAACCTCTGAAACCAGAGCTGCTCTGCTTTTCACTAGGGGACCTCGCATTTCTACTTCAGGTTGGAGCTATCCTCAGAAAACAAGTCCAAGCTTCATTTCCATGCTGGCAGAAGGTCTGTCACGTCTGAAAGCCTGCAGGGCAGAGCTGGCCCCTACCTCTGCCTCGTACTGTTGAGAGGAAACACGCACTTGGTCTCTAAAGAGTTTATTTTAAGGGCCATGTCCACGGTGGCCTGGGAAGGGTCCTCGGCTCCCCTGCTGCCCAGCTCAGGGCTGCTCGCTGAAACACTCTGCACTAGAACAAGCAGCTCAGGGTGTCAGCAGTGGTGGCCAAGAGGGCCAGTAATGGAAATACCCCAATTCTGACTGGGAGGAGGACAGACTTCCTAACCCACGTCTCAGGATGACACGGCCAACAAATATAGTCGTCACACTGCACTTCCCCCAAATGACAGGCGCTTCGAGTATGGAAACAGCTCAGGTTCACTCTTGTTCTTGAAAACATACCAGTGACCCCCCAATCACTAAAAATACAGGACTGAATCATCCATCTTAACCCAGTTCTCAGTCTACCTTTCCATGTTTTACTTACCATAGACATTGAGGTAAGCCTACAATGAATAAACCAAGGATAGAGACTAAAATTGAAAATGCATCTTAAAAATTCTCCAACTAAATTCCCTTCCTCTTTATTCATTAATACTTACAGGGTTGATCGAAGAATCTGGATTGATTTGCAACATGTAAATATTGTCCGTAGAATATTGAAAGAGTCCATAATACGGATTCAACATTTCATGGCACAATAAATAAAGCCACTCCCTAGGGAAAACAACAAAAAACATTTTATATGTGCTAAAATCTCTAGTCTTAGATCGTAACACAAGGACCGATTCACTGTGCCCTAGAAGGCAATACTGGCTCTGGAGAAAAGTACAGTGTTCCCAGAGGAGCATTTCAGGCGATGTGTCAATGATGTGGCTAAAGGCATGTCTGTACGTAGCACACACACGGCAGGAAAAGATGCACATGCGGAGCACGGGAAAAGATGGGAAGGATTTACACGATGCTGACGCTAGTTAGCTTGCGATTTAGCATTCTACGGCATTGTCATTTTTCTTCCGATTCTTTCCAGTGTTTAAACTTCCAATTGTAACAGATCACTGTTTAAACAAGGAGAAAACATTCCACCTAGAGAGACGGGGAGAGTTTAAGAACAACTTCCGCCCTTCATAATAAATTATTTGCTGACTTCCTTTATGTTTCATCAATCATTTCATTATTTTAAAAAAAGCCCCAAGTCAAAAGCAATCACACACAAAAAAACACTCTACGCAAAATCTGATTTGAGTTGCCCTGCTCAGGTTGAAATGGGCCCACTGTATAATCTTATATATTTCCTCTCTCTCTCTCTCTCTCTCTCTCTCTCTATATATATATATATATATATAAACCTTATATAAACACCTGTGGCAGGTCTACAAATAGCCTTTTCTTCTTTCTACTCTGAACTTTCAAATGGATACATCTCATTAAGACAGCAGCCCCAGATTTACTCTGGAATTTCTTACCTTTTCAGGTAACAAACACGTAGAACCAAGAAGAAATTCAAAAGGATGTGAGAGAACTGCAGGAATGGCCCGGTAACGATGAGGCCCAAACCAAGTTGGGTATGGGACTCAAAGGACAGAAAGAACTGCCAGAGGGGATGAGACGCCAAGTCTTAGAAAGTGTCTTTACTGGAAAGGCAAAACCTCCCCCCTACAGTTTCATCCCCAAAGTTAGTTTGGAGTTTGGGTTTGAGAAGAATCACTTTCAAAAAAGCTAAAGACCTGTAACTGTCCAGACAGGAAGTGATTAAAATACCAGCTGACATTCTGACAGAGCCACGGACAGGGTACCGAGGCACCTCAGGTATGATCCGGGAAGGGTAAAGGAAGAGCTGCCTGTATAGGCACAAGCAAGCAGAGAGACGGTCCCGAACCAAACACTGGGAAAATGAGGGTAGACTGAGTCTCCTTGACCAGATAGTAAACCAAATACATAGACGTATGGGTAATTTAAACCGTACAGCTCTCCACGATGGGTATGCCTCCGTTTAGGCATAAGGGAAAATCCGAAGGGTGACATAATGCAAAGTCAAATCGGAGGTAGTGAGGCCAGGACTCCCGGCTCTTCCCACTAGGCCATCACATCAATCAAGGCAGCTCCGCAAAGACTTGTCTCCGTGGGGAGGACCTGCTAACAGCGAATGCGGAAGAACACAGCTCCTACCAGACCCAACGAAGCCACCCACATGCGTGCCTAGGAACACGTACCACCAGACGTAATGGTGAACCGGAACAGTCTGGGATACTGGACTCCTGAGACTATAAAGGAAAGCACATAGAAGGGGCAATGGAAGTGCTCAGACTGAATTGTTAGGACACATGTGAGTGGCCGAGTAGGAAGATCCTCACCTAAAAAGGGGGATGGGAAAGCCTCCCGCCAGGAAATGGAATCAGCTCCCAAGGGCAAAGCAAAGTTACATCTGCCAGGAGACGGTCTACAGAATCGAGATCGAGATCAAGCAAGGAACTTGGGACAATCTTGCAAGGACGCATCTTTCCCGTGGAGAGGCGGTACCCACGTGAGCTGAGTCCGGGAAATGCAGGCCTCTGCGCACCCGTTAGCCCAGCAGCTGAGGGGCGGGAGGGCGGAGAAAGGGGGAGAGACAGTGAGTGGGAAGAGGCAGAGGGATGACTCTGTTCTCAGGCCAGAGGGCATGTCGCAACTTTTTTCTTTTTATTTCCTTTGTTTTGGCTGCCGGTAAAAACCCCAACTCTCCCCAGAAACCAAAGGGGACCTCTACTAAAGCCTCTCAGAACATAATTCCTCTTGGTATACCTACTGCAGGGCTGAGATTAGCTTTGTTTTCGAGTATGAGCACGTGAGGCTCTCCTGTCCCCCGACTCCCCCAGACAGGCCCACTCCTCCTCCTCAAAGGGGCGCAGGTCCTCCTTCGGAGCTTCCACCACATGGGGTTTTACACCTGTGGGTATCTCTGCTTACCACCCACACCTCATCCGGTTGGGAACCCCTTTGCATGGGGAGTTGGGAGGGGTGGAGGGGCCAGAGAACGCGGTACTTTGCTCTTATTTCCCCAGTACCCAGCACGTGGTAGGTCTCGACACTTAGTGCCTGACGAATAAATAAAGTTCTTAAAACGGCACGCAAATTATAGGGGTATTCTTCTTGAAGGTGATTCAATCATTTGTCATTTATACATCATTTCTTTCATTTTCCATTTTGTTGCAGTGGAATTCAGTGAATGAGTATATTATGGTGATTATAAAAAACAAGATAAAAAATGTGGAAGCACTAGAAAATAAATTGAGAAAATCTCCCAGAAGTGAGTGGGGAAAAAAGCAAAGACGGGAAATAAAAGAACAAAGGGGAGCGACCCACAGGCTCTCTCCAGGGAACGCAACACGAGTAACAGGTGCTTCAGAAAGACCAAAAGGAGGACATGGAGGAGAGGAAATTAGCAAAACGCAAAATTCATTTTGCGCAGGTGATGGGGAGGAGCGCTCGCTGCGTGTCGGGTGTCCTCCCAGCCCCGAGGACGCCGCCGTGCGCGAGACAGACGTCCCCCGCAGGCAGCCTCTCCCTGGTGGAGACGTCACCCTGTGGGACAGGCTGCTGCTGGGGGGTGGCTGCCGGGGAACCAAGGGGACAGGGGCTCCTCTGGGGCTCAGGCCGGGGAGGGCGCAGCCTGGCCAGGAAGGGAGGCGCAGGGCGTGGGGGGCTGGGCAGGACTCTCCTGCGGGTCCAGGGTCAGCACTTTCATCTTGTTTTCTGAATCACCAGAACACACACCTTCCCGAATTTCACTATGACCAAACCTAAAAGGGAAGAATGAACGAACTGGGTCTGGGTGGCGAGGAAGGGAGGCGAGGAGGCCCGCGTGGTCTGAGCCAGCGGCCCAGTGGGCTGTTCAGTGGGGCGACCCCAAGAGGAGCAGGGATGAGAAGGGAAGCCAGAAACCTTGGGCTTCTAAGCTCAAGAGGCCTTAAAAATACCCAAGGGGAGATGAGAGGCAGGTGGGCAAACAAGCGTGGCGCTGAGGGGAGAGAAGAGAAGGGGCAGGTGGGATTCACGGGCGCGGACCCGGGGCCCAGAGGCTCGGGAGGCTCGGGACCCAGCAGGAGGCCGAGGAAACCAGGCAGAGGGGCCGGGCACAGCCCGCCGGGAAGCAGCAAGTGCAGCAGCCTGGAGGCCAAGGGATGCAGGCACGGCCCACGGCACCGAGAACTGCCAACAGACAGCCGGAGACACTGCGGTGTCGGCACCGCGTGTGGGAGACATTGACGCAAAGGGTGTCAAAGGGCAGAAAGACCTGCTGGGAACGCTCGGGCGGCAGCGAGGGCTGTGGGGCAGGAATGGGGACGTGCGCCCGCTCCGGAGGGGCCCTGCTAGGAAGAGAGGAGAGACAGCCCACGACTGTGTCCTTCAGCAGATGTTGGTGGTCCCGGCATGTCTGTTTTTCCTCTTACTTGTTTTATTTCCCTTTATTGCCCCCTTGCAGCGTGGACAGAAAGCGGATACAGCATCCAGGGAAGGCTTTGGGATCATGTTTCTTTTAAGAAGGGAGTTATGGTAGCACATTCGTATGTGGATGAGACTGACCCAAGAGAAAGGGACGTTTTGATGAAGTGAGACACACGAGAAACACCAGCAGAAGCAAAAGGGCCGGGAGGCGTCGTGAGGCACAAGGTGGCCCCCCGGCAGGAGCCGCAGGGCCACGCAGGGCCACGGCGGGCGGGGCCCCCCAGGTGCTTGGCGGTGGGGAGCAGAGAGTCTTCACACTGCTTCTGTTTTCTCAGTTACAGAGGAAGAAAAGTCGGCAGCTCGGAAGGAGGACGGGGGAAGTGAGGGCGGAGGTCTGGGGAAGGGGGCAGGACGGGCCATGAGAACCGCGGCCGAGCTGCAGCAGGCCCAAGACCCCGAGGCTGTGGCCGCCGACGTGGAGAAAGGCCAGCGGCGCCCTCCGCACATGCAGCTGCTCCGGCGAGCTCGGCAGCCTGAGGGGGACTTACGCAGAGCCGGGCTTCTGCCAGGCAAGTGCAGCCAATGGAACGAGCCACGAGGCGGTGATTACAACAGTGGGTTACCGATACAGAGGACGTAAGGGAAAGACTGGGGTGAAAAACAGAAAAAGGTGTTGGAAGCCATAGACGACGGGTGGCCCTGGATGGGGTCGAGTAACTCCCAGGAAAGAAATGATATAATCAGGGTCCTCAGACCACTGGGCAGCGACACTGGGTGCAGGAAGGTAGCACAGCAACACTTTCAGAGTTCTACGCGGGAGCTGTTTTCCTCCTAGAAGTCTATAAAAAGCCAAACTATCAGTCAAAGTATAAATCAAAAAACATTTTTAGACACAAGATCTTGAAAATTCACTTCCCACACACCCCTTCTGAGAAAGCTACTTGAAGATACGCTCCAGTAACACAAAGAAGTAATCCAAGAAAGAGGAAGTTGTGGGATCCACAAAACTATGGCTCTAACCCAGGAAAGCAGTGAAGTCCCATGAGCACAGCTGTGCAGGAAGCCTAGAGAACTGTCAGTCAGACTGGACAGGCCCCATGAGGGACATAAATGGAAGGGGTGGGAGGGGGCCAGCAAAAGAAAAAGTTTAATCGCGCAATAAAGTAAAGACAAGCCTGCTTTAAAAAAAAAGAAGACATTCTTAGAAAAACCAAAATTTGTTCAAAAGGATAAAAATATAGAATACCTCTGTGCCCCAGAGTGAGCAATATTTATGCTGTCATAATAATATAAGTAATGTACTGATTTTCAACTTTTAAAAATAATAGGTAAACTAGCACCAGAGATTTGTTTCACCTTGGAAACAGAATAGAAATCTTCGACCCTGACAAAATAATAGTATTACAGATGATGGAATATAAGAGGTGACGGAAGGGATGCTGAAGAAGGGATGCTGAAGGGAAAGTTAAAAGTATTGATATCCTTTTCTTATGAAAAGAGAGGTCAAGAGATACTGGCTCTAACTGATGAACCAAAAAATAATGGTGAAAACACGTTACACAAAGTTACAAACACAAGGGAAGAAGATCTAAAAATAGAAACATATCCTAAAGGGAAGTGAGAGCATTAAATTAAATCCTCACCACAACCATTACCCAGGCTATCTGTGCCTACAACCATAAAACATGAAATCAGTAGATAATAATTCGATCAATTTAGTGATATAAAGATACCTGTTGGAAAACAGTTAAAAAAAAGCAGTTCTCTCGAAGGAAAAAAGAGGTAGGACAGGAAATTGTAGCTTTTCATGATTACATCCTATTTTTAAAATCATCTGCCTGAATGATTTTACCCAAAATTTCATTTTAAAAAATTCCTTGGACACAAATGCAACTTGCAAGCTTTCCTCCCACCCATAATGTCCTCTCGTGAGAACAGTAGGGCTGCCTCTCCCGGTGGGCTTCAAGAGCAGGCCCTTTGAGTCTCAGGCTCAGACATGCTAGATGAAAGGGTCAGTTTAAAAGTCAATCTATCTTTACAAGAAGTAAATTAATGCCGCAGACCAGGTGCATTCCGACGGGTCACGGCCACGGCAAGACGCTCGTGTGCACGTGCTCTCTGGAACCCGTATTTTGAGAAAGCTCACTGAAGGCAACGCTTCAGCCCTGACAGCTCCGACGCAAGCGCCAGAGAAGGGCCCACAAGTGCTCTCCGAAAGCACTTTATCGCAGCCGTGCGGCGGCGGCGGCGGGCGGTCAGCATCTCACCTCGCCACGCCGCCGTAATCCAAGCCTTCCTCTCCACGGAATTTCACCATGAGTCGTTTCTTCAAGTCTTTCGGCCGCATCTTCATTATCTGGCGGTAAGATTCCTGCATAATCAAAATCACAGTTTCAGACACAAGAATTTTCCTTATTCTTAAAGTTTCTGAAAGACTAAAGGTTAATGGTAATGGAAACTGACTGAAAACAAGCATTCGCTCAAATCCGAGTTCCACCCGGTCCCCATTCGGAGTGTTTACTTGGCCCCTGGGGCGTCGCCGCCTCCAGCACCTCCGCTCCGCCAGCAACAAAATCAGCGCGCGTCACGGGGTGAAGCGCGTGTGTTTGTATTTGACGCGACCGCTAAGACTTAACAAATGTCCTCGCTAGAGTTGGCTTCTCTGCCCGAAGTTATTTTAATGTGTCCGGACTATGCACAATTTATACATGTTAACCAGAATGAAGACATCACTGGCAAATATGAATATTAAAAGATTTCTGAGCCTGTTTTTACATCGAAAGTGAAAAGTCACCTGAGTCAAAAAGCAAAACAGGGTTTAAAGCGTCAAGTGGTTTACCCACAACAGAGAACCTGCGGCCAGGCTCACGCTCCCTCAGATCCAGTCTTTTGAGTGGAACCGGCTGGATGTTTGTAGATCTTTCCAGCGGTGAGGCCCTTAGGAATCCTGTCCTGCTTTTTAAGTCTAATGTAACTGAAGTCCTGTCATCCCAAGAGGGGAAAGAGGACACCGAGTGGAAACGATCTGGCAGGGAAACATCAATAATTCAGTCTTTTCTGTCCCTGGCAACCATTTACGCCTGGTCAGGGGCCAAACTGGGCACCTCAGCTGACCTGTGCTCGTCCACCCCGGGCCACACACGAGCACCCAGCACGACCCTGGCGCTTCCTCACGGCCTTTGCTGTGCAGAAGGCACTGGGCACCCTGGAGCCCGGCTCCACCCGCCATGGGCTCCCTCAGCTGCCGAGGCCCTGTGTTCAGCGCTCACCCAGGTCAGACTCACTGGACCATTTCTGCCGGCGACCCTACAGGAACGGCAGGACATGGTCCAAACCCAGCTGAAATTTCCCGTTATGATCGTCTTCACTGAGGAAAGGGCCCTCCCGGCCTGTTTAGGGACCCTGATCCAGCAGGGGGGGCTGAATAAACGACAGAACCCTCCCCATCTGACCTTCCTATCTCCAGAAGTGACAACGGGGTGGCCACTTGGCCACCAGGCTTCTCTGAGGAGGCAGCACCATGGCAACGCTTTCGGCGCAAGCCCTCAGCACAAGGAATGACTGGTTCAGGGGGAGCGTGCAGCCTGCAGGATACGTCATCTGCACGGCACAGCTGAGGGATGCCACCATTATTCAGTACTTTCTCTACAGTGCACTTGGTCTTCACCTCGGAAGCTACCTACAGTTTTTAAACTTTTGCCACGGGAGGAAATATAGTTCGCTCTGTCTGCATGGCCTCTGGTCCTGATAAACCCTACGATTCACGAGTAATAAAATGAGTACCTGAGACACCAAAAGGAAAGAGCTCGCGGCCTGTCAATGGGGAGGAACTGCCTGCGCCCGGCCGCGAGCTGTGCTGGGTCATACCTCAAATATTTCTTCTCTGGACACTTCGATGCGGCAATGGCCGGCCTGGGGTTGCTGAAGGGAGAGCTCGTGTCTGAGGACCTTCAGTTTCTGGACTAGGTCTCTCTCGTATCTCTGGGCGGGAAGCTCCTCGTCTTCCACGGAGCCCTCGCTGGGCAACGGCAGCGGCTGGCTGGGCTCCTTCAGCTGGCACTGGTGGCTTGAGAAGAACAGAAGCGTCACTCACTCTCAGAGCAGTGGCCTGGGCAGCTGCATGCAGGGCCCCTCACACCACGGGGCTGACAGAGAGTTCGTTACACATTTGCTCATTCCCGATCACTGCTATAAATAAAAACAAACGGCCTACCACTGATCACGCGTCTAGTGTGCTTCCGTAAGACTGGCCGACGTACCAGCAGAAGGCAGATTAGAGTGGGGGGTGCGATATGCACAGGGGCAGACGGCCCAAGCGAGACCTAGTGGTAACCACTCCCCATTTTCATAACCAACGGATTCCTAAGCCCACTCATTAAAGCAAAATCCCAGTAATATAAAAGGAGTAGGACTAGCAGAGGAAGGAGGTGGCACAGCGTGCACAGCGGCCCCAGGACACTGGCTGGGATCCACGGTACCCCCAGCCCCCGTCACCTTGGAACAGCGTGCACGGCGAGCCGACTGAGGCCTGCAGCCTTCCAGACAGTGCCGAGCGGGTGCCCAGGAGAGCCCGCTTCCCTGCGGCTCAGTCTGCGGGCACGAGGCCCCTCAGAGCACCACAGGCAGAGGCTCTGTGAAGGAAGCCGCCGACCTGCCGCCTCGGTGATTTTGTCCAGGCCGCAATCAAGCAAAGGGCAGCAGCGCACATGGCTTCAGTTCAGCTCGGCTCACTCGAGTTTACGACGTGCAAGTGTCCGCCAAGCATGTACCGTATTTTTTTATGCTCCCTCTCCATGAACAAACAATGCAATAGGCAAATTGAGAAAAATATCAGCAGGAAACATTAAAATACAAATGTAAGAGGTCAAAATCTTACTTCATGATGTGGCGTAACCTCGGGTCTGTAAACTGGGTTGTTCGGTTATTATGATCTACAAAATATATTCTCCCCGAAACCGTACTTCTGACTTCCCAACCTGGCGGCAGTGGTCCAAGTTCATCACAATTCACACTGTTAAGGTCTCTACCAGAACGGAAGATACAGAGAGGTTTGTCCGACTGAGTGCGGGGCCAAAGACCGAAACTTCAGCAGGAGGAACCCCGGGAGGCCCTTACCAGTGCGGCCAGGCCGCGGTTGTGCTAAGAGGGCCGGTCACGGTGCTACTGACACCATCCTCCCACTCAGTCCGGGCCCTGGGCTGCACGTGGCAGCGCCATCCAGCAGATCAAAACCAAACCGTCAGGGCCCATGGCCACGCCAGGGAATGGCCAACCCGGGGGAACCCCATTTCTCGCCGGGAAGGGGCCCAAAACCGTGGCCCTCTGAATGATGCTGGAAAACGATGAATTCACAAGTGACATTACATGCCCAAGGTCGGAAAGATTTCTTCACAGAAAAGCTCCCAGACAGCACAAGCCGGTTAAAGCTGAAGGGGATACGTTAACACACGCTGGAAAGCCTACCATCCCAACAGCTGCCCTGGGAGGGGGCGTTTTCATTTTACTTGGCTTTGTTAGCCAAGCATTTTGAATCCTGACCTCTGATCACTTAGTCTGATACCACTCAAGACCACACGGGGCACAGCACTCCTGACCGAGATGCTTTTCTCATTCACAGGAAGCCTGACATTCCTTAGAGTGGGTACTACAGAGACACCTCACTCGTTTGCAGGTAGTATTTCCATCCTAATTATAGCTACTGAATCATAAACTCAACGGACTTGGAAAAATCAAGACAGGAAGCTTGTTCTCAGATGAAACAAAGTCTGAATAAAAAGGCAATGGGCATTACTAAAAATGTTATCGGGTAGTAATGCTATTCTAAAACAAAAAAATTAAGAAAGAAAAGAAAGCAAAGAACAAAGAAACTTAACTCCGTTATGGGGCGGGGGTGGGGTCTCTCTGACCTGGGCTGGGATGTGTGGCCTTGCAGAAGGAATTCATATAGAAAACCTTCATCTCCCCGAGAAATGGCCTCCAAGGGACTGAGGCAATAGGGACAGTAAAGCAGAAGAGAGAAAGGGCAATAGAATCTTTGTATTTCCTTTTTAATTTTTTTTTATGGAAAATTTTAAGCACATAAAAAAGCAGAGAGACCATTAATAACCCACTTTAAAAATTACCAACTCACAGTCAACTGGTGCCAAATATACCCCCTTCAATTCACTCCCCCAGCCCAATTATTTGAAGCAAATCCCAGATATCTTTTCACTTCATCCATTAATATCTTTAGTTTAAAATGAAAGCAGCACATTCTGAAGGGTTTACTGGCTTTTCAAATAGAGCACACTGGATTTAATCTAGGGGTGAGGGTCTTTTTGGGTTATGGGATTTGATTTCAAAATACAGGATGGCTTCCTGAGGACCCACTCGTGTTACACGCTGCTGCATTACCAGGTGGAGTCTGCAAGGGCAGCTGAGCTGGACTTTCACCCAGGGAGCTGGAGCCCCGGCCCGGAGGCAGACATCCCAGTTGATACCTTCAAACCTAAGAGGCGCCATCATCCACAGCTGGGGGCGGTCCAGGCACTACCTGGGAAAATGGCCTGGAAGGTGCCCATTTCAGTTTAGAAAACCTACCTGGGTATCCTGGGGTCGTGCCATGTGCTAACTCCAGTCTGCGTGTGCAAAAAGTAAACTTGCCCCTGTACTGTTGTTCTTTGTTCTGCACAAAAAATGAGGAGATCAATTAGTTAACTTCAATTCCAGGGCACATTCTCGAGCAATCCTCTAAGCAGAGGCTCGGCTTCCTTGACCACTGAGGCAAGGGTTTGGGAGGGCAGTGGTTTCCCTCGGCCTGTCCTCCTCCCTCCACAAACCCTGTGAAGGGTGCGGGTCTCACTTCCTCTGCCCTCTGGAGCAAAGGCTCCCCTGACTCAGCCCGCCTGGGGGAGGCACTGTGTGTGTCCCCCCCCAACCTCAGGACTAACCCTTTACTCTGACATTTGCTCTGATCTGCCAGGTCTAAATCCTAGTTCCCTTCCGTTGGGTCTCCTCTCTGCCACTGTCAAACGATCCCCTCTCCCCTCACCTTGCGTTGTCCTTTCCACCCACGAACCGCAGGGTACTACTCACACCCTCGACTGACCCATACACCATTTGGTTTTCTTTCATATTCACCTGCCTAAAATTTTCACACAGTTCTAAACTGGGCGATTGGAGCAACTGCTGACAAGCTCACCGTGAGCAACGCTCAGCACCACCTTTCTCTGGTGCTTGTCTACACGGACACGACCATCGATGGCGCGGCTCTGCAAGCCCCAGCGGCTAGGCAGGTGCTAGTTACCAAAACGGGCTTAGAAAGGTAAGTGCTCTGGGGCTGCATACGACACTCGGGGCAGGAGGGTGAGTTCTCTCACCATAGCCTTCAGGCAGTTCTGGTGACTGGTGGCCGTGTGGTCGGTTCTGAGGTGTCTGTAGGGACCCTCGGACCTCAGGATTTCGAAGTCGCTGTGCCTGAAGCCTTTGATCTTGACTCGGAGATTCTACAAACCTGCAGTTCCCTCCACCAGCGGCAGCACCAGTGTTGTCTGTGTACGGCGCGGGCTCCTCCATGAAGCAGCTGAGCGGCCTTCCCGGCCCCGAGTCTTCATACACCGTTCTGCAGGGGAGCAGAGCACAGCACGCATGGGGACGCCAGCCCCAGACACGTACCTTGCAACCGAACGCGACGTTCGCAATCCATCTACTTTGCTTTCCTTGGGCGATACAGTGTTCCAAGGGCTGGTCTCATAACATTCGTCCTGTGTTACTGAAACAGAAAGCCAAACTTTTTCATGAGGAACCAGCGGCCAAAGGGAGCCATGTGTGGAGTGCCAAGGAGGCCACCCATGATTTCACCCTTGGGCCGTCCGGGAGCGGGACAACCGGAAAAACCAGCCCTGCGCTAAGGAGCTCATGGAATGAGAGTACATTTTTCTTGCTTTAGAGTCAAATCTAAATCCTCCTTTTTCCTTGTTATACTCCGTACTAGAACTCCTGATACCGTAAGATACTGCAATGACGCTAAGTACTCTTTAATGTAAATCTTCATCCTCTGAACAATTCTGAAGACAAGTGACATAGGCCATTTGCCCTTATACACAAGTGCTTTCCAGAAACATCTTACATCGAAAAGTTTCAGATATACACACAAAGTGGAGACTATTTCAGCGAGTCCCCTGGACCCCCCACCAGCCCTAACACGACCATCTTGTGGCTGTTCTGCCAGCTCCTCCCCTCCACTGGATTATTACAAAACCAGTCCCAACATTTTACCATTTTACCCTTAAATATTTCAGCATATGCCTCTAGAAGATAAGGACTTTCTCCATTATCAGAACTAAAAAAAGGACACAGATTTTTTTTTTTAATATCAAGCCCTAGTCATTGTTCCAATTTCTCCACTCAGTTGTTTTATAACTGGGATGCAATACACACTGCATTTGAAAGGCACGTCTCTTAAGTCTCTTTATTATTATTTTAGAGGTTCCTTTCCTTCCTTTTATTTCCTTGCAATGTATTTGTTGGAGACACTGGGCTCTATTCTCCCCTCTGGCCCTGTTCTGGGGGTGCCAGCTGCGTTCCCGGGGCTCCGCGACACCTTCCTCTGGGGTCACACGAGGGCGACAGCGACCAGCAGTGATCACTGCCCAGCTCCACTCATTCCCTGGGGATTGCAGAATCGTGAACGGGACCAAGGAAAGATTTTGAGAGTTTTCGGGGGTCTTCTGAGTGTTTTATGGCTTTTTTTCTCCGTGTATCATTACCAACTCAGGGATTTTTAATATATTTAACGTGTTTCGGTCCACTGCGGTGATAATGCTTACTGAAAGCTCACACTGGCCAGTGGGGACCTCCTTAAATGGGGTCCTGAGTCTTTCGGGCAGACCTCACTGGTCTTTGCAGCTTCCTTTATAACTGAGGACACCAGGTGCCAGTCTGAGCCCCACGCGCTCCCGTGCGTCCCCAGCACAGGGACACGGTGTGAAGGGGACCCTCCCCCGAGGGGGAGCCTCTGGTGGCAGAGCCCGGCAGCCGCGCAATACGCACCCTTCGTGCTCCAGCAGTCCCCTGCAGTCTACCACAGGCCCTCCGGGGCCTATCCTGTCTCGTGTCTGTAAACTGACTAAAACAGAGAAGAACGGCCTGCGTTAAAATCCAGGGGCATTGTATACAACTGTAATACAGTGAGCCATTGTGAAGGTGTACTTCATGCACAATATTTTAAAAGCAAGTCATATGTATATGCACATGCACATATACTCCTGTGCTTTCAAGTATAAGCATTTTCTACATTAGATGCATTCCACTGTGCACTGCTTGGAATACTCCAGTAAATGTGGAGCAGAAAGAGTGCTGTTTTTTGTGCTCTCCATAAAAATACCACCACAATATTCACTTCCTCTTAGTTACCTTATTTTTTAAGAAGACTTTGACCTTTGACTTATGTTTAGAAAGGACACCGAGAGCACTTTGAGTACTTGCGACGTCTAGATCAATCTAAATATTTATTCTATATCCCTAATACGAACAACAAAGACATTTATAAAGTTGCTTCCGGTTGTTTATTTTCCCCCTGCCACCTCCCTCCAGAGAGAAAAGAAGAAATCAGAAACAGAAAAAGCATTAAGTGAGAACCTTTTCATGATAATGATTCAGGATGTATACCCCCTGTTCTTTATCTTGGGTCAGGTCTACATTAAGACAATACCTAAAAGATTTGGGGTTATGAGTCACTCGGGTATGCTGCTCAAATATTACGTTTTCTTTGATTTCTGCAACGCACACAATCAACATCTGAGTTACCCTGAGATGCTGATAAAAATCGGGCAGATAATAATAGTCTGAGCTCCTTAGATAAATCACTTCTGACAGAATACCTCCAGTCAACACTCTGTAGCACTAGCATTTTATTTTTAATTCTAAAAAATTCAATCCACTGACTTTAAAATCATATTACGTGAAATTTTCAGAAATCATCTTTGCGTTTTACACATATGATGGGCCTTCCTGAAGAAACTATTTCTCAGCTCTCTTTCCCGGACGTGGCCACCATTCTTATCATCTACACTTGGAAATACAATGACAAGCTAATTGTCCATTAACATGAGCGTTAAAATTCTATTTAGAATTATAACCGTAAATCTCTTTGTACCTTAGTCATTTAACTCAACTCCGAATGACAGGATGACAAGAATTAGATAAAAGAGTAAAAACCACACAGATGAAACTTCTTAATACTGAAGAGATGGCCCCATATGTGGTTTGCCCTTCGAAGTACATCCCCGTCGTCAGCGCCCACTTGTGTTTTCTCAGGGATGATGAGTTGAGTGTTAAGTTCTGTAAAAGCATCTCTTATACGGACGAGAAAGTTCTTACCCACTATTTGGCCACGAACTGCATCAGTATCTGAGGGATTTAGCTTGCATAGATCCAAACGCTGGTCTGCGAACAAACAATTCAAAACTTAACCCAGGGAAATATTAACTAGGGAGGGAGGCAGGATTTCTGTATTTAGTATTAAAAAAAAAAAAAGCCTCATAAGCCGCCTTCTGTTGCATTAAGAGGCAGAAAAGCAGCATTTGGTCCTTACATCCAGTATCTTTCAACCTGCTGATGGCATTGGAGAGCAGCCGCACACAGCCCAGGAAGCCAGCTCCCTGCTTCTTGTGAATTTTCTTGTGGTTCCACACGCTGATGGTTATAGAATCAGTTTTCCCAACGTATCTGAAAAAAACATGCAAACTCATTGTGAATTGCATTTCTGAATCTCGAGAGTGCATTAAGATTTTATCCGATTGACCTGCACGGAAGAATCCTTTTTAACTATTTTCGCTCTGTACTCCACACGTGAGAGGCACTCAATAAATATTCAGCGATGAACTTCAACAGGCTGGGAAAGGACTTCAACCGCTTATGGAAGAAGCTGATGTAGATCACCACATGATGGTGACAATCTTTTAACAGAGATTTACTGTATTTTAATAGTTCCAAAGGACGGTGACATGATTCACAAACTCCCACTAATGACAGAGTTAATACAGAATACTTGTTTGCAATAAGGGACTAGTTATCAATCTGCAGATCCAGTCTAAGTCCACTAACGGGTGCTAACTCAAGACAGTCACCCCCCACTTAATCTCACTGTAAGGTAACCACAGAGGGGAGCTTTCAACACAAGGACCGACAACCACTTTCCAAGGCCACGTATGGTGACCTCAGTGTAAACAGAAATGAGTCTTGGACCCCACTGCTGAAAATCCCACCAAACCCAGGACAATTTGTGTTAATAAATCAATAATCACTCAGTATTACCTTGATGATAATAAATTAGCAGGGTTATGAAAACATAGGTGCATATAAACTAATGGTTTTCAAAGTACAATCCACTTTTCAATATAAGAAGCTGTCTGGTGACGCACGGGATTTTATATGTTCAATTATACCAAACTGTATTATCTCTTGCAGAAAATTTTTTGTACTAAGAAGCTGAATTTAAAAAAAAAATCAACAGAAATATATAAATACATATTTACATAATATGTGTGTATAATAATAACGCATCTTTAAAATAAAAGCTTTTTTTTTTTTTACTTTCAAGTAAAAACTCTTATATAAAACCAGATTTAGGGTTTCACTGGGAAAAAAAAAGGCATATCAAGGAGCGGACTATGTCCCTTTTTTTCCTGTTAGAATGGCCAGGAAAAATGGAAAAGGTCGAGGATCACAGTGACAGAAGCAAACCATAAAAATCTATGCAAATGTCAAATGCAAGAACTTCCACATACATGAATTCTAAAATTGGTCAATATACGTCTGTTTGGACATCCGCTTTTGCCATCATTAAGAAGTTAGCAATCCTTTTTATAAATGATTAAATGCTGTCCTTCAAAGCCGGGTACGTACTTTCCTGCCACTCCCCAAACGGCTCATAGAGGATTCAACTCACAGGTCGTAGTGCTGGTTCCACTTTGGGTCCAGCGTGTTCCTCACAGTGTCCGTTGAGTGGCACTGCCCGGATCCATCCACAACGATCTTCGCAAAAGGGTCGGGGAGTCCTAGAGGGGAGGGGACAGCCACATCTTGATGAGACTACAGACCTACCACGGCAACACAGGACATAGGCTTGCAGGCTGAAGAAGATCACCCCGGTACGTTTTATCTCTGACGTAAGGTTAGTCCGGATTAGCAAAATCAGTTCTTTCTACTTAGCTTTCTAAGAAAATTAGCCCAGTAGGACATCACCCCCAGAGTTTTAGAGGCTAGAAATGAAAACTATGAACATGGGCTTATACTCTCATGTTCATTGTGATGACCACTCAGAGGGGCTCATGGAGGAAAAGGCACCTGTAATTTTTTACACTCTCTAAAAAATAATAATCTTGTTTACTGATTTTTGTCTGCTTTATCCATGGAAGGAAGTATTCACCAAGTCTTAATTCGGAAAGTTCCTAAATGCTGGAGTACGAATCAGACATGGTAAGAAGATCAGAGAAGTGGCGAGGTCAGGGTTTTAGGACAGACCTGGATGTGAGCTACTGCTCGAGCGTCCCAGCTACTTGAAGCAAGCCTGTGAATCTAAGTTTCTTCATCTTTAAAGTGTGAATAACACCACTTAAGAGCTGAGCGACGCTCTTGTCAGGATCAGAAAAAGTGTGAAGGATTTCATGCTGCAGGCACCTACTTAATAGTAGGTGAATTTCTTAAGTTCAGGGGTGATTCCTTTTTACAATTCCTTTAATGACTAGGCTTTTAAAATGTGATTTGATTTATAAAATTTGACTAACAATTTACCCAAACCCAGTTGGTTACTGGGAAAATGTTTCATCTGTGTTTGAGCTGAGAATGCTTCCTCCAGCAGAAAGCAATATATTAATGGGCGGAAAGAGAAAGGAAGAAAGAGGGTGTGGCTGGCACAGGGAATGAGAGGAGACCATTTCTCTTGTATGAGTTATACATTCTGTGCCTTGGAGCTAAGGGGTCTCTACACTGTAGTCAATTGGGAAATGAAGCTTGTCAGACCCTGAATTTCTATTCAGTAAAGCGCAGGACTTTTAGGAGGATCCACCCAATGTTTTTTAAAAACTTTAAAAGTTCAGAAATAATGTGAAGACTATTAATACTGTAAGAGAGCAAAAAAAGGCTAATTACTTACTGAAGAAGTCTTTCTTTGCAAGGTTCTTGGCACATAATACTAAAAACAAACAAACAAAACGCTAGGGTTAGCAGGTATGGACAAGATAGTCACCACAGCGAGTTGTGATGGACTGAACCGTGTCTTGCACCCCCCCAGCCCCACCCCGCCGCCATGCTGAGGCCCTAGCCCCAATGGAATGGTGTTGGAGGTGGGCCTCTGCAGGGGTCTTAGGCCTAGATGAGGTCACACGGGTGGGCTCCCATGATGGCATCAGTGCCCTTGTAAGAGACCCTAGAGCTTGCTCTGGGGCTCTGCACGCCACGTGAGGGCCCAGGAAGAGGGCAGCTCTCTGTGAGCCGGGACGAAAACCCAATCTGCCCGTACCTCGATCTTAGGCTTTTCCAACCTCCAGAACCGGAGAAATAGTGTGTTTAAGCCATGCAGTCTACAGCTTTTTGCTACAGCAGCCCAAACTGACTGAGATGCTAGTTCATATTTGCAATGGAAAAAGAAAGTTCATCTAAAAATTACTTGCCAATGATTGTCTGATTTAGTGCTACGTTAAAAAGACTGACAAGTAACTAAAAAGTGTTTTCTCCTCCAATTATAAATTAACTGTAACAAAAACGAAATGTTTTAAACTTAAAATCTTAAACACATACAGATTTACTGATAAGTTCTTATAACTGCTCAGGGTCACATAAATACCAAGTCAAATGAAGCCTCCAGTGTTCACCTCTATAGTTATTGCTAATGGCAACAACAGGAAATGTGCATTCTTGATATTCCGATAAATAATGCAGTTTTGAAAGTGTAAAGTGTGTCACTTTGGAGAATGGAAAGCAAGGGAGAGTGGTAGAAAATATGGGGACACCATCAGGTATTGTGAAAAACCAATGACAGACTGCCCGCTAAGCACAACACCAGCACATGGAGAGAGGGCAGCAAAAGCTGCTGTTATTATTCTATTGTTGAGGTGGCATCACTGCTAGGAAACTTTTTAACTGACCCATTATGTGAGTAAAGCTACTATAAAGAGAAGAAACACCAGTGTCTTTTTATACTGCGTCACAAATGTTGCCAATTTTAAAGAATATACTGTTTTTCATGAACTATGTTGTTATTTTTGCTGCTATTGCAAATGGAATTGTTTTCATTTCATTTTCAGACTGTTCATGTCCAATAGACAGAAGTGATTTGTATATTCAACTTGTTCTTGCAACTTTGCTGAACTCATTTATTAGCTCTAATACTTGCTTGTATTCTTTTGCATCATCTGCAGAGAGCTCTACTTTTTCCTTTCCAGTCTGGGAGCCTTTTCCTTCTTTTTCTTGCCTAACTGCCCAGACCTCCAATACAATATTGAATAGAAGGGGCAGGCATTCTTGTCTCGTCCCTGATCTTAGGAGGAAAGTATTCAGTCTTTCACACTGACTACGGTGTCAGCTGTGGGCTT
The DNA here is from genome assembly GCA_029783875.1 of Phataginus tricuspis. Taxonomy (NCBI): domain Eukaryota; kingdom Metazoa; phylum Chordata; class Mammalia; order Pholidota; family Manidae; genus Phataginus; species Phataginus tricuspis. Next base: position 5,001,534 of record JAQQAC010015366.1, read on the forward strand.
TCTGGAGACGCCCTATATTAGGTTGGGAAGGTTTCTTCTGTCCATAGTTCATCCAGTATTTTATCATAGAAGGGGTGTTAGCTTTTGTGAAATGCTTTCTCTGCATCTATTGAGATGATCATCTGGTATTTGTCCATTATTTGCATGATACAGAACATTAATTGATTTTCAGATGTTAAACCAACCTTGCATTCTAAGAAAAATTCCACTTGGTTATGGTGCATAATCCTTTTAATGTGCTGCTGTATTCAGTTTGCTGATATTTTGTCAAGGAATTTTCCTATGTATATTCTTAAGGGGTATTGGCCTGTAGTTTTCCTTTTCTGTGTTGCCTTTTTTTGCTTCAGAGGGATAGTGACCTCATAAACTGAGTTTTTTTTTATTATTAAAGTATCATTGATATACAAAAAATTATGAAGGTTTCACATGAACATTGTGGTTTCAACATTCATCCATTTATCAAGTCCTCACTCACCCCATCAGCCCACTGCAGTCACTGTTTATCAGTAAGATGCTACAGAGCCATCACTTGTCTTCTCCTTGCTGTACTGCCTTCCCTGTGACCTATCTATATTGTGATTGGAAATTATAATGCCCCTTAATCCCCTTCTCCCTCCGTCCCCAACCCCTCCCCTTTGGTAACTGCTAGTCCCTTCTTGGAGTCTGTGAGTCTGCTGACATTTTGTTCCTTCAGTTTTGCTTTGTTCTTATACTCCACAAATGAGGGAAAGCATTTGGTACTTGTCTTTCTCCACCTGGCTTATTTCACTCAGCATCATACCCTCTAGCTCCATCCATGCTGTTGCAAATGGTAGGATTTCTTCTTAGGGCTGAATAACATTCCGTTGTATATATGTACCACATCTTCTTTATCCATTCATCTACTGATGGACACTTAGGTTGCTTCCGTATCTTTGCTATTGTATATAGTGCTGTGATAAACATAGGGGTGCATATGTCTTTTTGAATCAGGGATCTTGTTTTCTTCCAGTAAACTACTAGGAGTGGAATTACTGAGTCAAATGGTATTTCTATTTTTAGTTTTTGAGGAACCTCCTTATTGCTTTCCACAATGGCTGAACTAATTCACATTCTTACCAGCAGTGTAGGAGGGTTTCCCCTTTCTCCGCACCCTTGTCAGCATTTGTTGTTTCCTGTCTTTTGGATGTTGGAAGTTGGTGAAAGGTGATATCTTACTGTGGTTTTAATTTGCATTTCTCTGATGATTAGTGATGTGGAGCATCTTTTCATGTGCCTTGTTGGCCATCCGAATTTCTTCCTTGGAGAAGTGGCTGTTCAGATTCTCCACCCATTTTTTAATCAGGCTATTTGTCTTTTGGGTGTTGAGGCGTGTGAGTTCTTTATATATGTTGGATGTTAGCCCCTTATTGGATAAGTCATTTATGAATATATTCTCCCATACTATAGGACTGAGTTGTTTTATGTTTTTAAGAAGAGTTTGTAAAATATTGGTATTCATCCTCCTTTAAGTTTAGAATGCATCAGCAAGCCACCTAGGACTGGCCTTTTCTTTGAAGGAAATGTGTAATTACTAATCCTATCTCTTTACTTTGTACAGGTCTACTCACATTTTCCATTTCTTTCATCAGCTCTGGTGGTTTGTCTTTCTAGAAATGTGTTGATCTCACCCATGATACCAACTGTAGGCATTCAGTGGTTTACAGTATTCCCGGATCATCCTTTTTATTTCTGTACAGTTGGTAGCAATATTTCCTCTTCAGTGTAGTCTTTATATCCTTCTTTGCAACAGAAATATATATACACCTGCATGTACACATGCACTCTTTAGTCTTTTTTGTGGATAGATCACAATTTATTAAAGCTCCTACTGGTGTTGTACTTCTTGTTTCTCTAATTCCAAAAGTAATACATGCTTGCTTGCACAAATGAAAACTTAGAAATGTGTTACGTAGAAAATGCATTCCCCTGAAACCTCATCACCACTTTTGTTTAGCATTTTCCTGGCTAGCCTCACATGTTTATTTTTCCCAATCAACTTTAGAGCAAGTTAAAAAAAAGTACCTCATAAATAAATTTGAGGGGTATTTACCTCGTTACAGTGTTGAGTATTCCCATTCTTCAATATACATCGTATATTTATCCATTCATTCAATTCTTCTTTAATGCCCTCAAGTAAGGTTTCAAAGTATTTCACCAAAGTGTTCCACATTGCTAACTGGGTTTACTCTTATGGTTTTTGTTACTATTGCAAATGGGAGTGTTTCTTTCATTGCATTTGCTAATTGTCATTTGGATATAGGAAAGCTATTCATATTCTTAGATTAATTTAAAATCAGCCATCTTTTCAGCTCTGTTCACATGGGCCTGTGGCACTATTTCTTTCAACTTCCCTGTTCTTCCCCACACGCAATTCTCGATGTCTCAGAGGCCCTCGTATCAAACTCAAAGTGTCCAAAGCTAAAGGTGAACCCTTGGACTCTGCCTAGGGACCTGGCCCTCTCCCAGGATCCACTACCTTGGAGACCTTCAGCAACATCCATCAGCTGCACAAGCCGGAAACCCGGTCACTTCTTGACCCCCCCAAACGTGCGGAGTCCTCACCCCCTCCAGCCTCATTCAAGCTCTCAGCATGAGCCGTCATGAAGTCATCTCTGCAACATGTAAATCCCCTCATGTCTCTTCCTCTTTAAAAATTCGACACACCGACTTCCACTACAAAACTCCAACCCTGTCAGGCCCTGAGCCCAACCAACTTCACCTCTCCAGCTTCAGGTACCAGCCATCAGCTCTGGCCCCTCATTTTTCTGAGGCACTGTAAGAATTCTGGTAACATTTCAAAACGATTAATCTTTGTTCCTATTTACAAGACTAGCAATGTTTTCATTGAAGGCTCATTCTAGTGGAATGCGGTCGCATTATAAAGTGCAGAAGATCTCAAGAAGGTCGGCACCAAGAATATTTTTCCCTCCATTTTGTGCAAAGTTCCTTTAGGGTCCCGCTGAAACTAGCCAAGTTAATGGCCTATGATTTCTCCTCCTAGAATAATTCTGTGGTCTCCAGATAGACATAAATTCTCATGCCACGAAGATCTACACTCATTTTTAAACAAACAGGCCATCCTCCAGTCAGGAGTGAGCTTCTGGGGACGCAACAGCGAACAAGAGGCATCTGCTCTTTCAGAAAACATTTGTTCAGGGTCGACCACTGCATGGCTGCTTCAACTCCAACTCCGAAATGTCCCTGCCTTGGACGAGCCGTGCCTCTTATATCCCCTAAATTCCTAACCACGTGCTAGTTCCCTAATGCTGGCAATAGAGCAAGATCCAGTGACATAATGTTCGCTCAGTATCTGAATGACATGCAAGTGTTTTGCTAACTACACAGGCCGTCAGGAAGCCAAGTTTCTCCACGAGGTCCCTGACGATAGCCCTGGGTCCCCAAAAGGCTGCTGCGGTTTCACTCGCTCCTGCATTGGCTTCAGCAACACCAACTTCATACTTTATTATTTCAACTTCAGAAATGTTTTCTCTAAGTTAAGTTTCATTAGAAAGTATAGTTTATCGCCTAAGATGGCTGCCAACACATAATATGCACTTAATGTATATTATCAGCTGTAGACCTCATCTAACTTTTAACTGTAAAACTCACTTTTTAAAATCTACTTGGAGGAAAATCTTTTATCAATGTTGTCTTCCCAAATATGTTTATTTTTCCTCTCCAATGTCCCTGTTTGAGGGCTCTACACAATGACAAAGCTTATTAACCCCAGCACCTCAGCCCTGTTAGTCTGGTGTCTGGTCTCCTGAAAGGCACATGGTGATTTCACAGGAGGAGCTAAGGACCAGTCAGCAGCTTGGGCGTCCAGAACCACCCCGCAGGGCAGACTGTCTCCCAGGCAACCACCTGACCAATACATTGGCCAGAAACATTTGACAAAACCTGTCAGTGGAATCACAGGGTTTGGAGACTTTGTCATTGTTTTGTGAAACTTTGAAAATACGGCCTGATTCCCTTCAGAACCTAATAACAGCCCCTAAAATTTACTGAATGCTTACAAGGTGATTAGCACTATACGAAGTCAGGATTGCGTTTATTCAGCGCCACAATCACAAGAGATAGTTCTTGGTATTCATTTTCCTGAAGAGAAAACCGAGGCTTTAAAAGATCACAGAACTTAACCAATCAAAGTCCCAGTTAGTAGAAGCTGCTGCTTCTGAGTGGTGAATCCATTTATCCCTTTAACAAATATTTGCTGAACCCACCATGGGCCAAGCCCTGTTCTAAACTCTGAAGGTTCCAAAGAAAAACAACTAAATATGGTGCCTGTCCCAGGCACTTCCCATGCCTGAGGGTTTGACTTTTAAGGAAAGGTAACTAAAATCATCCTCTTTTTAACAACTGCTTAAAATTGACTTCTCAAGCTTGGACTGTTGCAAAAGTTAATATACTGTGTAAAATATAACTCGACTTTGTCAGGAAGGAAATGAATTTTACCCCCAAAATCCTGTCATTAAGTACATTGTATCTGATTGTCACCCTAGAAGGAAACCAGATGAACGCCATTAACGGGAGCTAATCCAGGGTGAGTGGTGTGTGCATTGTCGGGGGTGGAGGGGAGGGCACATAAGCCAAACATCCTTGCCTACCTGCCACCTTTAGGTGCATTAATATAAAACAAAGCTGTGCTCTTCTGGGGATGCCATTTTAAACAAGGTGGTCACTACTGAGGGGGAAACTGAGGGGTTAGTGGGAAGAAAGCTAGGATGGGGCAAACTAGTCTACAACCTGAGAGACCAGACCTAAAACAAACAGGCAAGGGCAAAAAATTAATAAATAATAGCAAAAGAAAGTCCTGTCAGCATTTTCTCTCCTTCAGTTACTGAGCTGACGAATGAGGCTTTATTAATTTGATGCATAGGAAGGTCAACAGAAAACCCAGGGTAAGGACAGAGTTTAGCAAAGTAACACAATGCAAACAGCCGCACGTACGGTTATGAAAAACCATCCGTTCTAGAGCACTCAAGCATTGAAAGGTACTATTTTGCATGATTTTAATCATAAAATCTTTTATAATTACTTAGCTAATCATTATTCACATCACGGTGTAAGTCAAGATAAAACCATTATGCTCTATTTAGTTGAGAAAAATAGAAGCTCAGGAGACTGTGAAAGAACCAAACTAGCGCCATGACAGGCTTCAGGAATCCTTAGAA